>CM043018.1:88428559-89032438 GCA_023690525.1 Holotrichia oblita
GATCATGCATGTGGTCCGATTATTGTAAATTTACTGGATTTTTCAAAGATGAATTTTTTTTAAGGTAGTGCGGCTGCTTAGTTGCAGTGACTTCTTAAGCTGTATCGCTTGTTTGGCCATCATTGCAACGGTCGCGGTGTAGTTTTCGTTTGTGTATAATTGTGTTCAAATGGCCTTGTGGCAGAATTATACCGCTTATTATAATGCTACGATGTTAATCACTTTGCTTCCAACAACGAATGGTAGGTCTATCAGAATCGAATTCTCCGAGATAAATGTCGCAGTCTTTCCGGACAATTGAACCACTGCGAATATCAACCCGTTCAGACCGTTTTATTTTTAAATTTATAGTTGTTTATATGTTTATTTTTAGATTTACAGTTTTTTACTTTTTGGTTATTTTTTCGTTTTTACAGGTTTTTTTTGTGTATTGGGAGAGATTGAGATTGAGGGGAAATATGCAGGAAAATATATTACAAAAGTAGTATACCGTACCGATGTTTATTATAGTGACAAACATCAACCATGATGGTAGTTGAAAATACAATATTATTGTAGTTTTTTAATATTACTCGGTACAATAAGTTTGTAGTAAAAACCAATACCATAAAATTGTGGTAATCATTACCACAAGTTATAGTAATAAAAAATGTCACAAAATTATAGATAAGAAAGTAGTACAAAATTATAGTAAGTGAGATAAAACTAATACTACAAAAGTGAGATGAGAGATATGTTAGAGTTAATCTTTGGCTAAAAAATCATAATGATGATAATCAATTTAGTATGAAATACCATAAAAATATAATAACCTTCATCATTACAATATTAAAGTCATAGTCCTTAAAATGTTAACAGCTAAGTGGGATACTAACATGTACGTGGAATAAAAGAGAAATTCGCTAAAATATGATTGAACTACATGATCACCTAATACCTACTGCGTATGTGGAAGTAAAACCATATAAAGTAGTACCATAATATTAAAATTGACACAATAATGGAAAATAACAAGTCACAGCAATAAAAGTAGTCCTTTCATTTTTGCTAGACGGATTGAGACAACAAATTAAGTAGGTGTTGGACAAATTATACGTAAAAAGTCATAAACTGATACATATTCCTACGCAAACCCATTGTTTGAAAATGGCGGGCAAGATTTATTAATATTTCTCTAACCACATTTTATGGTATATACCGCAATAAAATTACTACAGAAAGTTGGCTCATGTTATTTGTGTGTGTTTATTCTATGGACAGCATTTTGCGGTAGGCAAATTTTTTATATAAATTTATGGTGTCCTGTAGTCTACGTTTTTCTCAGAGTATGGTTTCATTGTTCAGAAGCAAGTTTAACAGGTTCTGGCGAAAAACACGAACTCATATAGCCAAGAGCAACAATCCTCTAAGTGAAACCATTTTTAATATTATTACATAATATTTCGAAATTACGTTTATTCAGTTAGTTTACTCTCAGCGTACGTGCATTAAAGTTCATGATCATAATGTGTGCGTTAAAAATTAGTTGGCTAAAGTGCGATTTAGTGAAGATTTCGTAACTTTGTCTTACACTAATTTATGAATAGATTTTCCGCCAGGAATTATCTGGTGGTTGGTCTAAACGTATGATTAATATTATTATTGTTAAACCAAAGCTTCGTCATCTACTGTTGAGTATTCCGTTTAATAATTTTTCGCTAATGAATTATATTTATTGTTGAGAATATTTTGTTTTATTTCTACTAAGCGATAAGTCAGTAAAGTGGCCCTTTTCCGGTTCAAAGTGATTTCTAAAGCTTTGTAGCTAGAATTGTACATTCTTAACAATATTATGTAATTAATAAACATGGCAATATTATATCAGAATAGCGAGATGGTTGACTTTTTTTATTACGACAGGAAGCAAAAAACCCGCATTATATAACGTTTAATTATATATACTATACATAGTTAACGTTTTGTATAATATTGCCACGTCTAGTACGAGGGCGTATTTTTATGTTATCTACCTAGTCATCAAAAAAAGCGCATAAGAGAACAAAAAAAATATTTTTCTACATAACAACACTAATACACTTATTCCATCTTTCTTCTCCAATTGCTTCATATCCTCAGTAAAAAAATCCTGAGATCCCTGAGATGCTTTTTTAAATTTTTGAATAAGAAGTCTGAATGCGCTAGGTCGGGACTATAAGGTGGATGCCTTAACTCTATAAACCCACAGTCACTGATTATCTGCTGAACATTGTTTTCCTTATGAACCCGCCAATTGTCGTGCAGCAACAAATTCTTTTGTGGATAAGAATGCGAGCGTTTTTCCTCTAGAGCAGTTTTTAAATTTTTAATTGCGTTTTCGTAGGCCTCTCCATTTATGGTAGACCCTTTTGGCATATATTGAATAACAAAACTCCTTCAACGTGCCAGAAAACAGTTACAGTTTTTTCCAGAAAATTGTGTCGTGGCCTTTATTGGTGGTGGAGAGCCCTTATGAACCCACTGAATGGATTCCTGTTTAGTAGGAGGGTCCCAATAATGTACCCAAGTCTCATCCCCGGTGATAATTTGAGATAAAAATGTTTTGTCCCTCTCCAACTCGGCCAAATTTTCTTGAGAAACTACTTTTTTATACAATTTTTGTTCAGTTGTAAGCAATCTGCGTATACATCTTCTTCATACCCAAATCGGCATGCAAAATTTTGAGGACACTTGCTTCGGATATACAGACTTCATTGGCAATGACAGAGATCTTTACACGCCGATCTTTCAGTACCAAATTTTCGACTTTTTGCACAATGTCTTCAGTTAGAGCTTCAACAGGTCGTCCGGACTTTGGGTCATCATTGATTGACTCTCGGCCCCATCGAAAGAGTTTAAACCAATGTTTTACTTGCAAATAAGAAGGTGCATCTTCCCCATACACAGCAACCATCCTTTCATAAATTGCTTTTGGACCATTGCCTTCTTTTGTCAGGAACTTTATTACGCTGCGATGTTCAACCTTAGTTCCACCCAGTTTATCGAGAAGTAGACCGTCTCAAATCTCTGTAAGCAGCACAAACTAAACACAACTCTGCACATGTACTTCTAACAGTGACAGCAATTTTTCAATAATATGTTTGATATTGTCACTCTTTTTGTTTCATAGCTCGGTAGATAACATAAAAATACGCCCTCGTAATTAGGATTTTTACATTTTATTTAATAATTTCTTTCAGAATTAGAATACAAGTCAATTTAATTGCATTTTTAGGTTTCTTATAATCCCACTACTTTTACACAAAGTACCTACCTCTTAACAATTCATATTTGATATGTTTCTACACGACAACTATAACATCCATGAATAACATGCGCCCGCTAGTGGAGATATGCTTAATTTATTAGTACGAAGTCGATACTTTACCGTAGTGCACTAATTCATTTTACATTTTTGACAGCGAACATAATTTACGAGCGGTTTCAATTAGAGATAAATAATCGGCTAAATACTATCGTCATCAAATCGTTCCCTCAGTCGTATATTTCTTGTGCCACAGTTACAGCTACATAGTCGTACAATAACAACGGAAACAAGAACGACAACAACATAGCCGATATATTGCAAGTAATATCCTACCGACTCTTTAGTATTAACCGCAACGTAAACTATGTACGCGCGACTAAATCATATTTTAGTTGCTCCAAGTCAAGTTAAGAGCGTCTATTCAATACAATTTTTCCGTAGACAGTTTCCGTAGTATAGTAGGTAAGGGTTGAAATGAGTGAAACTTGAGAAGTTTAAGATAGGCTGTTCATTAAATGACAACCATTAAAAAAATTGTAATATGTACATTCGCAAATTTTAAATGGAATAAAAAATTGAGGTTAAACTGGTTGTTTCAACGGTAAAGCGATAATCAGAAATGATTTTAAATTTTGTGAGTAACAATGCTACTAAACGCTTTGTGGTGCTATTCAATTGGGGCTTGGCAAAATTGAGGATTACCAGTGCAAAACGCGGAAAAGTGTTTGTGCAGTTTAAGGGTATCCAAAACTAGTAAAAAAGCGAAAATCAAAATGAATAATTAAAAAATGATAGACAATGCTAGGACAACAGCCGATTAAAAATTACTGAATTTGGAGAAAATAGGACGAAAGAAATTAGATGAAATTTTGAAAAACAGCATACAGATATAAATAAATATAATTTCATGGATACAATGATAAAAGAGAAAAACGCAAAAGCAAGGTTGTTACTGGCCAACACAGTACAGGTAATGTTATGATTTGGAGTTTAAGATTGAGAGGTCGTCTAAATCTTCCATTGGATTGGGATGGAGAAAATTAATGAGTGTTTCAGAAAGACAATGATAGAAATTGCTAATGTATGGCGTTTCTGAGTTATTAATTCGTTTTAGATTCCCAATTGTGCTGCACTATTACTACTTACTGAAACTGGTATTGGATATTTCATACTAACAGCATGTTGGCTTAGTAAATCTTTAATACGAATTAGGTAATTACGTTTTTTATACAAATTTAAAACAAAAAATTAAATTCAGGTAAGTCTACTGGATTATATTGAAACATCAGGTAAACTGTATAGTTTGATTATATTTCCACATGACGCTTAAAATTGAAAATATGGTATCAATAAGCATAAGTTACCCGCCATGTAGAGTATAACCTCTCTTCGATCCTTTCTTTTTTTTCTTTTATTTAATATATTGTATTTATCTATGTAGCGTTACCTACTTACATGTTGCTTATAATTAATTGCTATTTTGAAATGTATTTATTTGTAATAGCTACATTACACTTTAATAGAGTTAGATGCAATTGGAAGAAATATTACACTAACCATGTTGCTATCTCTTTCTTCCGCGTAAGATCACATTAAAATTGGAAGAAAACAGTAATATTACGCAAGTAGCGCTGGAATTCCTGTCTGTAAATGAGTGACCATTAAGAAAACTGTAAAGCGTTATTATCGCAATCGTAAGTGACACGACGTAGTGTGTCTTCGACGCGTTATCCTTATACAACTTTTTAGCCCGAAGATGTATTAATGAAAACGTTTTGCTCTTAATGAAATAAGATGTATGACGACTTTTACATCGATGTGGTATGTGTAGCAGTAGATGATATTATAGGTATCTAGCGTCTGGAAACGACGTATAAATAAGAGAAAGAATATGCGAATTTTGATCTAAGCAAAAAGAAAGTATTCCCTATACAACGCTATATATTTACAAATAGGTAAGCTTATAAATTAATTATGAACGATAACAGCTCTCTGAGGATTAATTTGACATTCTGTCGGTTTTGTTAGATTCAAATAAACATGGCAAGGAATAACCAGCCTATGTAATAATTCTTTATAATTCTTGACTTTGGTAAGAAATCGAGCCTTTTAAATCTTGTGAACTAGCTGTTACGCGGCCTAAATTGGTAATACTTTTTATGTACATTGCACAAGTTCCTATAGAGCTTGTTTCAGTTAAAATTATCAAGACTTTAGTAGCAGGTGTATAGATTGTATTGCTGCTTTGTGATAAATCATTACTATGGGATTGTGGTAATTAATACGTATAACTGAAGGTGGTATTCTTCTTGTTATTCTTCTATGATGTCTTTTTTAGTAATTCGGAGGCAAATATGAATTAATCTTTTATTCAAAGTTTAATCTAGTTATAGCATTTATAGATATTTATTTCATAATTTATATTTGTGTGACTGCAGGTACCAGTTGGTAGGCGAAGTTATTATTTGGTTCATGTTTGTCAATACAATTAGAAATATTAGTAAACGTAATTGTCCCGTATTTTACAATAATTTTAAAGGACACTTATTTTATCTTTAAATATATGGTTTAACATCCCATCAAAATGTATTTATTTCTGTGGCTGCTGGACTAACATTATTAGGTACAAATTTCTGTCTTCTTATTAAAATGAACGTTCTACAAATATGGCATAGGTGAACTTAAATTATGAAGACCTTGAGAACGAACATGCACGCATACTAATAAACCAGATAATAACACTCCTAAAAAACACACACATAAGGAACGATTTTACTTCTATTTAGATCAACTTTTTAATAGCTGTTCTACGTACATATATACATACATATATGTATACAGTACCACCACACGCGCCAGCATGAGATTCATTTGTTTGATTCGACTGTGACTTTTATTAATTACTCTTCTTTTGTTTCTTAAACTCGACATGACGTCTAAGGAATCATCGCGCTCTTTCAATCGTGTTTTGTTACGATTGCGCGAGTAAGCCATGTTCTAAACATCTGAGAAGCTATGTTTGCTACATTTTTGTAACTTTAATGTATGCAGTTATATACGGCCTTTGGAACTTTTGTTACATTCCATTGTAGGCCAAAGTGGGAATTCTATATAAATGCCTTCTATAAATGACATATTTTTTGGATTTGATTGAACGAATTATGTTAAACAATCAGAAATAGGAAATACAATTTCGATTTAATGTTTCATTCATTGTACATTACGTAAGATTATGTAGTGCTACAAGATGTGGGCGAAGTTAAAGTATATTCGAATATTGTTGATGGGATCAGCTGGCAAGAGAAACTAAATATCGTAGAGAAGCGAGATCTGAACTCTTCTGCTAGAATGAAAATAATGAGTCCCACAAACTCAAAATATATGAATTTAATTTAAAACAGATCAATCCAGACATTTTTTAAAGAGCAGTGGCTGAGTTTAACAGCAAAACTTGACAGACATTTATTTTCAATAATAGTGTTGGTATACCATTCTGTATTTATTCGTTACTGCGACCCAAATAGTATATTAAGATACAAGTTTCATAAGACACGATTTTTGCGCACGCGTTCAAGTGCGCAAAAATGGCTTATGAAACGTGTATCTTATACTATTTTTTTTATTTCGGTTATTAAAAGTTCAAAAAAGATTAAAATGGGAGACATGTTTTGTATGACAGCTATTGTTTGACATATAAAATTAGCGTGCGATAAAATAATACTTTATGCAACCAAAACGGGTGTCGTAAAGTGAACTTTATAACACCGGAATAGAAAAAATATTTTAAAAAGTAGAATGTAAATCCAAAACTGCAGGTTTGTATACAAGGCAGAAAAGTAAACATGTGTAGTATGGAAATTACATTGAAATATAGTTAATTCTGTTTATGTATATGTTGGCTTATTTGTTGCTGAATATAATCTACTCAATCATCAACATTAATTTAGTTATAATGTTCGATTTGGTCTGGGTTTTAAGTTACATAATATTATAATTGTTTGGTAGAAAATTTTCAACAGCCATATGCTCTTATTTTATTAAGCAGTAGGTACTTAACAGCATTCAGAATATGAGGTGCTAATGTTTGAAAATTGTAATGCTATATTTGAAATTTATACTCGAATAAAACAAATGCATTATCAATTAAAATAAAGTATCGAGTTCCATTACAACACGGCGATGGGGTCATATTTGTAGGTATATATACTTCGTTTAAGTAGAGAGAGTGGAGTGGTATCGAAGGAGGCGAAATAAATGAATACCGCGCACTGCGAAACAATGGCAAGTATGGGCGGACAAGTGCGATGGACAAGACAATAGTTAGCGAAAGACTGTACACATTTAGTCGATGCTAAGCCGAGAGGAAGAAGAATACTACAGATACTATGAGATTCTTCTGAACAACAGGTCATCATGCTATACGTTGCTATACGCAATTGAAGTTGTAAAATTAAACACATTTGGTAGCCATTTGTTCGGCTATAACTCCATTCTACACCATGTAATTTTTTTATGCAAAATTGTACAAGTTCATAAATGTCATAGCTTTAGAGTTATTTTTAATTATTTGATAAATTTTATTTTGTAAAACCGTCGCTGTTTTGACATTCAGAGCTGACGCTTTAGGATTGGTCAAGTTAATTACTGATAGTGGAACGGTTGCAATAGTTAGTAGTTTTTTTGAAACATTGTCGCCAAATTTTACTCAGATGCCAATCATGATTGCTTTAGCACGTTCTATGACTGAAACTGAAGAAGTGTGATTTTACATTGTATCTAAGTTCTTGAAAATATCATAGGGTAGAATTTTTTTTGGTAATTTCTTAGGGAAGTGTATCACTTGGGGGTGTATGAAATTCATCAAGGAGTAGTGGCATGTTTGCTGAAGCTGCAAGAAATGATTATTCCTTTGAAGAAGCAAAACATTTACTTTATGTTCATGGTTTAGATTATAAGTTATTTCTGAAAGGTAAAAAAATATATAAAAATTTAAATAGATACATTATCGTCATAAATTTACTGCACTATCTTTTTTAGCAACTTTAGTAATCTAATAACAGAATAGGAACGAGTCGTTAGCAAGTGTAATGAAAAGTTTTAAAATTGACGACAAATATCCTTCTAAACTGGAATTTTGGATTAAACATCGTATAAAATGTTGCTTTAAATCAAGTGTACTCTTGGTTAAAGAATATTTTTATTATCTTTATACCTACCTATAGGATATATTAAAATCTTTTAATTTCACGCTACATTATGTATATATTTTTACCCAACAAATTTATCGAGTTAAGCATTTCTTCTAGTGGCATTCAATCCAAAATTCAGAAATGTATTTTTAGTACTTAGAGCTTTTTAAGAGTTTATACAAATTTATTTCGTTGCCATCCTCTCAGTTACTGTTTGTAAAATACAGATCAATATCTGTGGAAAAGAACAGACATATAATTCATTTACATAGTTCATAATTCTAGTGTGAAAATAACTGTTTTGAAATTCCGAAAATCAGCATTAAAACAATTAATTTGTTAACTGCACTCCTACTATTTGTTTCTATATTTAATAACTAGCGTGATATTTCAGATTATACCCAAAAATTTGGCGACTCAGTCGATAGAATGTGTGTTTTTAGATATGAATTTCTCAGTTGTCGATGTTTCCTTGTTAGAAGTAAATTCTGACACTATTTATAGCAACTCAATATTGACATCATTGCTGTTTCATAAATATGGTCTTGATTTTCTTCGTTCATTGATGATAATCCTTCTATTAGAAGAAGCTATTCCCTTGCTTTCGTTTGTTTTTTATTTTGTAATTGATTATAAAAAATAATTTCTTGTTAATGGATTTCTAGAAATTTAAAAAATATGTATGTTCAAGAAGTCCTTCCTCTTCTTTATTTACTTAAAGACTTTTATTTTTCATCTTGATATCAATGCTAGATTGTGCAAATTTTAAAAGATTTTAAATATTGATTTGCGGGGCTTACAGAATCTTTTCTAGCTATAATAGTACCTATATGTATCACAGTCACAATATTTTTTGGGAAGACTTTCCGCCTTTTGCCAATAGGAAAATGATATTTTCCAAAATGCAAATTTGTATATACTAACGAGTAAAATATTTTGAATTGCATGTATTAGCTCTCTAGGATTCAAATTTTGCAATCGAGATTATTGTAGATGTAAAATATTGTTAGTTTGATGCCTCGTTGTCGTACGTCATTTGTCGCAGTATATTTTAAGTTACATGTACCATTCGGCACGCAGCGCGAGAATCCATCGTCCAACCAAGTCTTTATTGCCGTAGTTTACTCTTTTCCAATCTTTCTTTCTCTTGTGCTTTTGGGGTCACTTTTCTTGTTTCCTTTCTTTTTCTTGTGTGCCGTTGATGCTGTTATTGTCCGTCGGTGTCTTTTTTTTCCCGCTAAGCTTGCAGTTGGAGTTCGAGAGCTTCTCCTTTTTCGTTCGCCGTGAAAGGGACAACAAAAACGTTCCCAGGTAATTTGCATGAATGTAAACGAGTTTGGAAATCTAGGAGAGGATAAAGAAAGAAGAGGGGCAATTATTTCTCCTGCTGATGTGCGGTTCCGCGCGACGACGATCCGCTGAAGGGTTGTTGCGTTGGTATATAGTATGTGCGTGTATATGTGTGTCTGTGTGTCTCATGATGTTACGGGTATCCACTTATACATACAGATACGTAACGGAGGCAGCGACAGAAGCAGACGACATTTCGGTAGTATGCTAAATGAAAAGTTTCCATTGTATTCGGGATTCTCGACGACAGCAACAGCCGCGGTTTCGACGACTTGCATTTGACTGTCACCTTGAAATAATACGGCGGTCCTCAAACCAACCATTCTTTAAAACCTGGACGAGAGTTCGTATGCGTTAACTCTAAAGATTCATGCAAACGAAACAGCCTACGTATAATGAGGTGTTATTGTCGAAACTTACACCTTTAACTTTTAATCACTCAGTTGGCCTATAGCTACCTGTCTCTAATAATTATAATTAAAATACTGCTTACAAGGCAACGTTTTCAAGCACCCTTTTATAATTTTGATGAATTTTAATATGCTTTAATTATACTTAAATTTGTCTTAAAATAATGAAACAGATGCTTTAAATATTATTGACATAACAACACATGATACCGTAATACCTAGAAAAGGTAAATGAAATGCTAAGATATTTTTTAACAATAGAAACAAGCGCGCAAAACCAGGTAATATTGTTTGGCACAAATGTACAAATACTGTTTCGACTTTCTGCAGTCTCATCAGTACACTATGTGATTAATTTTGTTTTGCCAGATTAAGCTCGATACATCATATGATAACGTGTTTGCTTAATATGTATCGCGAAAGCAGCTCTACTCGTGTCACCTATTAACCGAACTGGCTTCTACAATAACTAATTAATTAATTGAATAATTAATTTATATTCGCAAAAGAAAAATTATTATTATTAACTGTCCTTGTTCTTGTTTAAGTAATGAGTCACTATTTCAGTAATTAATAGCTTGATTTGTTAATGACATCGCTTTAGATGAATTCAGTATTTGTTCAAACTTTCAATACCCTTCTGGTAAACATTTATTAGTATTTGGAAATCTTGTATAAAACAAAGACACTTAAATGCATTATAGATATAAATAATGAACAATCTCTCAACATAAATTCTCACCTATGACACCCGTTTGTGTAAATTAAACAAAACGACATAAGATGTATGCTCAAAGAGTGCTAAATGTCAGCAGGATATTATGGGTCTGACAGCAGATGTAATTAATGTTAAATCTGAGCGGTAATGCTATATACAAACTATACCTACACATGTGGTGTATAAAAAGACACTACATGTAAAACTCTGTTACATGATAGCACGTGAAGAAGACACAAAAAGAAATAAATTGGTATGAATACATCTGAAAGAATAGTTATTTACCACGATAGCAAATAATGATAAAAATATTTTTTATGTAGGTATTTACTACAAACTAGAAAAATATAAAAATATTTTCAGAATATTTTTTTATGTTCCATATTGCAATTTTTATATGCAATCTAAGAAAAATTGAATATCACATCCTTGACAAGATAATAACAATCAAATACAACAATTTTTCGGCAAGAAAAAATCATTAAAATATGAACAGACGACATTCCAAACCGTTTATTACCAATTAATTCCCGTTTATAGTCGTTAGCGTTTTTTAAGGGAACTATTTTATAAATGTGTGCGCCTGTGTGTATATCTACTTATTTTGTAATGATTCCTAGACGTTCAAATATTATATAATTACCGCGCCTTAGCTATTCACGATCCAATCATGAACAAACGGCCAACATCCAGCAAGTCAAAATACAGAAAATCGTTAGTACACGCAATAATTACATATTACATGGCATCCATGAGTACGTGGTTGGCCCCTATACATAATCAATTAACTAATCCAAATTCTATTTAAAAAGTACGTTTCGAACAATTAAAGAGCTATTTTAAGTATAAGTTTTGACACGTGAAATCCGAGCCGATAAATTTTAACCGTATGCAAGATTGGTGTTTAGCATAGTAAGTAATTATTTTAAGTGTTTTTTGGCCTCTAATAATTATCGTTTCTTTATAATAATAATAATTGTTGATAGTTTTCGAAATAGAGCATTTTAAAGTAGACAAAAAAAAGTTAGTTCTGGCAGTAATTCGACAAAACAGCACAAACATAAAAAGTAGAGAAAAATGTGGGTGGAATAGGATCAGCGCTAGTGAATATTAACGTCATAAGAAGTATTTGATGATTTTTTAAGTATAGCTTAATTACATCAAACGAAGGTTACATTAGTGCCTGAATTTTTAGAGACTGTCCATTTTATTTGAAACAATTTTCAGATTTAAAATCCGATGATGAAATACATATAACTGTCATGTAGAGCAGACATAGCAGCAATACGTGTATGCATTGCAACAGTTAGTATTTAGTATTATAAAACACGTATATGTTTACTAAAAGAACACTTAGTAGAAAACGTTATTAAATTTCCACAGACAAACAGAATACAAAGATAGGTTTCATGACTTTTAAAAATTTCCTGGTATGGTGGGTGCGATATATTGATATACATATGTAGCAATAATAGCACAAGGTATCTACTTAAAGAATGATAGGTAAATCTCAAAAAAATTAAGACATCTTATTAAACGATTTTTAAAATTTGAACGTAATTTTTTGCTTTGGTTTCTTTCAGGAGGCCAAAATTCATGGTTAGTCTGAGATTCTGGATACCCACAACAATATTGGTTCGTGACTCCGATAATAGATGCAGTCCGTTGCTGTTTACTTCTGTGATAATCTTTGCCCGTAATTCATGTCATATGTCGACGACCATTGGAACTGTAATACTTATTTGCAAGTAGTTTCGAATTTTATTCTTGCGAATGTTTTCCAATGTTCATTAGTTATTCTCATGTTACATTTTTAAAACAGAAATAATACACAGCCGACACGAAGCAACACAAATGTAATCGAATATACCGAGTTGAAATAAATAATTCTTTATCGGACGTACTCTCCAATTATGTTCACTATTATTGCAATCTCTATCTACAACAATATTTTTCAATACAGTGGGGAGAAACTCTTGATACCTGTTAAATCTTTTTAATAGTATGGAATTCCACGGTATTCGGAATCTCATCTTTGTATTTAAGTTTCTATAGAAAACTAAATACACGTTGTTTCAAATTAGATAGGTGTCCAATATTCAATATTCATGAATGTAATGGTCATATTGGAAATTCACGCTTCTTGTAAGTCCAATCATCTGGAGGAATTCGTATGGTTTAGTTTAGGCGCTCCATTCCCATTGAATAACAATAAATTAGTAGGTCCTCAGATATTCTTTGATATCTTCTTCACTCTGCATTAGTTTTTAGAATGATATACATATATATGTATAATATATATAGGTATTGCCACCATCTTATTTATGTACTATATGAGCGGTTCAGCGTTTAAAAGTTATTGTACAAAACGTTAAGTTCTCATTCAGTTATGACTCAATTGTTGCTGTTTCAGTAATTAGTATCTTAGTTTGTGAATACATAGTACATATACTAACTCGATGCTATGCAGTATCGTTAGTACTTTCTAAACGGGTTACGTTGCAATTTGTGAACATTATTTAAATTATTCTGGTGGGCCTAAATGCGTCCGTAGTAGATTCAGATTTAAAAACAAAGCACCAGAGAACCGTTTTCCAACTAATAAACGATCATGCTTTGATTAATTGAAGACTAATCGATAGCTAACTGTAAAATTTATTAACTTCGCATCTGTATATAGCTTCTAATTAAGTAAGGCACTTGCTAGCAGCTAGCGCGATTCCGTATATCATTAAAATAAATATTCTATTAGGCGTATTTAGTGCGATATCCAAGTGGAGCAAAAGAAGTTGGAGGAAATCCTATCCTATTATAGTAGTAGCAAGTATGCACTTAACCGGACAATATTTATAGAAAGTCTACGTCAAGAGCGAATAGTAGATAAGTGATTAAGCGTTTTAATGCAGCTTGTTGACCTGGTAAACTGTTAGTTTCAATCAATTTAAAGTACGGACCGTGAAAATAGCTTACAATATCAAACGTATCAATTACGGTGGACGCTGTGAAAAATTCTAACGGTGTATCTTTGGATTGTAAGTACATACAATGAAATTGGTACAAATACAAGAGACATGGATCTACTGCGGATATAGAAATAAAGGTAATCAACACAGAAATAGAGGTCAAAGTTTGTAATGTTGGTAATGCAATAGATTGACGAGATATTAATAATTTTATTTATTATATGAAATTGTATGTTTCATACTGTAGTGATATTTGAATCGTGTTAGATGTAATAATGATTTTAACATTTCCATTATATTTATAAGAATTTTTGTTGCATAGGTGCGGCGATGTAAAGGCATGTATTATTTCATTTATTTCCATTGCTTAAAATGTTATTTTACATATTGTGTCGCAAATTAAACCTAGAAAGCAATATATTTTCGAATGAATAAACTCTTACCAAGCTGTATGTTTATATACAGGATTATTCAAATATATACCGGAACATACTTTAATTCGTGTTACTTTCTGTTTTCAAGCGATACTCACCTAAGAAATTGACTGAATTGCACATAGAACAGGGTGATACAGATAAGGACATAGGTCAATATGTACAAATTTGACTTTGCGAGTGTCAGTTGCGAATGACAATCTTTCTAATATACATGACTGAAGTTGTTAAAATAAAGTTTGTAGTAACAAATGTAGTTTGTGGCAGTAACAATCGATTACATAAAGATATACAAGGACAAGGATATCAACTACAATCTTAAGTTCAGTAAATACTGCTCTTACACTTAACCTTACATGTCAACAAAGGAACTTAAAGAGAGTAATGCCTACAATTTAAAATGTCGGTGCAGTACATGAATAATAATGAAAAATAATTTTCCTTCTTTTCCCCTCTCCTCCCCCATTATCAAATGTGAAAAATGGTGTATTACTTAAATTGACTAATAGCAGATAACTGAATGAATCATCTGGTCTGGCTTAGAAAACGTCGAGCTTTGACATGCCTCTTAAAAACATGTGGTGAAAGATGCAGGAGCGACTCGGGTAAATATTATAGCTAAAAGATCTTTCATATAGAGTGGTTTTATGTTTTGGTGGAGAAATTTTTCCCTAAATCTAGTAGAGAGATTATGAATATCCGTTCTGAAAGTAATCTTGTGATAAAGGTGTGGAGGACACTTTGTTAACAGAAGTTGATGATATAGGACTAAACAACGAAGCTGCCTTCTATTCTCCATGTTCAACCAACCCGCCGTTGTCAACTTGTGAGATATTCGTTCATACTTCAATATACCATAAATAAACCGTAAACACGCGTTCTGTATTTTTTGTATTCTTAATCTTGTGAAACTGTTAAGTGCATAGTGATATACAGCTGTACAGTACGAAAATTGCGAGAGAATGAAGGTGTTACAGAGATTTTTCTTTATATTTTCAATTAATATATGTATTTTCTGACCTTAATGTACTTATCTTTTAATTCCTGATTTATTTCCACTAAGAGGTCAATAAAACAATAAATAATTAAATACCAATTTATTCCATAACATATAATAATATGTTTTCGAATAACTTCTTCAGTGGAAGAAATTGACATTTAATATGTGACATTTTACTAATAATATAAATATAAAAACATGTCTATACGGGTACAACTTCTTTAAATTTATGTACGCGGACTTAATATAATTTGAAATTTGATCAGGATATCGATGAGTATTATCCAAAATTAAACCCAGGCTCCTAACTTTCCCAACCAAAGGTATTACTTTATTATCAATTTTTAGTTTGAAAACGTTCGATAAATTTTCACAAATACGCTTAGTACCAAAGAGAGCAACCGTAGATGTATTAGGGTTGATTGTCAGATTATGTTTGCATGAAGTTCTAAAAAGTTGATGTACATAAATCTTTATTAATTTCAATAGCAGCCGCGTCACACTCGGAAGGCAGATAAAGCTGTGCATCATCCGCATATACATGAGTATTACAATATTTTAGTCCAGACTAGAGATCAGAAGTATATAGAGAAATCAAAATAGGCCCAAGGATGGAACCTTGTGGCACACTCTGCCTAACAAATCGTATAGAAGATCTATTACCATCCATTTCCACCAGCTGGCGACGTCCGTGCAAGTAGTTGCTAAATAAAGCAATTGCTGTATTACCGATGTGTGTCAATATTGATAACAGAACAGAGTGATTTACGGTGTCAGAAGCTTCACTGTAGTCCAACAATACAAGACACGTAATTAAACCTTGGTCGGTTGCTTTAAGTAGAGGTATATCATCTGTAACTCTTAATAGGGCAGTTTCTGAACTATAGCCAGCTCGAAAACCCGACTGTACTTCAGGTAGAATGTCTTTGGAGGAAACATACTTGTGGATTTGGAAAGCTACCGCTTTTCCAAAAATTTTTGAAACAGTCGAAATAATACTAATTGGTCTTAGGTCTCTTAAACTCTAGAGTTTATTATTCTTAAGTAAAGGACGAACAACAGCATATTTTCAACAATCAGGAAATACTCCATCCATTAAACAAACATTCACATTCACTGTACGGACATTCACTAGACGTACGGAATTAGTATATTATTAGTAAATTGGGGACTAAAAAATAGTATTTATAACTCACTGGTTCAATTATCATAGAAAAATTATATCTGGTGAAACAGAATGTAATAATGGTATGAGTTTATTTTACATGTATATCGATTTGATTTTAAATGACGGCTGCTACTGCAGCAAGATATTGGTCGTTTTGTTTTGCTTTCTGATTGACAAGCATGATCGGATAATAATCAATAGTTCATATCCTTTCTAAAAATATTTTCTGCCTATTAGTCATCAACTAATCATGATTGTGAATCATGAAGTAAAAGAAAATTAATTATATTTTGAATTATATTTTTAATCTATTCTTATTGCTTCTGGAAAAACTCCAAAGAAATCTATTTAAATTTATGTTGCAATTTTCCAGCATGATGTTCTAAAGATGTACGAGAAGTTAATACTAACGAATAAGTATACAACTAACAAAATAAAATTACTTTATAAATTATTATATATTGTTTACCGATATAAAACTAATTTCTCTATTGTAACAACAACTCTTAGCAAATCCGAAACAAAGCCGTAGCGGGGAGGTAAACACAAATACTTGAATAGACCCACAGTCCAAATCAGAGCATATACCGAGGCACTCTGACATGGATTTATTGCATTACTGAAAAGCCAGCTTGGCTTCGTGAAACTCCGAAACCTCACCAAACCGGTGAGAAGGTCTTCGTCTCATCGCGAAGGCGCTGCAGTCGTCTCGTCGTTTGTAATACTTTGCCGACGCCCTTTCCGTCTCTGTAGACCTTTCGCAGACAAGGGATTGGAGGGAGAACAGGAAAATTTGGACAAGTTCAGATGCAATTGTGCTTCCAGAATAACGATGTAATGCGAAATCTCGAAGAACCTTTAGTGTATGCGGTTGGGTGCTAGAATAAAAAGTAATTTTCGACGTATGTGTAACAAGATCTGGCGTATAAACAAATATAAAAGTATCTTTCTTACAATAAAACCGGTATAAATATTATACATCTATATATATCGACCATATTGGTAAAAACGTTCTTCGGTCAAGAAAATATATTTGGATCAATATTATAAAAATTATTCATTGCAGAAAATACATTTATTACAATTTTATCTTATACCCACGGTACAGTTTTAGTTTCAAGTAAATAATAGTTTTAATGGAAGTAAATATTTGGAATTTAAAGAAGCCATTATATAATGCATTTCGGTATAGTTTTAAGGATATCTACATTTGGTTTTGAAGGAAATAAACTAATTCTACATTATTAGAAGTGTATAATTTAAGCACTTATTGGGGTACTACTACTTATTAGTTGCAGATCTTTGTTGTAGCGAGTCCAATACGACATCATATTTCACGTTGCATTGCATACTTATACACTTATCATATACGATCTAAAAGGCTATGTAGGAGATTTTTCAATACATCTATTTAATTGTGTCATTCAAATACATATCTGCATCTGCAAAGTCAAAATTTAGAGTGTGGGAATATAGAGTTTTTAGTCATTTACAGTTTTTATCTGCCATGGATTTGTACCTATTATAGCTTAATTTATATTTACTGTCGGCAGGGGCGGCTGCTGCGTGTCACTGTTCGGTGCACCGAAAAGTGACATGCAGCAGCCGCTGCTGACTGTCGGTATTAACAATGGATTGGCAGCACAATTTGAAAACAAGTACAGCATTGGTCAAGCGAAGGTGCTTTTCTTTGTTAGATTCTACGTAACAACTTAAATACGATTAATTTTACCATGAGCACTATCGGATTTTGACCAATGTCATGGTAGTGTAATATACAATACAAGAATAAAGTGGCGTCTTAGAGAGGAAAACGTGGGTAGGGGATGTCAGAAGGTGATGGTAACTTCACGCGTCAGAATAATATACGCCTGGAGAAACCAGCATCCACTATGTTTACTTTGGTTCTTTTTGATTTTAGTGCGCCCTAATAGGATATTACATTAATATGGATTCTAAAGCGTATTATTATTGCCACTTTTGGGCAAGTGTTCCTGTATTATTTGGTTCATTTATAAAGTTTGGCTCTGTACTGTAAATCCAAACAAGTGAATTGTCAACAGTAAAATAAAGCACAGGAGCAAGGATGATCTATGAGGTGTTACATATCGGCGTAACGACAAAGCTAGGTGTAAAATTAATAGAGTAAATAAAGAAAGAAAAGATAGAAGCAAAATATTTTGAAATTGTTCGAGCATATGCAAAGAATGTCAAGTGCGAAGTCTAAAAAATTTTTGAGAAGGGGAAAACGAAAAACAAGCATAAAAGTATGATCACGACAATAAATACTATCTATCAATCTATCTATGTAAAAGGGAGGTCTAGGATGAAATGGAACAGAACAAGAACTGGTTTGGACAAATACTTAAAAGTAGTAGAAAAATGATTTTGCTTTAGTTTATTTGCTACCACGCACTTTATTTAGTTACAATAGTCATTATGTGCAGTTAATAACTAACAAATACTTATTAGATTTCATTCTTACATACCTGTAGAACAATTATTTTTTGCAAATGGCACTGTAATAGGCAATGCGCGGGATTTTTGTGGACCATGCTATTCTGAGCCGACATAATCACTATAAACTCTACTGTTATTATACGAGGTAAGGAAGAAAATAATTTCAGTTAAGTTTTTAATTGCGTTGACAACGTGTCAGGTTTCCTACTGGAACAAATGCTTGCTCGAGAAGTACTTTTTCATTTAGGGGATTATAATTGGTTTATGGCGTGAAGAATATTATTATTATTATTCGTTTGTGGATGTAATGTGTTAATTATAAACGGCATTTATTTCTGTTTACAATTTGTTTCTTGTATTTCAATGCTATATAAGAATTAAATTGGTAAAAAATGTGACAGTTAATGATCTTATCATGTTATAAACATCCATAAACTGTACTGGACTTTATAACACTAAACACTTCAAACCACAAAACAACAAAAAACTTTTTTAGCACCGAAGTGATTATTTTCTTGGCGTAAGCACATGTATATATGTATAATGCAATTTTCCAACCGCCAATTAATTAAACACATTTTTATTTTAATTTTCCGGAGGTGGAGTCGAACCACCAAGTATGGCTATCGCGGCCCACTCGCAACACCGTCGCGCTAACAGGCGACTCGACTTCCACATTATAATTTTCACAAATATATGCGAACGCGATGTAAAGGCCTAGGATAGGCAACAGTTTTAGCACCGAAGCGTAAATTTTTTTTTATATTGGAAAATATAATGGAAAATTGCATTATACAAACAAAAAACTTTTTACTAAAAACCTATCGACTTGATAATGACAGCTTTGCTGTCGAAATGCGTCGGGTTTTAGTAAAAAGTGTTTAGTGTTCTACTTCTGCAACAAGAGATCCAGTGAAGAACTTCCCTAGACTTTATAATGTGACCAGTGAATACCCCTAAATACTAAGCCCTAAATACTACCCTAACATGTTTAGTTCTAGGACGGGCTGGTTCTAAAATCACCTAAAGTTTATTTTGAATTTGGTAAGCCTAAGTTAGGCTGTAGAGACAACCATCTCAATATATTGATCTTGGTTGATTTTAATCAATTTCACTTTTAGAATGTTGAAAGTGGCTGACCCTTTCTATTGTGCAAGTGCTAGAGCCACTCAAACATAATTTTGATTGTTTTAAATATGATATCAGCTAGTGTATTGTTATACATAGTTGCCACGAACTTTTGTAAATACCTGATATATTATAGTGACTGATTTTCGACATTTTATTTGATGGAGGTTTTGAACAAAAAATGTTTTTAACAACACAAGCGTGCTTTAAGTGGAATAAATCCGTTTCTGGGAAGAATTTTGCATGTGTCGCATACCTCCACCTTTTAGTTTGAGATTTATTGATTCAGAAAGTGTTAAGACTAAACGACAAGCTGTGAGGAGTTCGTAAGTTGATGTTAGACACAAGGATTACGATAAGAATCAGAATTTCACCTGCAGAGATTGGGTAGTTTCCATTTTAATATTCGGAAAACTACAGAAAGCCAAACTCAGAAAGGAATGGAGTGATAGTAGTTAGTTTTATGTATTTCTGTACATTTAATTTAATGTCTTACAATCACTGCGAATTTTTAGTTGGAATAAATACGTTTTTGGTTGCCTATATTAGATCGATATTTAATAATTGTTACGTACATACATAAGTACGTAAGTAATACACAGTTTTGAATTTCTATGTTAATTATTTATTATTGATATTATAAGCTGTTAATAATAAACGGGGTGGTTGTTGGGAACATGTTAATATTATTTAGAAGAAAAATTGTCAAATGGTAAAAGACCATCTTCTTAGTAACGTCCAGTGTTTTGTAAAGAATAATGCGAATATTATTATTTATGTAAAAAAATTGAAAGTATGGTAAGCGTACAAGATAAACGGCACTGTGGGCTTTTTGTCTACGCACATTCTGAGAGAAATGTATAGTTTTTAGAGTATTAACAATTATACCCAATAAGTTTATCATTTATTATATAAAAGTACCAGAAAGTATTGTATTTGTTGCAAGACATATTATAACCATAGATTTTTTGTCGTACATGTAACAATGCGAGTACTGTCACTTTTGTATAATACATTTTTCGCAGTGCATACATATGTATGTATTCGTACAAATTCTAAATACCGCCGTTAACATTCATATAAATCATTGACAGAATTAAAACAGCTCCAACATATTTTATTCATACGGGAGTATGCAAATATCTTTATTACACGCACGTTCTTTGATAATAAAGGGGGCAATCATCCAGTCCGCCTTGCCGCGACAGACTATAACACTGGCGGGAGCGTAATGAGTATCACCGAACAACCAACAACATCCACTGCGTTTGATGATGTGAAACTTATTTGTACTGAAGCTAATTGGACGAGACATATCAATATTTTATTGCGGGCGCAATGAAGAGTGAGCGTAAAATATAAGCAAACAAGCATTTACATACATTACGAAGTGAATATCCGACGACATTTTCGATCTCCTTTTTTCTTTGAAGGTGGTGAGTGGGAAGGGGACGTAGGGGGAAGGGGGCACGTAGTGCTTTATTTTTGTGCAAATATGTATGAATATATCTTTGTGTAGAAACGTAGACAATGTGTGTGTATTGTGATTTATATTACCTATACTGTGGCGTGCGGTTCTTTTTCGGAAACTTGATCAATATTTATCGACTCGGCAGAGCGGTTGTCGGAATAAATAGATCGCGTGAATCGATACCATTCTCAGCTAGAATTTCATAAAAGTAACAATCAGGGCTCCCCGCTCTGTGTTGAGTTAAACAATTCCAAGTTTCTGTTTTTAATACTATACATGATATTTACTAGTACGCCTAGAGAAATTTTGTAGTTTCTTATTAGAAGCCTGTTAGATATGTACTATAATATTGTTCATTCGTGGCATATAGTTTTGCTGCTAATATGTTCCAGATGGTTTCATTGAAGTTTGGTTAGGTGAGTGAGGTTGTTATTGTAATCATGTGATATCTTTTATTTGAGAGCAGCGTTGATTTACTGAAATGCCGAAATGTTCTTATAAACTATATCAATAAAATTTTATCTAACTATCATTCATTAAAATTTGTTGTACTTTCCTTAACTCCTGGAAATTCTAAATTGTTTCTATACAGTCTTTCAGATTTTTATAGTACCTACATTAAGAAAAAAGTAATGGTAGAGGACCCAATAAATTTGCAGGAAGAACATAATGCTGCCTCTCTTCACTGCGACCTATAAGATCTATTATGAGTACTCTTAATCTTTTAGTCTAAATGAATCTCCAGACTTCTGAAGTCTAGAATTTTTTTGGGGGCTATAGTTCTAATACTAACCGGTTCTGCGTACGCCTGTAGGAGGCAGTGGAGTTTCTGCCAGTCCACCGCCTCGCAGTTGTTCGCAGTTGCTGTGTTCCGAACAGAATCGGCATTTATCACAGTCCACCTTGCCCATCTTCTTCAGGTGGTGCCTAAGAAGGCCGTGGCCAGTGAGTAAAGCCGTGATGGTGCTGAGATATCTTCTGTTGAGCTTCATCAGAGGTTTGGCCCTGATGGCTTGAAAAGTAATAAAGTTTTGGGGTGTTAGCCCAGTACGAGATTTTCTGTTCGTTTTCCTACTATTGGAGATGAGCTCTTATATATACAAGCTCTATATACACAACAAAGAAATTTCCAAAAATAAATATGTATACTGTATAGGTAATATATTATAATATAGAAATCTATATGAAACGCAGGTATGATTAAAGTAGATCGACTGCTTGCGAACAGACAGTGCATTGAATATTTATAAAATCAGTATCAATTATTTGTAGGCATATATGCGACTAAAATAACCCATGTCACACTATATAATAAATCAAATGTGTATTTTGGTAGGAAATTTTCATTTACATATTCCATACTAAAAACTAAAGTTGTTGGAACCAAGATGTGGAGCTGTATTAATGGATAAAAGAGGCCCTAAGTACAAGTGAAAGAAATGTTGCTGTTCTGTTTTTAAAAACAGAACAGTGTTTCATGATTTATTGTCCTTTAATTTTATATTTTTAAAGACACGTACAAACTTGATATAATATAACATGTTATAGAAATCATACAAATCGACATACATATTGGACTGACTTTATTCTGGTATATATATATGTATATGTAATGTAGAGGCAACTGAAGGCGTCTTTTAGTAAATCGCGAACATGTGCGGTTCCTAGATATCACCGCGTGGCACGATCGCTATAAATTGTGCTCGCCATAAAGGAATACATTGTATAAGAGGAAGGACTGGCAAGGAACAGGAGACATATAGTGGTATATCAGCAAATACATAATCTTTCGCTGCTCTACGTGACGAAACCGCGACTTGGCCGTTTGAAAAAGCGTACCGCAATGTTATAAAGTTTTCTTGTTTCTGATCTTTACTATACACACATACATATATAGAATGAGTTATGCGGACCCTATGTTGGAATGTCACAGTATCAGTTTAAGAGGTTCGCACAAGATAGATAGAAAACTAAACAAAAATAAAGCTTTTAATATTAAGGTGATGTAGTTCCCCTAAAGATTCAGTAGATTTAATATGGAGAGTTTGCTGACAACACACGGGTACGAAGAAAAAAAAAAGAAGAAGAAGAATAATAGTATTTTTTTCGATATATAAATTATTACTAATTAATATAAGATCCGCGTCTTAAGCTACAATCTTGTCAATGATTCCCTTTACAATTATCAATATTTCTTCGTTTATATATAATATATATTATATTTACAAATTCATACGTGTAATGTCTTCAAAGTGCACTTCCAAAGTTACTTCTTGATTTGACAACAGTTATTTGAAATTTTTGATCGGAAGTTGCTGTATACTTCATTATTTAAAAACACGTATATTATTTGTAAATAAATAAAAAATTAAGAGA
The DNA here is from genome assembly GCA_023690525.1 of Holotrichia oblita. NCBI lineage: Eukaryota > Metazoa > Arthropoda > Insecta > Coleoptera > Scarabaeidae > Holotrichia > Holotrichia oblita. The sequence goes on from CM043018.1 coordinate 88,452,510, forward strand.
TTTTCTTGCTCACTAGTGGACTTTATTTATGTCACTAATTAAACATAATTACAAACTCCATAAGTTTTGTTATAAAATTATAACAAAACTTTATTATTTTTGAGAGACGTGGTTTCTTGTATGTGCGTTTAGCTAGCGGCGTAATGTATTGTGTTTAATTAATATCTACTAATTTTTATACAGGGTTTCTATGACATGACTGCCATAGGACGTGTTGCTGAAGCAATTTCTAGTTAAAAATGTCAAAACATATGTTCAAAACTCTAATTAGTTGTTCAAAGTTTTCACCCACTTGCAGTTTTATATGCCTTTGCTAACAGATCAGGATCAACACAAATAGTTTCAGCGCCCCATCCCTCCCTAATTTTAGCAACTAAATGTTTTCTGCTTTCAAATTGTTCTAGATAAATCAAATTTTTCAGACTTAGCCATAAAAATAATCTAGGCGTTCAAATATGGTGATCTTGCCAACCCAGCAACTACTGAACCTCTTGCAATCTTTAATTAATGAGAGTTGTTACTTATCTACCAAAGTGCGCCATCGTTCTATAGCTACATTCGTCGTGTTATATTAAGAGTAAAATCATCGAGTAATGTCGCAAGGTCATTTTGCAAGAAAGATAAATAAGCAAGTACCGTGAGATATTTTTCGATTCAACCAAGGATATGGGTGTGAATAATATTCAAACATTCACCAAAAATCTATCTTAAAAATGGAATTCCCTAGTTTGCCATGGATTTTCAATGGTCGAACAACTTGAATTCCTGGTGTTATCGACGCCATTTCGAGCGAAGGAGGTTTTATCACTTAACAATATTTTCCGACAGTGTCTTCGATTTCTAGTGACTAAATACAAGTTTTGACTTGCAATTATCAGGTTTTAGAACTTGTACACGGAAAATACGGTATGGATACAAACCAAAATTGTGTAAAGTTCTTCATATTCTTTTGTGACCTACGTTACGCAAGCAGCAATTTGTAATTAGATTTACAATGAGACCGAAGCTTACTTTGTAATGTTTCTGTACCATAATATGGTATTCACCATTTTATAACAGTTATTTTAGTTACAGATGAAAGTTTGTTTTTATATAGTAATTGCCCGTTAAATGCACGTCCTGCTCTCCATAGTAATCTGCTTAATCCTATGACTTATGGTTCCCTTCCTTACATACACAATTTAACTCCTAAACTTATGAAATTGTTTTGTAGTTCTACCAAAATTGCAGCCAGGAATGTTTTAACTGTATCGCCTACTTATAGTAAATTAAAGTTTTATGGTATATTGAAAACAAATTTAAATCGAATATTGTTTACTCAATACCTTGTAAAGATTGTAATAAGAATCATCTAGAACCATTACATTGTAGACTGATTTCACATAAAAGTGATAGTAGGAATGTAAATAAACGATTTTCTTCTGCATTAACCCAACATGTTACAACTACAGATCATAACATAGATTATGATGAAGTGAGTATACTAGACATGGAATCTCACCATTTAAAACGTAATTTTTTAGGAATGGTACACATACAAAATGAACCTAATAGTATGAATAAAAGAACTGATATTACGAATCTCAGTAGCATTTACCCTTACCTTATTAACTTGAATATAAATAATAACATCCCTGTAGATGTTGATACAACTAGTTTTTCGTAGTTAACATTCATGGATACATGAGATCAATTGATTTTATTGTACATCGACATAGATTTCAATAGATGTTATATGTTCATGTCAATCAAAGGTTATGCATTATAAAATTTAAATAGTTATATTAGTTAATACGTTGGTGTCCTGTCGGAGTTCTTTGTAGTTAAGTTGTTGCCATTTTTAAGGAAAGCCAATTAACTAAAAAATCTCACTGAATTTTGGAAGTACCTTTTAAAAATGTTATGTTAACGTCCTTATTGTATTAACTTTTGTTATTTTAACAAGTATAGCTCTGAAGAAGGAACAAAACTATTCCGAAAGCTTGGATAAAATTCGAAGAGTGAACTAAATTTACTGAGACTGCAATCTCAATTAAATTATATTAACTATATATATACATATGTATATAGGTACTATATCTATGTATACACTGTGTCCAAGATAAGAATGAACTGCATGGGGATTTCGGGAACGGTAAGAGATACAAAGTAGCTTAAATTGGCGAAAAGTTGCGCATTTTAGTGACCTTTTATATGGCGTTTATTTCATTCAATTAAGTTGTTTCATTTTTGAGATATTTAGGAAAACGTGTTTTTTTCAATATTCGTTTTTATTTTTTCTGACTTTATTTTACAAGTTATCGAAAAATAAATAAAAGTTCTTCATTGGCACTTTTATAGCTCTGTAAGACTGTATTTTTATAATTTTTGTCCGACGTTTCGTTTTTGAGAAACCATCATCAACTTCTTTTTTTATATGGACGGAGAAAAAAGTACACCCTATATCTGATGGCATTTTTCGTTACGAATTCAACGATGGATGGATTACTAAATAAAGATTATTCAAGGAACGCACTTTAAATGGTAGATATGAATTAGTGACTGAGTTCCAACAAGAGACTCTCTGACACTATGTAGAAGATATCAGAAAAACATATTAGCATGCACAGTTTATTTGTTTTTAAAATGAACTTACCGATATCAGTTACTGTTGCTTTGACTGATCCAACGCTAGTGTCGTATCTCACGTCTTCTTTAACCGAATACGTGTATCGTGAATACTCGAAAATCGGAGGTTTTTGTGCCGCATCTATTACACTGATAAAAACCTCCGCATCGTGAAACGACTTCAATCCACCACCATCCGTTGCGGAAATATTTAATTTGTGATACCGCTGGCTTCTTGTTGATAGTTGGTTCGGACGGCTGATGAATATTTCTCCGGAGTTTCGGTCAATTCGAAAAAGTCCGGCATCGTTTCCCGCCACTATACGGAAGGTTAGCGAGCCATATTTACCGGAGTCGGGGTCCGTGGCTGCTACGATTACGACTGGAATTGTTGCAGATGACGATGCACCGCCCTCTTTCAGTGACACATTATACTTGCGCGGGTAGAATGTTGGACGATTATCGTTGGTGTCGGTAACCTGGATTTTTACTACTGCCGTAGTGCTTAATCCTCCTGAAACAGAAATATGATTGGTCAATTAAAATCAAAATTATGTCGGAAGACAATAAAAGTAAGAAATGTGTATATTGTGTAAATAATAAACTTTCACTACCAGTCGTACATTGGATCGTACAAGCTTTCGTAAGTCGCTAAATGGATACATATGAGACCACAGAAGATTATCTTTGAAGTAGTTGTTAGTGATTTACATTTTCCTATAATCAATAATATCTTTATATACTAACTTTAGCTTTTATCTTGTTTGGAAACGCTAAAATGGTAATGTTTACGGTATTTTCACAATTTAAAAAACTTCTTGACATTTTGAAAACATCCACACGATGTCGAATTATCATGGTTGGTCACAATCTATTCTGATCGGACTTTCTTCTTTAGGCGCAGGATTGGCATCCACACGTTTTACATACATATATCGATACCAACAAACGAACAACACCAAAGCACGGCCAACGCTAACTGTGTATGAAATATTGAATGATAACAGTGTGCGCGTCGGAACATGGCTATTCACGATTTCGTGAGCATCTATTCTCCGTCTCTCCTTGCAGTGGAATGACATCGTGATTTTCTCTTCGAGTCGTCGTTTCCATTTTTCGTTTTGTCCTCTTTGCACTTCATAAATAGTTAATGGGTTATGGGTACTTCGATATGCACTGTTGGTTTCCGCAATGTTACAGAATTCCTCTATCTTATAACTTTTCTCTTCGAAACCGTTTTATTATACGTACAATACATATTATTACGATTCCGTCCTCCTCATCTCCACGCTTTTCTTCGTTCCTACATACTGCTCTTCCCATCCTATATTATACCTCTTTCGATTGTATTTTTGTTTCCACTGTTTCTTGTAAGTGAATAATATGGGCATTGTTGCATGCATGCATGTATGTATTTATTTGAATTTCTTCCTATGCGACTCTTGAAGAAATTCTCAATGTTATTGTTCATACTGTTCCTACAATTGTTATTATAATAAATTATAGTAACTTGAGTTACATACATTTTAAAATAATAACAATGATATCATGTACCTGTTGCGGTGAGTGGACACATACTGTCCTTGTGAAAATGTGGTAATCTTAACAAGCACAACATCAGAAACACTGTGGTATCCTCGTAAAGATTCGAATTGAAATTAGTTTCCAGTTTAGTTATTATTAAGTATCTTTTAATAACCGCATCCTAAGGTTTATATAATTTTTTTAATGCGTTAAATACTGGCATAATTATTTCTGGTGTAGAACTAAACTTTCTTATGCTCCTTATATGTAGGATGCTTCATTTCCTACCGCCAGATTTGCATTATTTCTAACTCGTCTTCAGAAATTCAATCACCAATTGTTTTTAGTGTGTATTTTATATACTTTTTTGTGTTTCCGATTCTCAAAAAATAAAGAAGGAGAAAATTGTGGAGGTAGACATTGAACAAGTTTTGTTAGATCCTTGGAAAACGTCGCGTGATCAGTTTGGCGACCAGTAGCATCCCCGATCGAACGCCTTTTTAGCGTCTAATACCACAATTTCTCGAAGCTAAGCTGATGATTCAGTATGGCACTAGCCCAGCCTATGAGGCGGATTAGAACTTTTAAAGATTATAGATACTATATCTAAAGAAGATTAATTAGTAAATACAAACTTTGATGCAAGAGTGGGTAGTGTATGAATAATTATGATTTTCTGGAAGAGAATTGTAGTGAAGTTTGGAGCGATTTTACGATTTTATATATATTATAGACAATTCTAGTTCCGTTTACGCAGGCTTTTTTTGGTATTCATGTTCAGGTCGTGACAATGAGTCGATCGTATGATTTATTTTTATATTTGTGTTCACCTTAGCTGCTTTTTTCGTCTGATGTAGCTTGCTTAAAAAGTTACACTAACAATAAGTATAAAACAAAATAATCTACAATAATATCGCTAGTGGCAATTGCCAATTCAACCAACAGTCTTGCTATTACTATTACAACTAACTACCGGAAAAAAAAACAATCTGGATATGTAAAATGAAATTAAAATGTGGAATTTACTAATTGTCAACTTAAAGTGCCGGGACTAACCCGCTTATCGTACTAAATATGGTAAAATAAGATAAGCCTTAGTGACATCTGAGCACGTATCATGGTTATATTTTCCGGCTATGAGCTTATTAATGGTGTTACATCTATTTCTCAATAAAAAATCGTAAGTAATCTTTTAATTTATAAGCGCTGTGCACACTAAGGAGTACAAATTAGGTAATTAATAAATTTCAGTATTATTGAGAATAAGCTAACACTCAGTTTTGTAAAATGTTGGGTTTTATAGAGTTTTGCCGCTAAATGTATACACTGTCGTTGGGGAAACTGTAGACATTTAATCGAATGTTATCGTGTGCATATTTAACTAGAACATCATGTCAGATGTGTCTTAGGTTTTGATGTACTAGTTATTTGCAGTTGTTTTAATATCTAGAGATTTTTCTATTTGTGTAGTTATATTCTGTAAGTTTTTTGACGCAATATTTACTGTTAGCTATCCATATTTGTCCGCTTGTTTCGTAGTAGTTGATATCCATTCCTTTACTTTTCAAGAATACTTTAAGAAAGTTATAGGTCAATGCTCTAATTAATATTTTAAGCACTTTGAGCAAAGTCAAGAGAGACGTACGCCAGATTGAAGTATTAATATTTTTTCTCCCTGAATAAAATTTGAAAGTTCTGATTGAAAACAATTCATACATTATTTGAGGTCATAGTTAGAAGAAAGTATGTAATTTATTAGTATTTATTAAGGAATGTTACATATTAAAATTTCTATTTTTACAAATATGTAGTCCTGTTTGATGTACTTGATGTACATATAAGATTGAATTAAATTTTAAATTCAGAACTACTTAAGTGAGATTCACATCTATGCAATTTTTCGCAATGCAATTCTGATTTAGGAATTCGCAAAGACGCTGCGATTTTTACAAATTGCATGACCGATTCACATTATGCATAATGCACATGCAATTCTGACAGTCAATGTTGACGTTTCGTATGCAATGCCAACCTACATGATGTAATATCAAAAAAGTCGCATGCAACTTTTATATAAAATAGAACAAGTTCTAATCCATGCAATTTTCTCCCCGCGTCAAATTGCACGAAGGAATTGCATAGTCTGAATGTTAAATTGCATGCGACTTTTATCCAAATAAGAATTGCTGCGAGAAATTGCATAAGTGTGAATTCGCCTTTAGAGTATATGGAGACTACCTTTTAAAGTAAATTTGACATATTTTTTATTTGTGGTGGGTGTGGGGTAATATATACTACTAACAATACCAGTATTTTTCAATTAAACGGTTTCCAAAAATTAAATGAAGATGTCTTAATGTATTTGCAATACTTATAAGTATCACATGAATTAATGGTCGGTTTCTTATGAGGGGACGTGTAGACACTACGGTGTTAGTAAAGTCGCGCCAGGACATTCAGGACACTTAGGCTTGTACAGCAAATGAGATTAAATCTTCTTTTCCTCGTTCGTATTCCTTCCCTATTTCTTTCTTTTTGTTCACTTTACGATGTAGTGCATGCAAGCTACGCCGTGTAAGGACTGTCTTGCGTTTGTGAATGTATCGCATTTAAGAAAAATGTCAGTGTGTATAATTTCCGAGTACCAGTTCTTCTATACGTATGTATATTATTCCTTATTGTACTTTATTTGTTAAATTCGCGATATTCAGCTGATACGTGAATTTACGAGATGCGATAAGCAAACCTAAATGAGGAAGACAGAGAAAGATATTGAAAGTTAAGAAGATATTCGTTTACGTTTTATAATTGCGACGATGGATTTAAAGAACGGGCACTAGAAAGTACTTGCATTGAACCTTAACCGTTAGTGTCAACCGATATGATTATAAACATCTTCAATAGCGAAAATTATTGCATATTTTATAACGTTTGCTTATAAAATTGAAATTAATTTTACAAGTATTTTTATTAAATGATATGCAGATTTTTTAATGAATTTGTGGACATATGTTAATATGCTGTAATAAAAGAGATGTGACCTCAGAGTATTTTGTCATAATATTTCAGTGATACAACATGCAAATTGAAATGTTAAACTTTAGGGGAATCAGTTACAAAAATTACAACCTTCTCTATTATCAGTTTGATAACGTAGTTTAACTATTTCTCCTTTAATGTAATGAAATATTCCATTATATAGAAAATAAAATTTATATGTCACTATAGTATATTTGAAACAAATTTTACAATTTAAGATTTATGAAGTTCCTACACTACTATACTTCTGATCCTGATATTTCTACTGTGTGGGTAGACTCTATTCGAGGTCTACGAGAACCGATAGATAGTACTGTTTCTTTTCGCCAACAGTAAGGTATTATTGTGTTTCCACTTTCAACAAAATACTATTTAGCGCCTCTGAGTCTTTCTTAGTAAATGTTAACTTTTATGTATATTATTTATGTGTAGTGGCACCCATTTTGTAATTGTAGCTATTAAACTATAATCTTTAAACTTTTAGCGATTGCTTCTACTACTAATATTAAAATTCAATTCTTGTTTTAATTCTATACCTATAATTTTTCCACCACGTCTAGTTTTAGAGTTATAATCATACTCCGCTAGTAGATGATAATTGTATTTACAAATTTTATCAAACAGAAGTTAGAAAAAGTAGGCAGGTACAAAAATATTGACATAGCAAATACTAGAATGTTTAATAAGTATCAACAATACAAAAACACTTAGCTGTACATAAAGTGAAATTGCCGACATATCAACGTTTTGCATGAATAGAGTTATCTCTTCGTCTTATGTTGGCTGTTGCCTTCTCTAATGAGAAATTAGCAAGAATGTGCCATCGTGATAGGATGCCACCTACTCTAATACTGTTTTTCCATTTCATCTTTCGAAGGTTTCCTAATTTGTGACCAACAAATATTCCTTCGAGAGCTTTTGTATAAGACGAAAACTTATCCTTTAAGTACCTATTTAAAACAGTAGCTTTCCTTTTCTAGTGCTTTCACGAGCTCGTTACAATACTATTATAATTTTATGTCTTACGTTAATCTTATTGAAAACAGTACAATACAATTTTGATATGTAAAACGATGCAAAATACTAAAATTTTAGATTTTTAAGTTGATTAAAAGATCGTGTCGGCGAGTGTTATCAATGAACATTTCTTTGTAAACGTAATATTAAGTAACCGTTCCGCATTTTTGTATATTAATTGCTGTTATTTTCTAGAAGATTTTCGATCATTTTCGTCCAATGATTTCTGTAAATATTTTTCCTGCGTTTCTTACAGATCGGCAATTTGCAATTTCATATTTCTGCGAAACTGTACGGGTTAAAACAGTACTTGTGCTGTTTTGTTAGAATGAGCGCTAGCTTTTTAGTGGTCGAATCGCCTGATTTCAGAGTAATATACTCTCAAAGTTTGCACTATATTCCATTTTTTGTCAATTATAACACACTTTATAGTTTTCTATTCAAGAATAATTTGCGTTTGAGACTGTATAATATACGGCATATTATGTTATAAAAATAATATCCGTTATAGTTTTTGAGATATTTTCAAAATTTTGATTAAAGTAGGTACAAATTTATTAAGAGCGAAATAATTAAAGTATAACCCATATACTTTAATTATTGCAGTTTGTAAAGTTTAATCGAAATCTGATTTTGCAAGTTACCAGTGTTCTCCGATCAAATAGTTTCTATTCCTTCGTATAGAAAGAAGGTCACATTGGCAAGTGATGTTTCCTATACGATTAATAGTTTTAAAATATTACCTCTATCTGTTGCTATGACCGGGAATTCGTAAACATTTCTGGTTTCATAATCTAGTGTAGACGTAATGCAGACTTCTCCGGTATCGTGCTTGACCTCAAACTCTTTCAGCTTGCTGAATCCATCGCCTAATGTGTAATTCACAATTGCGTTGACACCGCAATCCGGATCCGTGGCCGAGACCTGGAACAACAAATAACAAATGTATAAACATATATTTAACCGTGCCATAATTATAATTTCTGTGTGCGTTTCCTTTTTTAAACGTCACATACGATTGATGTACAGTTGCATATTCTTTCCTGGTAATAGAATTCAAGGCGTGTGTTGTTTTATTGCTTTAGAGTTTGTTATACATACATAGATAGAAACGTGTGCCCATAAATATGAACCATGTTAAATAAATGTGTATGAATGTAATTCAATAGAAGTCAAACATTATACTCGTAATAAGATTTTTATTCTTACTTACTTACTTTTTTAAGGTTGTGTGAATATAGCAATTAGTCTCTAATAGATGGATAGAGATATATGCGATTAATTTGATTGGGCGCACTCATTGCTAAATTAGTTAGTTCTTTTTAGGAAATGAAACATACTAATAACACACAATTAATAAATAATACTGGGCAGTTGAAATAGTTAAATTATGTGTATTATTCTACTAACACTGCAGAATAGCACATAGAAGCTAAATAGGATGTAGTAACAACCACTTTTAAAGTCACTATTCTAGATATCAAATGAAACTGGTAAACTGGTAAGTTGGACTTCTGAGGTTTACTAGAGTAATGTTGTAATCTGCCAGTAAACAAACATTTCTTTCTAAATTCCGTCTAACCGCTGCGACTATTTATTCGGTAGATGTAATTTTGTGATTGTACTCAAGGTGTTCGAATACCCTAAAGATCATTGCAAACGCTCCCTTATTCATCCGCAACATGGATTTGCGCCAAGATTTGGAAATGCCATCAGTACGCGTTACAGCTGGCTGTTAAAACCTTGGAGAGGATCTACCAACCCGATCGTGATGGAAATCGCCGCACTGGACACCGACATACGTCCATCACGCCATCGTCCGGAGGGCCCAACACGTGCTAGCTTTTGGACTAGGAACACCTTGCCTGCGTAGGCAACAACTCGTCAATCACCGTACAGCCACTAGCAGCTGCTCCAAAGGAAGATAAGACGGCTCAGAGGCTTCGCTCGGCCAAGCTCAGCTCAGAGAGAAGAGGATTATCGAAGATAACCGATCTGGTTGATTTTTTTTAAGATATTTTTTCTTTGTGGAAGGTTTGAGTAATTTGAACTAGTTCCTGTCCTACTGTAGGTACGTAGTTTTTCATATTGCTCCCGTTTGAAATGCAATTGCCAAGAATAAAAGTGAACTTGTATTATTTTTAAGAACTGTAACTTGTAAGCTTTCTTTAATCAGTTTTTGATAAGTTTGATTTTCCGTTGTTGTTTTAATATAATGAATTATGGTTATATCAATTTTTTTATATATTTTATTGATGTGTTGAGTCTTATCAGTGCTATCTTAAAATTACTGGTTATTTATAAACAGGATAGGAAAATTTTCAAATCAACCGGTGATTTATATTTTTCTGTAGTCATCAATATCCCTATCCTGACGTGTAGACACTGCTAGACATCCCTTTATAACAAGGCAAGGAGAATTTTTTTAAATTTACATTTTAATATAATGATTGCTGTTTCAGAAAGTTGAGTATTTAACTTTTTTTAACTTGATATGACGATTGGTAATATATAGTTATCTTCCACATATTTCTATTTTCTCGCCAGAGATAGTCTGTATTACAAATGTTAGTATTTTTAGGAGCTTTTCTTTCTTTTGACTCAAAACCATACAGCAACAACGTTAGAGAATAGTGGTATCAAAAAATGTTCGGTTTTGTAATTTAATTAGTACATATGAATTTTTATTAGCACATTTACAGATGACGAGGGATACGATGGACTGACATCTACAAGGATAAGCTTGCTCATTATTGGTGGGAATAAATCAGATAGTTCTTTGGAGAATTTAAAATGGGAAATCGTATTCTAGGAGTAGGTAGTGGTCAATTAGATGGCGGCATAGTTAATAAAATTGCGTTGAAGTTATTATGCGGGTACTAAAAGTTTGATTAGGAAAATATTAACGTTGGCATTACACTCGTAAGTAAGCAGCAATAAATAGCATTTATGGTTTAATGTTTGTTGATATATTTCTTGCGTAGAAAATAAATTAGGAACCTGTCTTATAACCCAGCAAATTCATTATAAAGGAAAGGGACTTTAAAATATGCATGTAATGGTAAAATTTCTTTTTTGTTTGCAAGTAGATAATTGATTTTCAGGCATAACATGCATGTTGTCTTAATCATAATTTTTGTGTATAAATTCTATCGCCTATTTGTTTTATAAATACTTATCATTTATATCATTCATTTTGCATTCAATCTTAAATTGATTAATTAGATTATATCTTTAATGGTAGAAAATCCGCCGAAAGATAATTTCAATGCTAATACTTATACAAGAAGGAAATTGACAATGACTATATTCATTCTCTTATACCAGTAGCTGGACAGTGTAATAAATTTCAATGGATAAGAGCAACCTTTGGATGTGTTCTGTTCAAGATGTATGTACTTGCGTTGCATTGTCAGGTAAAACATGAGCTAGATGCAAGTTGCTTCACATCATAGACTTTTTAAAGAATCAAAGATATTTTAAACTAAAACATTATGTCATTAATGGCTGAAAGAGTGAAGTGAAATCACTATTTAATTATTCATTATGTGTATTAACTTAGAGTAAGTGTTTAATTACTTCAAACCAGATTATATAGAACTTTTAAGGACTTACAAAATGTTATTATAAGTATGTAAACCATGTTGGAAGTTAATTCCATCCAACCGTCTTTATCGTGCTATGTTCAAGAAAGACAGACATTTAAACATTATCAAATATATACATGTGTATATACACACTAATAGTAAACACCATGAAATATATTGTGTAATAGTAAATAAAGTTATAACCACCGCTAAAATGACCTTTACAAAATACTACCATTGCGACTTAGAAGTGATAAGAAACCAGATGTTGATGCACCAGAAGCAATAAGGTAAAAAAATAAGATTAAATAAGTATTAGTTCTGGTGTCCTCTATGTATGTTGATTTCATTACGAAGATTTTTGAAGGTTAAACACATACATATATAATCAAACTTTTAAAGGCGATTGTGATTTAATGAACCTTAGTCGAATAAAAGAGGGAGGCCGTTGTTTTAAAATAATGTCTACGCTATTGTCTTCTCGCCAATATTATGTCGCCATCAAATAATTTCAATCCCACGCGACGATTCAATAAACACTCTCTCTCTTTATACTGTTGAATCCGCATGCCACGAACTGGCCGTTTTAATCCATAAATTAATACTGAGTATCGATTGAAAAAGGTTTTTTTCGGCCCATTGACATGTAAACTTGACTAATTGGAGTCATCAATATCGCGCGTACGTTTAATGGTACTTTATTATTACCTTTCATTTTGTTTTATAACGAATGTACGATCGTGAACAATAGTTGTGAGTCTTGCAGTATATAGCATCGTCGTATCTTGTTTCGTTTCAGATAATCATAATGTTCACTAAGATTTGGTTTCATAATGTGGACAAAGACAATATAGACACATTTTAGATACCACACACTCATAGAGAGATCTGTAGTGTGACAGAGACATGGAACCAGGAAAATGAAATTTTTACAATTAATAAATTGTGATTTAACATTTAACAGATTCTTGTCTCCAAGACGTTGCTTCTAATTACATATTATGTCAATGGGACCGCACGGACAACGTACTTTTCCTTCTCTCTGATCCTTTTAGGTAACAAAGTTCCTCTACCATAGAAGGTTAATGGGACGGTTAAGAATCTTCCTTCGATAAATAAATCACATTTTGGCCAACTACTTGAAGTAATCATATATATAAATCTCTGCTCTCTATTTGAAGATCTATCTTTCTAACCAACTCGTCACGGTGGGCACCAAACTAAACCTTTGTGGCGCGGAAGACAACGTATGAAGTGGATAAAAGTGCGGTAATCTGTTGATGAGGAGAAAATACTGACTGGCTGGACTTGGTGTAATATAAAGTTAGCGTCTCTTAAGGTAAAGTATGTGGTAACTGTCAGCGCTGATTATCATAGAACGGTGGATTTTAAAGCAAGATATATATTTAATAGTATGGATAATATGTATTTTTGTTAATCAAAATCGAACTCGCGGTTGTGCTTATTAACCACTGAATCACTTGTCTTATAGCCTAGACTTGGATCACAATCACAACTTTGAGGGTAATAATCTACGAATTATCATAGGACGAATGCTTCGATTAGCGTTTTGAACCGTTGACTAGGATGGAAGTACACTGGAACCTCGCCTATCTCCGCGCTCACTTATATCCACTCTCATTCATATCCGCACTATAGCGCTCTTTTATATCCGCTCGGCATCCACCACCCGATAGTGCACGTATTCACATGAGCCAATCAGCGCGGCCTTTCCTCTCCGCTAACGGGAGAGTGGGGAGCCCTCTTGAGCGGATGTAAGTGAATGTTTACGTTTCCCGACCGCGGATATAGACGAGGTTCCAGTGTAGTTGCAATGAACGACTGTGAGTATAATTTATGCAAGTATTGAATTATCAATTCAAAGAAGTGATTAAGTTGAACACTACGGAAGATATAGCGTTATATCATGGCTACATGACCGACATATCGGGAATAACCTGTGTTATCGACCTTTTTTTAATTCTTGGAATAGGTCGAGGCTAACAGTAAAATATATTGTATTGGCTACAATAAAGCTGTGTATTCATGGATAAGAGACATTTCATTGCCGCTCCGGGTCATGTTTATGATTAGCAGTTTTATAGATGGCCGTTTCGTCGTTGTATCTAATGGACGACCTGCTATGTCATGAAAATTTGACATTATTTATTCAATGTAAAATAATTCAATGCTCTGTTATCAACATCAAAGTAGTCGATTTTTTAAAATAAGTGCACTGTGCAAGTACATACATTTACTGTTATCTGATATACATTTTTTCGCTTTACTGTTCTTCGATATTCAGAAATTTTGTCCGTGAGAGTACACACTTTATGCGAGAGCCATTATAATTTCAAACCACTATTCAGTATACACATAGCTGTAGCGCTTGCTTTTTATTTTTCCTTGTTTTGCATGATTTTTTTTCGCATGAAAAAGAAATAAGCTGCAAGTAACACCTTCCATTGTTCTTAGTTAAGTTCCGACCTCTTGAGCGCGATAAACTTTCGTGTGCGGTGCGGCGACAATATTACAAACATTATGGTAAAGGTAAGCATGATAATGCGAGCAAATCCCAGTATCTACGATGCGGTCCATCTGCATACAAAACGAACGTTACGAATATATAAAGGGTAAGCGCGAGAAGAACAGTTCTAAGAAGGTTCATCGGATTTACATGTGATACCAAAATTGTATTTAAATTTCCGCATAGATCGCGAAAGACGCCAGGCAAAAAATAAAGAATAAAATAAAGTGTAGGTTGGCTAAGGTACACAGAAGTATATCTTCACCTTTATGTAGATATAGGATGGCAAAATTTGCAAACAGAACCTTTAACATATTTCTCGAACCATAACCATCCAGAACCGGGCATGGATATAAAGGTATGTAAAGAGCATTTCACACGCTTCTTACAAAGATGTAATAATTTTCGACTTCGTTGACCATATATTACGTAAATTGATTTTCAATGCGAGCCGGCAGCGAAGGATCCACGTTCTCAAACTGTATACCTACAGAGGAATAGATTATGCACACTACTATATTGTATACATATCTATGCAAAACTTTGGTAACTGTAAAAGCGAAGAAATACACCGTATTATGATTCTCACCGGTCGCGTTTAGAGAATATACGATATGTTCAGCAAGCATTTAGAATTGTATCTGGTGACACAACGCACACCATATCTGAGGAGAACGTTATACCGTAATTATTTGATATTTTATCTCCACGTTATTCCAGCTAAGGAATCGTAATGAACCAATTCATATGTGACAGGAGATATATCAAGAAAATTATTTGCTAAGGAAGGGAGTCGGAAAGATTTCATTTGATGCCTAATCGGTAATAATGCCGTCGAGAACGAATTACTTCTAGATGCTATCCGTATTACTTTGTGATGATTTTTATCATGCGCAAATATGTTACCTACCTTTTAGAATAAATGTTTTATATATTATTAACGTTTACTCTGTGCTTTTTTGAGATGGGAAGAAACGAACATAAGCAATCTACAGGTAGTAATAATAAAATTGGGATTTTTGTTTATTCATTGTTCAAGTTTTAACTGCTCTAACTATTGTCATTCTATTTACCACAACGCCACAATTCTTATTTCCTGATAGATACTATATGGTAAGCATTCCTACTAATTTTATTTTAGTAGTCTATTGTATTTCCTTTTCAACATTTTTATTTCCCATACTAAAACAATTTTTTTCGTATTTTTATTTAGGATCCATGTTTTGCTAGCATAGAAGATTCTCGTGTGCAATATGGTGTCGTGCCACGCTACTTTTGTAGTTCTGACCGGGTGTTTCGATTTCCTTTTCGTCTTAACAGCGATATGTAATGCTTCCAAGTATATAAATTTTTCTCAAATTTGGAGCTACCATTTGGCTTCTTTTTTCCAATTCTTAACTCTTCGGTTAATCTTATTTTACATAATTTCTTTGAATTCTTGAGCGTCCTTGACAATTATCGCGAAGTCGTTTGAGTAACTTACGATTTGGTGACCTTTATGCAAAATGGTTTCTTTCCTATTAACTTTATTAACATCGATGTCTATGATGACGTTGTCTAGTATGGAGTTGAGTTGCAAGGTCGAGATGGGTCTACTCTGTCTTACCTTCAGCAATGCGGATAGTATCTTATGCCTTAAGTCCATTATTTCATTCATCACAGAGTTATTTAGGTTTTTAGTTTATTTATAACTTGATATTTCTCTGTTGCTGGTTCTTTAGTTTTGTTTTCCTCGGATGTTTAACACTTCTAAAATATTTCTTTGCTGTTCTGTATTGTCATTACGGATTTTGGAGAAGTATTTTCTGCATCTTTCCTAATTCTCCTTTCAACCGTTTAAATATTTAGTTTGATATATCGAAAATCCCGCTGACCAGAAGATTATGAATATTAATTTTGGAACGACAGTTTCCTGATGTGATAAAAATGGAAATAACGAACCTTATACAATATCAATCAAACATTTCTGCAACAAAAGAAGTACATATTTGTTTTAGCCAATCGCACGCAGAACTTTAGCGCGCAGATTATGTGCAAAATACATTTGCAATATTTTCCTACTAAAGGGTGCCACCGCTATTAGACATCTTGCCTGAAAGTTTTAGCATCATTTTGTAGAGAATCAGAAATAATTTACTATTGTTAAAAGAACAGAAAACGAAGATATTATCATATATCATATAGTTTGATTGAAGTTAGTGAAAATCAGGTTTGAGTTGCCAAACTTACACGTTTATACGATAAAATACTTTTAATTAAGACCATTAATTATAGATGACAGGGCTAAATAAAATGGAGTCTGTAGTGAAAATATATGGAAGTAATTGTCAACTATTCTACAACATTTTAATTCTTTGGCTTATCACATACAGATGATTCTAAATAGAAACTGCACTTCACCACGATTGATTACTACTATATTCTAAACGTAGTCGCTCTATGGTCAAACGTGAAATGGTACGGTAGCAGAAATGTAAAAATCACCATATCGATAAAACGTCTTCGCACAGAGCCGTATACTTTTGAATTCCGCACGATATCAATGTGTCCTGGCGACAGCGCCCCGTTAGGTCGTAATGGACAACCGAAGGAGAGTCGGAGATATATTAGCTGAATGTGACATCCGAAGAGGCCCACGCGGTTGCCTATATCGCGCACTGCCATCTATTGGAGGTCAACGTCCCCACCAATGCAACGAGATGGTCCTCTTCATACCACGAGGAGATTTCGTACAGGTTTATGTATATGAATGCATCTGAATAAAGAGACGGAGATACACAATACATGTGCATACAACATAGTATGTACAACGTACTTCCTATCCGCAAACCAATATGGCGGACATGATGTGTACGAGGTGTGATAAAAAAGTAATAAAATTAAAGTAGTGTATAACAATACAAATTACGTTTTTAGCGTTAACTATTAGATACTTAATTAATTCAAAATACAAATTCAAAATGTAAATGTACCTATAAACTTTTTTATGTGTAGAACCTCTATCGATGTTTCTTTTAACAAGTTCAGTACAGTAAATGCAATAATTTTTCTCATCATTTGGAATAATGAAAACATGATCTTTATTATCATTTCTACGAAGTAGTTTAAGGCCATCCTTCCAAATAAAGACGAAATCTACTATGTACAAATATTACAGGACAAGTACAGCGCACGAGTCTCAGTTTAAATTTATGTAATTAATGTTTGTTTACTATTGAAGAATTATGAGACGTAGTTAAAGTGAAAAAAATATAATATATTAGATTTTATTCAGAATCAATATACAGGGTTGAGCAAATGTTTCAGTACAGCTTAATAAAAAGAGAATGAAAGGCGACTTACGTCTAAATTCAACTGTTTGGGAAATATTGAATAAAAGAGTGAAAATACAATAATCTTTTAACAGTAATAAGAACATAACAAATAAGAGTTTGACAGAAAAACTATTTTAAAAAGTATTTTGAATTGTTTTCCGATGGCCACTTGTCCTCCAAGCTTCTCAGTAAATTCACAAAGGACGTTTTGTAAGTGTCGATGAGAGATATCATGCACCACATTTACGATTCTATTTTCAAAGTCTTCTAGATCCTCCGGCTTAGTTGAATATTCAAAACTTTTTAAATGACCTCAAAAATAAAAATCTAAAAGAATTAGTTCTGGTGATCTAGGTGGCCATTCTAGTACTTTCTGACACAAACATTAAAATGCGATGGTGTCCTATTTTGTTGAAGTCAGACGTCGTCTCTAAATATTTGTTTGTTGGAATTCTATTACTGACTACGTCTAAGGAGGAATCATCCGTTGAAGTTTCACAGAGAGTTTCACAAGATCCTACAATATTATTTTCGATTATGCCTGCCCGTACTACTTAATTTATGAGAATATTGGGTATTCTGCTTCATAATTCAGTGCACATACGGGACTATATGTCGAATATAATTCATTATAATTTGACAGAATTGCATACGTCTATCTGGATCATTTTCTGATATTTCTTGAAACAAATCAACCGCCGCGGATCATTTGCCCAACCCTACATAATATAATAGTACATAACTCTCACGAGAGAGACAAACTGTACAAGATTTGTGGTATAATGTTACATAGTTAGGCAACGTTCTGGGTCCATGTTGAATATGTTAGGAGGAGACAATATACTTATAAATAATACGAAGAAATTGGTTATCAAAGTTTAGAGTTGACGTATAATAGATGGAGGAAGAAACGTTATTGTAACGGAAACGCATACTTTGAGAAAATATCTGTGTATGACCTCAAATCAAAAGATCAAAAGACTGCCTAATATGCTACTGTATCTACTAGATCGATTTTTTAGAAAATAGAATTAATAAAATTCATTTCCTCCAATGTTTATTTTATGTTATGTTTCTTTTTGCCACAGCTTCGTGTTGTACTACTAATCCGTAATAAAGAGTTGTTATTTGCTTAGAAGTTGATCACCTGAACCTAGAAAGATATTGTTCTGAAACGGTTCTATAAATGTCTTGATTGTGATAAGATGCAAGTGAAATCATGATTGAAGCAGAGCTTTAAAGTATAGTTAAAGCACTTTTAACTTATGATTTTCTTTTGTTTCATGCATTGACAAAGGGAGCTTATTTAAGTCTCCATATTTTCTTATTGTACCTCGTATATGCACTGCATTTAACGTTTAAAGTTGTATATGTACATAATACATAACTACGAAGTCAAGCATTTGTTTATTTTATACATATAAAGAGGAAAGCTGAATCTATGAAACATGTTCTTGTACGGAGAATAATCGCAATATCATGTAAATATTTCATTTTAAAGTAAGCCTCAAGGCGAGTAATTGTAAACGCTTTTATGTAGACACTGCATCTCAATAGATGTATATTCACAGCGTAGAATTTAAATAAACTATATGCGTATTGGATTATTGCGATATTAAATTTTGTTAATGCTCGTTATATATTGACTGTTAGTAGTAGGACTGTTTTGTTTCAATCCTTTACTCTCATTTTATGCAGCTCGGCTTACGTCTAGTTTTTATCAACATAATTTGTATATAGTCATATTCAAAGGTGATGACGTCCTTCATTGACTATGTTACTGCTCTTAGTCTTGCATTATATTTAGATTTAGATTTAATTAAGGGTGATATTGAACTGTGCGACCTATTGATCTATTGTGCCTCCTTGCATGAGCTATAAAGCTGCTGCGGTTTGCCTCCTCTCCCATCCGGTCTAAGAGCTTTAATAAACTACCATAACTGTGATAGTTTCAGAGAAGCTACTTCTTCTTCGTTTATGATGTCTTTACAGAGATAATTAGTTCAGGTTTTCGTGATAGCGGTGCAGTTAAATGTCATATCTTCCGGATATTCAAACTCCGTCTCGCAGAACCTGCAGTCATTATTCTGTTTTAGACCTATTCTTGTCATGCGTTCCCCAAAGCGACAATGCCCTGTAAGAAAACGTGTGGGGATACAAAGTCTGTTTCTACTTAGTTCTAGCGAGTTTTTAGTTTTATCCTTGTTGTAGTTTCCAAGGAATATCTTGGAGTGTCTCAAACTAGGAGATTTTCCCAGACCGATACTGTGAGCTTCTTCTCTCTATCTGTGAGATCTTTTTGTAGGTGCTCATCCGTATACCGCAAAATTGTTCCGGTCCCATAGTCTTACATTATAGGAGACAATCAAAGAATTAGCATATTTTAGTTCATCTAAATTAGGATAATAGAGGAGATGAGACTTTTAATGCACTGTATTTCTTTTATTTTGTGTGTGGACAGTGAATACGTTAGTATAAAGTATGTACATATATCGTTATATGGGTAATACTTTTATAATACATCCTCTCGTAACGATACTATTTTAACAATTGAAATGAAATTTTTTAATATTAATAAATATCAGTATTTAAAGTGAAATGTAAACATTAAATCTCAATTAACATTAAATGTTGTTAATATAGTTAACTACAAATATTAATGACAGAAAAAAAAGAATTAGTAAGAGAAATTAAATTTGGGGATAATATTGGTACAAAACAACCGACAGTATTCATATTAGGATAGCGAATTCATGGTCCACTTACAATAAAGAGGTCTGAAGTTGCATATCTATGGCTGCATTTAGGCGACGCAACAGTTTGCTGTCACCATAAACATGATTCTATTACGGTGATATTGAACAGTTTAAAATCGGCTGAACGATATACCGTTTCCCAAGCGTTGCCTATATTCACCATAACATATTGCCGGTGTCAATATTTTGCAACAGTTGATACTCACCGTTGCAAAACGTTTTTCGTTCAGAAAACTCAACCAGCTACCAAAGGCAACTGTTGTGTCGCTTGAACGCAGTAAGTCTATATATTTTTTATATGTAGTCACAAACTAGTAAAAGAGCAAAGGAAGTTTCTATTTTAAAATAAAATATATTGGAGAACGAAAGACAGGAAACCTATATCAAAATTCTGCCATGTATAGGAGTGATATGAAGCACAAGATGTCATAACGGATGGAACATTGATGCTTAGAGTAGTCAGTATTATTAGGTATCAATAAAGATTCATTATAGCACAAACACATGTGTTATACTGATCAATTGTTAATAGTTATGTCGATAATTCTCACTTTTCTTTATTTTCTACCGATTGAGCTTGTGGTTTAGCAGTTGGAATTGGAGACAACTTGTTAATTACGACCGCAACATTTAATGCTTCGTCTTCTTGTATCTATAATATTCGCATTATTATTTACATTACCTTCTGCTTACAAATTGCTAATCTCTAAGGCAGTAATTTCTTGCTCTGTTATTAACCAGGTAGTAAACATTTAATCTTCAAACACGTTTGGATTTACCGACTGAATACCTGTTCTAGCAAAAGAATTTATAGAAGTAGTAATCACCTTTACGCATTTACAAATATGTGAGCTACCTGAATGTGAGTGATTAGTCTTTCAGAATTTTGCTTAAGCTACAACTAAATTTGTTGGTCATAATAGACTTGCAGAGGATCCAAGGGCTGTATTTTATATGTATAATGGGTTGGGAAACAAAATAACACGATTCCATTTTTTTCATAGTTTAACACCTCGAAGCTCTTGTATCCATCTAAGTGCAACAGCACTTGGTTGTCCTTATTTGATCTCACAAAACGCACAAAGTGTGCCAGTCACTGTAGAAATATCTCTATTGACATCCACACGTTTTCTTAGTGAAAAGCGATTGATCCTGGCGAATTCAGTAATTAATGTAATTAATGGATATAATTTTTTTCTAGAAAAGATGAATGCAGATGTATAAATGTACCAACTGCGTTCATGTAGTAGGTTACGGTTAAATATTGACGTCACTCATCACTGCTTAGAACACCTACTTGCTGTGACTTATTGTCGCAACTATGTTTGTAGGCCTAGATTGAACAATGCTTATTTTCGACTCGTCGATGTTGTATATGTTCTCCGGCAAAAATTTACCTTAATCTAAACATTTCCATAATGTTTCAAAGTACGTACTTGGCAAGGTTTGCTTATTGAAAGTTGGTGCCCGAGCAAATAACGTCTTTCAAGACATTCTCCGAGAAGTCCCTGAATTTAATTTCAGAAAGCCCGTTACCGATTTCCGACCTAACATTACTGAATTTTCAATAAATAAATGTTAAATTTTTTGTCAGTTGCAAAGCCAAACGTTTCAAATCCTTTACGTTTAAGTCCGTACACCAAGGTATTCTTTTCGGCTGTGCTTGGTATTTCTAAATCGTAGTTCTTTTGAAGAGGTGGAGAATGTAGTGGTTCACTTCACAAACCACTCATGATATAAATACAAACACAACACATTTGTCTTTAAAAAATATATAAATTTTCCAAGCTACATCGACAGCTAGCAAATGTGTTCGATCTACTGGAAATGCAACGAGCATGTTCAGAATCAAATTTATTTTACGTATAGACAAACTTTGATATTTATTTACATTTTTAAGAGATTCGTTATTGCAAAGATAATCTTGGGGTTCCTTTTATTCTCATTCATTTTACACAGCATTAGCGATTTATTAGAACTTATATAAATATATTATTATATAAATAATTTATTTCACATGATATTCTACTATTAATATTATACTTAATAATTTAAATTATCTTTAAACAAAAAATTTACACAATATGTATAGTCTTGATACATTCGACAAATGACTCAAGTTTAGTTCAGTGTACTTCGTCGAGTTGTTCGTATGCATTATTTCAATAATTCGTATTTAGTAACCTCCCAATATATTATGAACTAATTAGATTATGTAATCAAACGTGCACAACTTGGAATGTACATAAATTAACGTATTCTTATTATTAGTCGTTCTTTCATTATGTTTAGCTCCCCTAAAACGACAGCATAATTGATAGCATTCACCGTCTACGCATGCAAATGTTATCTAAACGGTGTGCCGTGGTGCTGTGATAATGTCTCACGCGGTGCATGCAGAAAATAGTGCAGCTAATTGGCAGGATGCAGGTCAACTTTCTAGCTGGGTAATAAATATGACGTAGATATAGGTATACGTTTGTACATATGTTAAGAAAAATTGCTTACCAACAGTTAATGCTACTTATTGCCGACCTATATTAACGTTAGATTTACTATCATATTGCTATGTGTAATAGTTCTATAGAAGCGAATTACTGTATATTACACATTAATAAATCGTTGTAATTCTTGCATATTTAAATCAATGAAGAAACTGTGGTTAACTGTATCTAAATACTATTCGAATGTTTACAATGAATAAACTATTAAGTTAGAATATAGATAATACAATATAACTTATCTGATCTATACTTAAGCAAAATATCATTATCGTAATGTTTCCGCGAACGCCACTATTAAACGTTAACATTTGATATACTTTTTTAAAGATATTCTCTTCTCGTTCTCATATTAATTAATTGATTAATCACATATCAATTAATTGAAATATTCGTAATTATTGAAGACAAGTAATGTCGACTAGATAGATTTACTAAAATGTTTATTTTTTCTATTGCTCTTTCAAGGCCGCCAGTATACCGATTGAAATATTTATGGAATTTATTTGCTGATTATGTTAAAATCAGCGGGATATTATGTATTGTATTCATGTATGTATTGCGTGCATGTATGGATTCTATATATGAATCGACGACGCAGCATACCATAAAGGTGTCATTAGTAGAGACAGTGCGATTCAGTTTATGTACTACTAATTGTAAGTACAACAAATGCAGCTTTTCTCGGATGATTCTTTAAGTATTCTTGAGACATTCTGTATACATAAGTATAAATTATTTTGTCTTCCATTAATTGTAGTAAGTTCATGAGATGATTAACCTGTTCATACTTCATTTTTTAAACATGTTTGAGATAGTCTTTGACGTTTCTTCTCAATTTTTACACCGACATACACCACTTTTTCACCAAAAACCGGTTTGATTATTTAGTTGTCTAATAATAATATACCTACCTATGTCACAAAATTTACGCGAATTTATTTGTTCATAGTAAGATAATATTTTAAATATAATTTGCACGAGACAATAAAACGTTTGATAAATCGGTTAAAAACGACTACTTTACTACTCCTATTACTTGTTTAAGAACATTCTTTATATCCTAGTTCAATTCGTATACATGCTCCACAGCTTTAATACATTAATATCAAAAGCTAGAGATAGAAACTTGAAAATATGTTTGTACGTATGTTCGATGTAATTGTTATATTGCTATACAACGTGTTGTAACAGAAGTGAGTTAAACGCTGGATAAAGCGACGATAGCGACGACGTTTCGGAGAAATGTGCGTATAGATTAAGTCATTTGCAGTGAATTCACACAGCTGGTTTACACAATTACCAGCGAAGCTTCGAAGGAAGACAAACATGTCCATTCCGCTTTTTATAACACATAACAATTACAGAAAGAAATACTCAGAAATGCGATCGGCTGGTACTACTACGACTTCTACTACTACTACATTTCTTGGTGCTGCTTCTCGATTTCCTCAGTTTGATTCTCCGATGAGGCACAATGCAACCAACGTTGATGGTTGTTCACTTCCCGAGCGCTCGTCTTTTCCAATCTTTTCGAATAAATGGTATAGTTATACTGCAGCGCTTACGATGTTCGTATACACACACATTTACCACCACGGTAGTTCCCAACAATTATTTATTATGGAATACTTCGTATGACAAAAAGACTGTAATACGCTTTCACAATTGTAACCGCGACGCACACGATAAAGTATCGATGCTATGCGCGTATAACATACCTGTGTAGATTCCGCAAACATGTACGCGAACGTGTCTTATTAAAAATATATTGTTTCTTGACGGACATGTTTATTTATTGCCTTTTGAGAGAATTATAAAGATCCTGTATTGCTAATGGATTTATATGGCTGTTAAAATTAATTTTTACTTGTGGAATGGGCAATAGAACTGGAATTTTCAAATACCAATCTAACGAATTACCGACATGTGCTTATCTGGATTATAGCTTTAATTCTTTTATTCTATAAACTCTGTTTAATTTCGACTTTTAAGACTCAGATAAAAATTGAATTCAATTTGTATTTTTAATTTGGGTTCTAAAATTGAAGTTATAGAAAGTACTAACTTATAAAAAAAAATAGGTACTTATTTCGAGTAAACTAAATACAGTATTAGCTATCAATGTAAGCAGTACTTGTATATTTGAAAATTTTCTAAAAGTTAAATTTGGGTAAACGATGTATATTCGGTATCTATAGGAATGTGGACATAATAAATATTAAGCGAAGATGGTTATCTATCAAATTTTGAAACAAACATCTGTTGAGATACAAAAATAATTAAAATATGTTTTTCGTAAAGGTCACAACAATTATGTTGTCGTAAAAATTACTTAGAAGAAATTAACATTTAATATATATCCAATGATTTTATTGCAGTTCTGACAAAATATATTCAGAAATAATATTGGACTTGTCATTTTTTAACAGAAATTTTATTTTTTGGACAAGTAAAATAATGATTTTGGTGGCAATTTTAGCTTTTTTATGAAAAAGTAGTCAAGAAGTTAATGCAGTGATAACGTCCAAAGAGAATGACACGATTAATTCTTATCTTACCACCAGCATAACGAGAGATGTCACTAGTGCTGAATAGTAATTTATTAATGAGTACAACGGGATAGCTGTCGTCTAGTAAAGTATTCTTAAACAATTTAGTATTTTTTCATAAAATAAGGGATGAAAAATAGTTTTAATCCGCCTTTTAAATTCCAAAATAAAATTGATTTTAATTTACGGTGAATGGTAAGAGTGTAAGCTATATTGACCTGAACTAACATCTTTTTTGTACTAATCCAGTAATATATTTCCACTTTTGACAACTACCATAGAGTGTCCAGGAGAGGAACAGTAATATTCGTTTTCTTTTCTGTAGTAAATCGAAAAGAGAAATTATGTATATTAGTTAAATATGTCTAAAATTTCACTATATTTGCTGTGAGGCATAGTGCGAATGACATTATTAACGTATTTCTGTAAAAAAGGCGAAAAAAAGGATAGCAACGTAATGCCTATACCTACCATCGACTTTCTTATAATATTGCCCTTCAGACACAAAGTAGATGGTTCTGAAAATTAAAGTAGCAATTCTGTAAAACAGCTATCATCAGTGTGTAAAGTGATAGAACTGCAGTAATGTTATTCTTGCTCCTTTAAAGCCACGGAATAACTAATTCACGTTTCAAACTGATACCAATTGAATTGTAACAGTTGTGTGTGATCATTTTCACAGAATTATCTGATTTATTTTTGCGTAAAGTTTATGTTATATTATTATTATTATTACATTGGTATTGTGCAGAACTGCATAAGTGTACCATCGATTATGTTTTGTATATACTTGATTTTTTAATTATAATTAGAATATATTATGTATGTATGTAATCATCATTACAGCAACATTACGAGTCTTTTATAACTTCTTTCTTTCTTTCTTTTCTTATAATCATATGTGATCATTTCAAGGAATCTCAAAGATTAGGTATACATATAAATATGTTCATGCTCCCGACTATCTCACACATAATACATTATTCTATACATTCATTTAACGCCGTCTTTGTTTAAAATAATAATTATAGCGGAATTCATCTTGCTCATTTACCAACGATGTCAGGTATATACCATAGGTCTTCAACCATCTCTGCTGAGTGGAGATCGGTTGCATCTTGATGCCTTGTGCCTCATCATTTTCTTCTTGTTGTGCTTATAGACCTTCTCAAACCTTGTGTGTGCTGCAATTGCATTATTCTGTTGTTCTGCCTGGTGTTCTTGTTATTGTTGTTCTTATGTTACCAGCGCATTAGCGCCGTCCTTGTTGGCCATCAGCGAGTCGCGTTAATGACCAACGAGCCTCCCACCTCAGACGGGTCCATGAGTGTAATCAGTCATGTCCAGCCAAACACCTATAAACCTCACCTCGCCCGGACTTTGATATATTATTTGTGTGAAGAACACGAGATTAAAACGGTCAAGATTTGTTCTTTAAAGTTGTCATGTTTAGGATCCTTTACACATCTAACTTTTCATCAAATTACTATATACTATAGGCTCTTGTAGGCTACCTTACCATATAAGTTGTGCTTGCGTGGAAAGAGATTTAAATTTGTTAAAATATGATCGATTACTTTTAATTTGTGAATTTTATTATTCTTTGAGACGATACTCGTCTTCGTCTTACCGATTGAATCCGTGTGTTTTTCTATCCTCTCTCGTCTCTCACCTTATTCGTCTTCTTCCATCTTTGTCAGATGGTTAATAGGATTTTTTAAATCCTATAATTAAAATATCGTTAAAATAACTGTTCGCCCCGGTCTTTTTTTTCTTTCTAGTCTTTCTCAATTTTCTTTCTTTTTTGTTTAAAGCGATACTTTGGCGATTTATTACATTTAAGCAAGGCTGTATTTAAAATGTAAATTTTTATACGAGGGTAACTAGAAAAGTTTTAGGTTTATTTCGTACTACAGTGAAATACGTTTAACACGAAACTGACGGGACCGTAATATTTTTTGTGTTAAACGATATTACAAAAGTAAATATAAATACATAGTATTTTTTCGGGACCGCTTTATTATTTCGTGTTAACCAATATTACGTCTTAAGCGTTTTCGTGTTAAACGTATTTCACATTTTAATATTATTTTTGTCGTACGTATGACGATGTGAACATTCTTAGTATTTTCTAGATAATAAGTTGCACAGTGTTGCAGTTGTCTTAACCGTTCAAATAATATATAGCTGCCGGAAAATTAGTTACAATCAACATCTGTACTAGAAGAAAAGTTTTTTTGTGATGTCTTGGTTGTTTGATGTGCATTGTAAGCAACGTACTAGATAACTTTTCCAATCAAACAGAGAAAAACGAGTTATATATATTTCATTATTATATGATATTATATAAAACCGGGATTAGGTAAATAGAAACTTGGCTCTACATATATGTATACATATATAAAACTCTCAAATTCATTTACTCTGGAACCTCGTCTATATCCGTGGTCTGGAAACGTAAACATTCACTTACATCCGCTCAAGAGGGATTCCCACTCTTATTCTGTTAGCGAAGAGGAAAGGCTGTGCTACGCGCTGATTGGCTCATGCGGGTTGTGGATGCTGAGCGGATATAAATGAGCGCTATAGTGCGGATATGAATGAGGGTGGATATAAGTGAGCGCGGAGATAAGCGAGGTTGCAGTGTACTTGTTAACACACGTATGAGTAATTTTGACTTAACAAATTGAAAATGTTACAAATGTGTAAAAATGCCTCCACTCGACTCATTACCGACATCCGGGAAAGCGACATGAAATGAATGAAAATGGTGTATGAAAGTTGTAATAAATCTTGGTGATGTTGGAATACATAAAAGTATAGAAATTATATTAAAAGTGCGATACCCATATTAAGAAAACGCGAAAAAGCGTTTGTAAAATCTCTATTTTATTTAATCTTATATGTTTAATGTGAGTGAAATTACATAGTTCTTTTTGTGATGGGTGCAGTTTTCCAGACTGTATGCTTGTCAAGGTTACTACGGCAGCTTTTGCTGTGCACATTGTGTGTATAAATGTGTTTCCATGGCTTTGTTAAGATATTACTTCGTGGTAAGTAATGTTGCGCTGTTAATTATCTCCCAACAGTGAATGGTAGTTTAAATAGAGTATTGATTTAGAGAGGTGTACCACAAAAGCTTGTTCGATTTTTTTTTAAACTAAATTGGGGAGTCTATTTATCATTCAGAACTAGCAATCCTAAGTATTTTTTTGTTTATTATAATTATTTTATATCTTTAAACTTTTGCCAAACAATATATACATATTTTAAGTTATTATTTCTTCTTTCCTACGCGTGTTCTGCGTTATTATGTTCAGTTATTGTGTTAATGAAATTTACTGTCTGGAGTTTAAACATCTCGAGATAACAATTTTATGGTTGTATTAATCGATATTCTGATTTTTTTTAAGTTGTTCACACCATCGAGTTTAGTAACCGTTTCAACTTTATTTTCAAGTTTGTTTTTATTTTACCTAATTACTGCATTAAATGTAACATAAAATGTACTAATGTTCTAACTGACAGTTAAACAGAAACCTTTTTAAGGTATATTGAATTCAATTAGGTACTACTCTTTTTGCCATATTTAAAAAATAAGCTTTATAACCAGTATTATTTGAATGATTGCTACATTTTCTTTACAACTCCTTGTATATTTCGTATTTTGATTGTTACTATTTCCAAACTCACTTTAAGCGCGTGAAGTGGAGAGAGATGAAACTATATAGAATAACACGCATTACCGCCTGACTTCAAACTTCCAACATTCGAAACACCCGAACGTTCAAATTGGACAGTACTTTAAAACGTGGATGATTTATGGGATGGACCAAATTATCGATAGTATTGGATGCATATCTAAATAGGTTTTTTTCACTTCTCTCTTCATTTCGTTTTTGTCTTATCTAAACGTTGTAAGTTAACTGCGCCATAATGACGAACCGAAGAAACCTCTAACGTATGCTACGATGTACACCTTTCTCTCCTGGTTCTTTTTTATTTCTTTTCTAAATACCTAGGCTATTCTCGTACGGGTGGTTTAGTAACAAAAAAAGGACGGAATAAAATTATCTTATTCCGCGTTTTAGAGGTTATTTTGATTGATTAAGTAAAATATTAGAAGAGAAAATAAGAAATTTTGTCAAATTATACATTCTGATGTGCCGCTAACATAATATGCCATAAAATCGATAAAGTTCAGCATTAGATAATGGTATGTACATTGAAATAAAAGAGCCCAATATACAACTGAATCGCATGGGAGATCGTCTTTAATCAGTTTCCTGCATCTAACGATAAATATTTTATTTTGCTGTAAAAAATGCGGTAAATATTGAAAAACAGCAGTTCGATTTGTGAGCTTATTAAAATTAATGTGTCATATTTTATACTTCAAAGGCAACTCAAAGTATTTGTTAATATGCATATATTTATACCTTAATTCTCAGACTTCAACAAAGCACTTCTTTATCACGTGATTTTTAATAATCCAGCGTGTACAAAACCTTTTTACAACTATAGTTACACATGCAGATTTTGTAATATAACACTGTTTAATATTTATTGACAAAATTTACTGGAAATACATTTATTCATAGTTGCGTTTTGAAACTACGGATTTTATAGTTTTGAAAAAAAATTACTGATTAATACTCGGTACTGGTGAAATTCTTGATAAAATTACGTGAATTTAATGTGGATGTCTTGTTACTGGCTAATAATGCGCTCTATAACTATACGACCGGTGTTGCTATTACTTTAGTCGCATAGCATGTAGATTTCATATTACATACATATACATTCAGTTAGACAATTTATTTTTTTTATACTAATTTCTTCCCTAGCATTCTTATTATCTGGGCTTGGCTGGTGGTTAACTGGGATTTTACTCGTTGGTTCAATGTATCTATGCAAGACATACGAGGAAACATTTTTTACGTTATTGTCTTCCACATTTATGGTTTCGTGTACGGTTAGCCAGGATGGGTTCACATATAATTCTCTGCCTGTATTGTTTTCAAGTAACTTTTCGATATGAAAAAGGTACTGTATCACTTGCTGTCTTGTCGATAGTGACCATTGTGAAATATGTCCTTTCTAAACTATGTGACAATGCGATTTGTCTAATGCAACTTGCGGTATTTAACCACACGTGTATACCTCGTCTATTTCGTGTCATTGTTTTCTTTACAATTGTAAAGCTCTAGTCGTGATATACAATCAAAACAACAACCAGTAAAATTAGCAAGTGCTAAATATTGTCTGATAAATTTGTTAGATTATTTAATTTGTTCATTCGTTGAGTAAGTATTTTATTTATTATGGCGAATTTACATTTTACCCAGAACACTGCTGATGTTGGAATTATTATTAGCTTCTTTAATTCAATTCTTGATGAAATTTCGTAAAGGATTCATTAGTGTCCATAAAATGGATACTTCTCCAATAAAATGTTTAGAAATGTAGTACGGCCGGAAATTTCTAGTGTAACACGGTCGATGAGAATGTATTTCCGCATTGTTTTCTCTGGATCGGTGATTATTGTAATTGTGGCAGACGTATACACACAGAAAACAGTTCGTAGATTAAGTAAATATATTTTCTCCAGAATTTGGATTTCTGTCAAATACATACATACAGAGTTCAAGATCTATGTGTGGATTTTCTATTCTGGACACAAAATGGAGTTTATTCAAAATACATCTACTGCTCATTTCATATGGAGAACTAAAACGTTTAACAAGAAATATTAAATATGATGTTTCAAGAAAACTTTCTGAAAGTGATCAGTTGTAATTGATTTAGTGTATAATTAATGTATATAATGATTACTATTACACATAAAACGCGGAATCTTAAGCTTCTGTGGAATAATTGAAATCATATTTACATTCACCGTTTGGATGTGAATGTTATCAATAACCACTTTTCAAAATTTTATTTCAAATTCTGTAACAGGTATAACTTGCACAACAATTCAACATTTTCCTTTAAATTACTTTCTACTGACGCTGTTGGATCTCTGTTATATCCAACAGCGCCGTTGAGTATTAAATTGGTAATTTAGAAAACACTGACAAGTTATAGGTCGTAAGTCCTACCAAACAACACACTCTTTCCAAACGCTAGGAAATATATTAGTGATTAGACACATTCACATGAGTTAAGTAAGGTAATATCACAGGATAACACAGAAGCAACATTTGCTTAATTCTATCAAATCTCATGTTATCACTAAACATGGCATATGCTAGCATATGCAATGCAGGAGACATTTTGAACGTTATCGGGTTTGCGATCGGCCAGCGTACTGCCACAGATAAGTATATACAAATAGCTCGAGAGAATACGATACCGGTCACGGCATTTCACCTTGAATGGATCTCAGTTTGGAACCGGCTCATATAGAGTAAGTAGCTAACACCTGCCACGTATACAACCCGTGCGATTTTCCGTATTTGCATGGTATGAGCATAACAACCTTGAATTGCAAATTAGTATGTGGTCGTGTCGTATATAAATATACCACGAGTCGTGAGCTCACTTAACTGTTCAATGGTGAATATAATGCGTAGATTTTTTTCTTATAATTTAAATTAAATGTAAAAGTGCGTATGTAAGCCGCTGCCATGTGTAACAAATTTGCCAAGTTTTGTCATCTCACATCTTATTAATACATGCTTGTTAGAACACGTTTTTCCAGATTGATGGAAAGGAAACATGGTTTTACCTCTACCTAAGTCATCAACACCGATCGATGATGCTGATATGAAACCCATATCTATCCTTCCAGTTCTTTCTAAACTGCTGGAAAAAGTTGTGAGTCATCATACAGGACTTTTTGAACATTAACAATATCTGACCTAGTAATCAATCTGGTTTTCGCATGGGTTATAGCAGCAAGTCTGTAATGACTCATATATGATGATTCCGTGCAGTTCTTTTCGTCATATTTATGTGGTAGAACTCAGCAGTTCTAAAATAGTGGGGTTCTCTCTACTCCGCTTCCCGTTATATCTGGAGTGCCTTAGGGTAGTATCGCGGGTCCTTTGTTATATATCATTTATTCCTCTAACATAATGAATTATTTACAACACTGCAAATGCATATAAATGGTATTTGCAATACGGATTGCGGACACTACCCAAGTATATATTATAGCTTTAATATCGAGCAGTTGCACGTAGCTATCTCTAAATTAAAGAGCGTCTTCAGTCTTTTGTCGACAAATCTTCGAACCATTATCTGCACATTAATATTAATGGAGAGGTTGTTTCTGTTTCAGATTGTGGGCGAGATTTAGATGTTCAACTGGCCAATAATCTTCGATTTAAAAAGTACATTTCTCATTTACTCAGATCGCGTTATTCTAATTTGAAGATTTTATATGGCAATAAAGATTGTCTTTGGTTTTATCAAGATTTAATTTTTGCGTCAATGTATATTATTATTGCACAGACAGTGCGGATAAAGCGGATAAAACTTGAATTCAGCGTCTGCAAAATTCTTACCAACGGTTTATTTATGGAATACGGCAATTCGATAGAATATCACACACACATAAACGGGTGAGCTGGCTTAAAGTGTCAAGTAGAGCTAAATTTCAATCCCTGATAGTCTATCATAGGTTTTTAAGATAAGATACATACATACATACATAAGATGTCTAGTTACTTATAGCGAACAGTTTTATTTTGAACGGATGTTCACACTATTAATGTTCGGTATAAAGGTCTACTTAGTCTGCCTTTGTTCTGTATATGTATATACATATATGTACAGGGTGAGTCACGACTATTCCGTCGGTCTTCTGTGTCTAAACGCTAAAAGATATGAGTTTCAAATTTTAGCCAAATATGTAGGACGATAAGGAGCACAGTTTAAAATTATTTGCGTATACAGGGTGATTTACAAAAGTACAGCATATCAAAGTTAGGTTATTTTTAATGGAACACCCCATATTGTATACCATTTTTGGATTCTACGTCATAAATTAGGATTACTTTGTTAATAATTCCCTATACCTATCTGCTGTCAATTTCCAGAAAATTTGATTTTTATGAAAATGTTGGCTTTCGCGAAAAAATTAAAAACAGGAAAACTGTATGACTTGGACGATTTACATTAGTAAGAAGTTATTTTGACAAAGCGTGCTTTCAATAAACCGGTAGAGTATTTTGATATTGGCTATATGACATCAAGCAAAACAATGTATGCTTTATATTTGTTCAAACATCAATAACTCTTTTAAGTTAAATGGAACATCGTATATTTATCCATCCTATGTGAAAGCACATTAAACCCCCTACCAAAAACTTTAAAGATGTCTATATCTAAATTTAACGATTAAAACGTTATTAACGAAATTCTTCAAAAACCTCATAAAACCGATACTTTTTTCATGTAAATAGGAGGCCATGCTGCTTTAAAATTAGTATATGTTCATCTAGTTGCGACTGTCATTAATTCCTACGCATAAATCATATACTTTAAAGAATTATTATTATGTCTAGTAGATAAAGAATAAAACAAACAAACAATACTCCACCTACCATTCCCGAAGATATGAAACTAAAATAAAAAATAATGTTATTTCAAAGCATGTGGTCCCGCATGATACAAATAAAAATTTTCCTATTAGCTCCTGGAACATGTGTCCTGAATGAATGAATTAAGCATTGGGGTGTTGGCCTTACCCATTTTTATCTGTATTATAAATAATGTTAACAAAAAATGTGTTTGATTCAATCACTCCAGGCATTTTACGGAAGAAGATTTTTCTTTTGCTTATAACATTATGCATAGAATAAGATGGTCAATCAATGTGAACATCTACTCTAATCTTTTTCATTACATAATATATTTATATTTATTCAATTCAACCGAACATTTAGTAGAGTAGACATTTTTTGGAGAAAAACTTATTAAATTATTTTAAAACGAATATGTTAAATTTGAATGTGGTTGACAATTTTATATCTTGTCTATTTATTTTTTTTGTCTAATATATTTGTAATTTTATTAATTTGTTTGTGATATCGATTACTTAATTATTTTATTTTGAATTCTAATACTATAACTTACCAATATATCAATACATTATAAACTAAGAGGGGTGTTTTCGACATTTTGATATTCAAATATTCGATCGTTCAAACAAATAATATTCAAATGCTCGATAAATAGTCAATTACTTGAACGATGCATTTGAACTTCATCTTACTCTTTAATAATGTATTAATCGGATATTGAAATTACTTCAACATAGTTTCCAGCTTTAGTTATCATTAGAATACAACTTACAAGTAATATAATTATCCACACACAAATGAATAATTAGAAAGCATGGCCTATTTAGATGAGAAAAAGCATCAGCTTAAGAGAGTTTTTGAAGAATTTTGTTAATAACATTTTAATCGTTAAATTTAGATATAGACATCTTTATAGTTTTTCGTACGGGGTTTAATGTGCTATCACATAGGATGGATAAGTACAGGGTGTTCCATTTAACTTAAAAGAGTTAATGATGTTTGAAAAAATCTAGCCAATATCAAAATATTCTACCAGTTTATTGAAAGCACGCTTTGTCAAACTAACTTCTTACAAATGTAAATCGTCCAAGTCATACAGTTTTCCTGTTTTTAATTTTTTCGCGAAAGCTGACATTTTCATAAAAATAAAATTTTCTGGAAATTGACAGCAGATAGGTATAGGGAAAAATGGTATACAATATAGTGTGTTCCATTAAAAATAACCTAACTTTTATATGCTGTACTTTTTTGAATCGCCCTGTATACTTGCAAATAATTTTAAAATGTGCTCCTTATCGTCCTACATATTTGACTAAAATTTGAAACTCATATCTTTTAGCATTTAGACACAAGAAACCGAGGGAATAGTCGTGACTCACCCTGTATATAAAATAGATATTTACAGTACAAATACTGAGTTAGGGTTCAATAAATTTATTATTTCACCCTAAATAAAACCCGAAACGTAACAAAAGCTATACTCTGTGTTTCGATTAATGAACCCTAACTCAGTATTTGTACTGTAAATATCTATTTCATCTATTACCATTTACATTCTTCTGGATACTTACATCTCAGTATTTTATTAATACATATATATATATATTTTCTATTGCAAT
The DNA here is from genome assembly GCA_023690525.1 of Holotrichia oblita. Classification (NCBI taxonomy): domain Eukaryota; kingdom Metazoa; phylum Arthropoda; class Insecta; order Coleoptera; family Scarabaeidae; genus Holotrichia; species Holotrichia oblita. The sequence goes on from CM043018.1 coordinate 88,488,087, forward strand.
ATTTATTTCTTGCGCTAATAAACTGCTTGTATTATTATTATTATTATTAAAAAAAAAGCATTTCCACCTAGCCTAAGTTTATTCAAATTCAAGTATATCACTATAAGAATTACCAAACGATAGTGAACACAGTTTCTACAACCAGGTCCGCATTAAAGGAATGAAATATCGTTTTTCTCATAATTCGTAAAGAAAGCAAGTATCGTTTTGCAGAAGAGTTGAAAGCTCTATGGACATCCTACTTCCAATATTAGTTATAAATACAGGGTTTTCTAATAAGAACGATATGATTTTAAAACGAAATAAAATAGAAATGATTTAAGATATAACCACACTTCTTATATTATCTTATAGTATAATCGATAACGTTTACGTTTTGAATAGCACTTCGTTTAAATGTCCACCTCGGCTTCGTGTACACGAGTGAATTCGACGAATCCAATTTTCAACGACTTTGTGCAATAAATCGGGCGTAATCTCACGAATGAAGCGTTCAATGCTCAATCTCAAAGCATCAAGTGTTTGTGGCCTGTTTGCATAAACCTTAGATTTTAAATGACCCCATAAAATGTAATCTAAAGGAGACAAATCACAGCTTCTTGGAGGCCAGGGAACAGTTGAATTCCTTGAAATGATTCTTTCTCCAAACGTTTCTTGCAGTATGGCGATAGTTTCATGAGCAGTGTGACATGTAGCGCCGCCTTGCTGGAACCACATATCTTCTAAATCAAGCGCATCCAAATTTGGCCATAAAAAAATTGTCAACATCTGTCTCTCATCTGAATCTCCAACTTCATTTTGAAAAAAACAAATGGTCCAACGATACCACCATATCATAAACCACACCATACAGTTACCTTCAGGGGATGCAAAGGCTTCTCGTGAATCTCTTGTGAATTGTTTTCACATCAAAAACGGCAATTATGCTTATTTATGTAACCACTTAACCAAAAGTGAGCTTCATCTGAAAAAATAATTTTTTCCGCAGTTGCGATCCCTTTCAATTCGTTCTAAACTCGAAGCAGCAAATTAGCGGCGCCGACGAGGTCCAGTGCCTTAAATTCTTGGGTCAAAACAATCTTATATGGTGTGTGAATTTAAATCTTTTTGCAAAATTCGCGAAGTTGTTGGTTTTTTAAGTCCTAACTCTTGAGCTAGACAAGGAATTGATAAATTTGGATCTTCTGCAATACTAGCTCCTACAGCAGCAATAATCTCAACAGTTCTGGCATTTCGGCGTCTTACTGGTGTTTTTACAACGTAAAGAGTAAAATTACTTTCAAATTGCTTAACGATGCGACGAATGACAAGCACAGCGAATATTTAGACCAAAGTTTTCGTGAATTGTGCGAAGAGTGTTCACATAAGAAGGACGATTTTCGTAAAATTTTTGGACAATAACCAAACGTTCTTAGAGCGAGTATTTCGCCATAATAAATTGTTAGAGTTTAGTGAATATAAATGACAACTAGTGGCAGGTATAATTTTATTACCATGGTTACTACATCATTACAAAATCATATCATTCTTATTGGAAAACCCTTTACTACTATATAAATTTACTTCATGTACGGTAACTATACAAATATCACTGAACCCGTATGTCAGCCGAGTATTTCTTGTAAAAAACTTAAGACACTGTGATATATAATATAAAAATACTTAGTTACACACGTCGGAAAACTTAAATCAATTAACAGTCATCATCAATCATATATTTATCTAGTAAAAGTGTCAGAGTGACTTGTCAAGAAAATATTATGATTTCAATTTATCACTTTTTTGACTCCCTATATCAGAAAAAAGTTTCCTCGCGTACGTAAGTTTCGTACTCGACAATGAAAATGACACAAATCATTCTACTTAAAAATCTAATACAAGAATGGTATTAAAAAAATACGTTGAATGTGACGGGTCTAAAGCGAAACGGAAATAAATAAATCGTAAATTGATTGTGATTCATAAGTGCAGATGGCGTGACCATGGAAATACGAAACGTCATCGTCGTGGAAGTAGTAGATGGCGTCCGATTCGCTCTAAATACGTAATAAAATTCAAAAAAAGTGCCCTCGTTGATGTACTTCATCCTATATAATAATCGATATTAGATGATCGCAAGATTACATCGCGAGTTACGTGTCAAAATACCGATAGCATGAAAAAACTATTCCCTTCAATGTATCTCAATGGTTCTTGGATGCTTTGTTGGACGTGTGCGGCTGTGGCAAGCGGAGTCTCTTATTCTCGGAAGACTCCGCGAGCTGTTAATTACAAAATAATTGTGATAAGTAGGTTATAAATCAATCAAAGGAGACCACCACGAAAATAAATACACACACACATACACATACCAGCTGTAACAACTAGAAGTACAGATACGCGATGTATGACATGACACGATCGTATTACTTACTAGAGAGAGAAACTATTCGAAGGATTCTCGACCAAGTAAGCGTAACAACCATTATGCATTTAAGTTATTGATCTCATAACTCCGAAGCATCGAATACAAAAAGACTCGTTTGTTAAGGTTACGTATTGAGCCCGGGAGTAAACAAGATCGCAAACGTGTATCACACGAAACAGATGTACACGTAGGTACTCTATATAGGCGTATTGGTAAGTACAGCAAGTATCTCGTGGAAGAAGAAGTAGAAACAACAAGGTTGACGAGTTGATTTCGCTGCTATCTTTACCTTCTTCCTGTAAAGTTCAGTCTTAAAGGTTGGAAATAAGACTTGACGCGTTCAAGTTTTAAAACGCTTGGCGCGCAATTCCATCTTTAACAGTTGTTGATGTAATCTGTCGCTTAGCCTGTTAGAGGAGTTCTTACTGGAATTTTCATCGGCTACTTTTTCACGCGTAATTATCTATGTATAGAGCGTTTGGTACTGTAATGCAGCGCAAGAGACGATATAATAAAGTAACGTTGAAACTGCTGTAGAACCAGCTTCTAACATTATGTTCGGAGGTGATGGAATCCTTCATTTGAGTAATTGAAGTGTTGTCTAGTTGGACGTCATAGTCTTGTCAGCTTATTTCAATTTGCTAACCAATAATAGCTTCACAATCTAAAATTATAACGTAATACAAATTTGTTGTATTAAATGGAACCTCCTGCATAAGGATAGATAAGATTTCGCTTGTTTTCAGCTTACTGGGGATACAGCGTAAAAATTGTAGCAGTGAGACTGCAAAAGCCTTTGTCTGCAAATCGAGGCAAGGATTTCCCCGCTAGCTTGTGAATACTTCTAAAATGCCGAATGGCATGGGAATTTGAATTTTGAGAGACGGAGAACTTGATAGCGAAGCCATCAGCTTGGGGTGGCAGGCTCCTCTTCCCTATGTAGAGGGCATTTAAAACTGCCCGCGTGAATAAGGATCGGTAGCCAAGCTGTCTTTAGAGTACTGGGTACGTAGAAGCCATAGGAAGTTCGAAAAAATGGCCGAACATTACAACATTATGTTGAGATTAGTGCCAAGAGATGCCAACGAACGACCATTCCTAGGTCCACAACTGACGTGTGGAAGCTTGTATGGCATCTACTGGAATGGATTTGCCACTTTATCTAAGCAAAAATGAAAAAGCAAAAAATATATCGAACTTACTCAAACTCGACGTAATGTAAGTGGCTTCTTCAGGAGCAAAACTAGGAAGGTCACGGTAACTCGACGTGTCAACCACGCTAATGGATTTGAGCACAGGTCGAAGAAGCGGAAGGACGGGTTTCCAAATGCTGGAGAGTGGGTAACCAATATCCATCTCCTTGCCAACTCCTGCATGTTTCTTCGTAGTTCAGCATTAACTTCGATGCATAATTTACCGAAAGCATAGAGAAAATCAATTATTCTGTTCAATAGTTCATATGGCACTAGAAGTTTAAGATAAAACGTACGGAGATGGACTGTAGTGGACGGTTTAATTTACAATTTTAGAATTTGGTAAAATGAAATTAGGTTTTAAGTAAAGAAGTATTCATTACAATAAATTCATTTATACTTTACATGTTTACGAAGCGGAGTCTCTTGCGATAAAGTTAAGTTTACTTGAGCATATTCGAAAGCACTTATAATAATAGTAAAAAAGTGTCATGCTAAGATTTGTTTCAATCACTCCTGTACTAAAAAGTACGTTATTAATTTCTGGACTAATAAATTGTTTTGTACACTTCTGTTTCAACTAGTAAAGAACACATGACATATTTGGATATATGAAAACGGTGTTTACTAAGAACTAAGTGGTACAGCTATTTTAGGCGCCTCTTTTCGCCACCTAGTATCCTGAAGAAGCCACTTACATTAGTGGCGAAACGTCGAGTTTGAGTAAGTTTATATTTATTTTTCAATTTTTTCTTTTTCATTTTTGCTTGCCAACTAATTGTATATTCTGGCACCGAAACGTATAATTGGCTATGAATTTAAGTAAGTTTGAAACATTTTTGTATAACTAATAACTCAGCTGAAGTAGATATGAAATGTTGATTTCTGTAATTGCAAGAGAATCTTCTGAATAGAATAAATAGAAAAAAATAAACCGTAAATAGTTAGCAGAAGTTATTACTTTTAGTTCCTGAAGTATATACTTTTTGTAGTATGTGCACCTTCAGTGACTTCAGAAACTGTATTGCTTGTCGTGACTACCGCTTGTGTGTGCTGTTAAGACTTTCAAGGCTTTGCTTCATATACGCATAATTTTAAGCTAGAGTTAATGGTTACTTGGAAGATGTACAGGAACATTCAAAGAATAATGCTACAAAATTTCGGATTCAAACACTTAATAATTTTTTACATTGCCAGTGTTCAATTACCTAAGCATCTTCGGTAAGTCACTTAGCATTCCAAACTTAATAAGTCCTAAAGTGTTTTGTTTATAAGCATAATAGATTCCTTCCTACCTTTAAGAATCCAGCATTGTGAATTATATAATAAGAAAGTGTATTACCTGCAACAAAAGAAAAATGCGTTAGATTAAACAATAGTAGTTACATTTATATACAAACACAAATATGTATATCACTATAGCAGTGCAGTATTGCAGTAGCGACAATTAATTGATCAAATATTTATTATTCCTCGAATTAAGAAATTAATTACCATTAGCATTGATCGATAAATCAGGTCTGAATCGGCCTTTAAATTCCAATAAATTTGGTGTGAGAATCCTTAAGAGAAGACCGGATTGATTTATGACCAAAAATGTCTTACTGTAAATTATCCAAGGCGACACATACCCTTTTTTTCGAGTGCCACCTTAATTTTTTTTCTTTTAATTATTTTATTTTTAGAATTTAATCAAATATTTTGATGAAACCGGTTCTTATTAAAAGGATAATAGTCAAGGAAGGTAGAAAAGAAATAGTAAATGAGAATTGAATAATTTTAGGAAGCGAAAGGAGGCAAAGAGTAAGGGAATGTGAAAAGTAAAACACGTACGACACGTTAATGCTTTAATTAAGTGTAGAATACAGATGAGTCTCTGTTAGAATGCATTGAGAGAGGGATCGCTAGCCTGCACTATCTAAACTTGAGGTCAGTCTCTCTATCAGCTAAGCAAGTACCCCGAAACCAATAACCCGTCATTGATGGGACCTTGTGGAAAGTACAAGATCCATAAATTATAAGATAAAGTTTATGTCGATCCTTTTCTAGTCGATGCGCTGATATCTCTTTCTATTCGAATAGAATTTCTAATACTTATTATACAGATTGGTTGGTATTTTCTAATGTCAAGCGTATTCGTATTCACATGGTAATATAATTATACCTGATGGAAGCACAACGATCTAAAGGAAACTTGAACACTGGTGCCCGAATGGAATATGGAAATAGTTTTAGTCGAATTGTTGATTTAATCTTAATGACTTATGTTTTGTTTTTATAAAAAGCTCTGTAGCCAATTTTGCAGTATTCATTTAATTTCAATAAAACTTTGAAATGATGCCGCATTGCTGTAATGGTGATGCTCTCGTTGACTATAAAATTCTGCTTACAGGTTTAACACAGGCGCACGCAAAATTACTTTAAAAAATGTATATAAATAGGGTTTAGTAAAATAAGCTACGCCATAAATGGTACACTCATCCAACTAGCAAGGAAACGTAGTAGAAAGTTTACGATAGAATAGCGTAATTCCTACAAGCTGGCAAGATCAATATCAACCTTTTTGAGGTTTTCAGGAATATTTTGTCGAGTCTTATGAACAATAATAGCAAAATTATATAAAGTAAACTGACTTGTCAGCTGACTAATCAGTTTAGTTACAAACAATGTTTGCAATATAATGTAATAGGGACAAACAATACCTGACCAAATAGTACCAACATAAAATTTGCATATTTCCTCTTTTAATTCCTGATTTATTTCCACTTAGAGGTCAATAAAAGAATAAATAATAATTTACCAATTTATTCCATAACATATAATAATATAAGAATAAATAAAATATATAACACAGGTACAAAATCAAATAATAACATATACCACACTATACCATATATAAACAATTTAAGCGACACAATAAAACACGAATTAAAAAAATCAGACATTCACATAACTTTCATACCTACCAACAATAGACATTTATTCACAAATTTAAAACACCCATTAAACATGATAATCAAAGTAATGTCGTTTATAAATTTGATTGCAAAGATTGTAACAAATGTTATATCGGACAAACCAAACAATATTTAAAGAAACGAATTTATAATCATCAATGCACTGTTACACATAACGTCACCGCTGAAACTGCTTTATCTAAGCACTCTAAAGATAGACGACATAATTTTGATTTTCAAAACACTATAATTTTAAAAAAAGAAAATAATTATAAAAAAAGATTAATTTACGAAATGATATATGTACATTAAAAAAGATGAAAACGCCGTAAATTTTAGAACGAATATTGATAATTTAAGCGTTATTTATAATAATTTAATTCACGCCTGAATTTTATTAATTTTAAGCTCTTGACTAGGTTTTTTTGCCATGTTTTTCCCTAGTCCTTGAACAGAATTGTTAGAGCTTGACAAAAAATAGATTGATATACTATAATTCAATTCATTTCAATTTCTATAGTTGTATTAAATCATTATTCCTTGATTATTACTTGTGAATATAATTATAATTCGATATATCAATGAATTCTTTGTTTTTTAGATAATTTTGTTGATAGGCATGGCAATTTATATTTATATTCTTAGTAATTTAACACATATTAAATGTCAATTTCTTCCACTGAAGAAGTTATTTAACGAAAACATATTATTATATGTTATGGAATAAATTGGTATTTAATTATTTATTGTTTTATTGACCTCTAAGTGGAAATAAATCAGGAATTACAAGATAAGTACATAAAGCTCAGCAAATACATATATTAATTCATATTTCCTCTGTTTGCAAGTTCATATTTAAGTACCATTTGTAATACATGTATGAGGCAATGATTGATTTTTATCATAGGATTAGCATTTTATTGAGTACAGATCTTAAAAAATTGGGTCTACACCTATATAACATGACATGTTGTTGATACTGTCTCGATGTTGAGCATCCAATCTGTAAGTGCAATTATGTAGTAATCGTGGAAGACACATAAATAAAGTTAATATAAAGTTCTCTGTCGGCGTTCATAAAATTATTTCGCAAGGAAATACTGATTCTGATATTCGAGCGGCGTACGCTCGCAACCCCGGGCTAATACTGTAATAATGCTAATAAGTGGTCGATTACAGGACTAAGAGATCGTAATACCAGATCGCCGTATAGATGCCAGCATCGCTGCTACCTCCGGCTATGTTCACTTCTACGCGTAGTAGAGGCCGTCTTTTTCTAATGTGTATACGGTTCGTACGGTCATTGGGGGGTGTGTCTGCACAGTAGCCGGCTCGGGGCGACACACGCGGGTGCTATTGATGCACTTTTATGCAAACTGCACCACATCAGGGCACATTGCGCATCACCACACGTGACGATGGTACGAATAGTCAGGGACATTGTCCTGATTATGTTGCAAGGCTCAATTATGTATATATTGTGCGCGACGAAATTATGGAATAGATTCCTTAAAACTGAAACAATTAATAAAAATCTTCGGACAAGTCAAGTTTTATTTTTTAAGAAAACCTTTTACCAAATTGTCATAATTTTTATGTTCAACTGTTTTCGAGTTATGATATCATATTTTTTAAAAACAACCCATTATTTTGTTGTTGGTTTTGGTAGATTTTCTGTTTGTTCCGGATATTGTTTAATAACTTTTCAAATCTTACATTAACAGCCAAGTATCAAAATTATTTCTAAAAACTGCAGCTGGAAACAACTGCCAAAATTACCACATACAACAAATGTGAGTTCTATACTCTCTATTTTTTTTTCTTAAAGAAATTGTTATGTAAGGTATCCACATTTTGATGTTGTAATTTAGAAAATTAAAGGATCTCAACAATAAAAATGACGTTGCTATTTAAAAAGTCTGAATTATAACGTAAAAACAATTAAATATAATAATTTGTGTCATACTGGAAAAAGATCCTTTAAAAAAACGACCTCTTCGAACATTTTTTCGAAAAAATTGTTTCAGATTTAAGGTGTTTGTTCCATAGTTTAGGCGTACGATATATCATAATATCGTTTAGATCAAAAACGGGAAATTATTTCTGAAAGGAAGTGTCTCAATTTTTCTGCATTTGGTATTGAAAGACATGCGGATTGTTGAAAGGATATTTTCAATTGATTCCATGATTTCTAAGATCATACATATTAGAGTTCCATACCTTGCTCCCGTAGATAATTTACACTTTTCATATAACAACATGTTCACCTTAGATTTATTTGAGTACAAAATTTAATAAAATCACCATGTTCACATTGTGTTTAGTAAGCATACGTGTCGGTTTTATTACTTCTTAAATAAATATATTGCAAGCAATACTTTTATACATAAGTATTGTAAGGATTAAGTACATGAGACGTTATTTTAAGATATGTATCTCTTTCCTAACAACTGAAGTCTTCCGCGGAGTTCAAATTACATCCTTTGATGAGACTTGAACGCAGAGCGTACTGATATTAAGTCAATTAATGGAAGTATTAGTAAAACTATCTTAAGGTGTGCTTTGAAAAAGTAATCAGATTATGCTAGATTGCTACCCCGTCGTTTTCTAATAGACTTCGAATGCTCTAATCTTGTGTAAAAACTACAAGCGTTCCGTGATCCAAATTCTCAACTGATTAGGCTACCTGACTAGTACGGTTACTTAAGAATTTGTATGCACATTAAGTTGGAAGATTGAAATTGGTATACATTTGCAAAAGCAGATTTGTATTATTTGCTGGGTTTGTATCTTATCTAATAAAGATTAGATTTTAACATCTCTTTTATCGGGCTAGTGACTTAGTGGCTTGCACATTTGCTTCGTATTCGCAGAAGTACCACCCTCGAGCTCAGACTCGGATCGCCTCCCGAAAAATCGCGATTTTTCTCTCTTCTCCCGCTTCCGCGGACGGCAGTTTTTCCACGATGATTCAGTGAATGTTCGTGCAGTCTCTCCCACCCCCGCGCTAGTGAACTAGTGTTATTCGCGATAACTCTCTTTTGCCTATTCGCGCCAAATTCTCCTGCGCGCGTAACGGTCAGTGTCCGCCGGCCTTCACGCCTGCGGTCGGTCAAGCTTGCCGGGACCGAAACGTTCTCCCACCGCAAATAATTAATTCCCCTCCCACAAGTGACAGAGACACTATTCCCACACACGCACCGCGATCAAAACGCTTCGCAATAACACATCCTACAGGCGCATCCACCGGAAGTACGCAACATTAACAGCGATTTGAGCGCGTTGACGCGCTTAAGATACCTATCGGTTCCCCCATAGACTCAACATAAGCAATCGGCACGCGCGGTAACCGAACTAAGCAACTCCTATGAGAAAGTAAGATGATTAGGTTAGGGAAAAACCACCTCAAAACCCCAAAAAGCCCGGACAGCGACCGACTAACTGATGTCAATGACGGATGCAGCGTCAGCAGCGACGACGAACCCCCACTACCAGAACAAGACAAAAAAAATCAAGAACCAACGATAAAGATAAAGACACAAACTATGGCATACCAACTCAAAACACCCCCACAAAGCAACAGACCCAGCCCCAAAAACAAACAGAACTCCAAAGCTCGACCTTCCACCCCCTCCTATCATATTACCCTCAGCTAACAGAGCAAACCACCAACAGTACCAGGCTGAACACAATCACCAGTAAGTACTATGTCAAATACGGACAGAAGGAGACATCCATCTACTTTGAGCGCGCCAAAGACCGAGCCGACTACATAGCCGAAATAGAGTGCAAATTAGACAACTACACATACAGCAGCAAAGAAAGTAAGACCAGAGCCTTCGTTATAAAGGGCCTCCACGATATAACACCTGACGAACTACAAGAATGCCTCACTGACGCTAAATTGCAAGTAAACAAATGTTATAAGTTATCCAAGACTAAAAAACCCATGCACATGGTGGTAATGCCCCTCAAAAGCATCCCGGCTACCCTAAACAAACACCTTAGTATCATAGATTACACGAAAGTAAGATGGGAATGGTACAGATCAAAAAAAGGCAGGTACGCAGTGTAGGAAATGCCAGAGGTGGGGCCACGCAACCACCAACTGCCACGCGATAAAGCCCGCGTGCCTTAAGTGTGCAAAGGATCACTGAACCAAGGACTGCAAAAAAGGACAAAAACCCCGGCCACATGTGTCAATTGCCAGCTGGATCACCCTGCTAGCAGCCAAGTGTGTGCTGAATACAAAAGATACGCGGAGATGAAGGCCAAGCAACAGAACCAAAACAGACAACCCCAAAGGAGGCATCTCCAGAACTACACGGCTGCTCCTCCCCCGCAGAATAACCCATGGGACACCCCAACCCCCTTACACGCTACTACCACGCCAAGCAGCACCAACGATTTTCCAAGCCTACCAACAATACATATTAACCGCGCTCCTCAACAGCAACAAACCAACCACATCCCCAACAGCCCCACACAACACAACTCAATCCCTCTTCCACCTCTCGAACAATACCAATCCCCTCAGCCCCAACCTACACAACCACAACAACCACCGCACTTCGACAGACTGCAAAACGTAATGGAAAGACTGGAAAAGATAGACCTCCCCTGGATTGCCGAGTGTATGGAAGAAATCGTCTCGGCACTTAAAACACCCCCAATCGGCCTCAGCCAGCTTGAGGCTACTCTACGCTATGTCGAAGCAATCAGAAATGGTAGGCCGTAATTCCAAACACACAAATATAAAAATCATCCATTGGATGGCTACCAAAGCAAGATAGAAGAGCTGGAAATCCTGCTCCCAGCTACCGACGCCAAACTAAAGAGACTAAATTAAACCAAAACTACCGAGCCACTCTTTAACTAATTCTGAACTTGTTTTTTCTTAGAGATATCTTTTCTAAACATCTTGCTAATAGAATATCAAATTTCCTCAAAACATGATATTAATTTTGTTTGGAACAATAATAATAATCTTGTAGAAACCTCGGTAACACTTTAGATTTTTATCTGAAAGTTATTTTGCTTTTAAAAAATTGAAAATGACAATGCTTGCAAACATTGATTTTGTAAAATTGTGATTACAAAAGAACGGAATGTTTTAATCTACTCACAAGTTTCTAACACAATAACTATCTGCTTGGTTTTGCGAGCTCTTCCTATTACAAGCTAACTCTGTAAATCGTTTATCTATTAAAGTGTGTAAGTGTATAAAACGTGAACGTGAAATTTTGTGTTTATATCAAATGTAAAAGCATAAGTGAAATTTGTCACAACTAACACAACATATTGCGCGTGTAATTTGGATTTCGTTTTCATCGTTAATTAATGACTTTCTTCGTTGTATTTTATGTCTAAACCGGTGTCTCATGTTAGCTAACGGGATTTTGGATGTATACAAGGAACACACATTGATGGTAAATGCATACTTGAATTTCTAAGTAAAGCAAAGAAGTAATGTTTGTAAGAAAAGAGATAAACGTAAAAGTCATGTGCGTAATAAAAAAGAAAAAGACTACCATTACATCGACTAAATAATTCTAGAAAGAATAATTAAAATAAAACTCTCAACAACACGCTGTGTATAGTTGTGGTAAATTGTAAATGAATTCATACTTGCTAACAATTAAAATGTGAAATAAATCACTTTTTTCATCGTACATTTGACATATTCATTCATATCCTTGTTTAATGTACTACGTACAACGCCAGATGTAAATAACTATGAATTTGTATGTAGGTTACGACATATGCGTATAAATATGAATAAATCAATGTTTTAATGTGGGCGTGCTTTGCTGACTAATTAATTAGATTAAGTGCCATTTATATGTTTGCGATTGGGATATCAAATTTCATCCGGATTTTCATCGAGTATAAGTAGCCTTTCCTCATAGTTAGATAGATAAGTTAATTTTTCTTAAGCAGTGTAAGACGAGTGGTAGCAATAATCGTAAGATTTTAATGGTGAAAGCAATAACAGTAAACAAATCCCGTTACGTAATATGTACTTATAGAATGTTTGAAAAGAAAAAACTTACTTTTTGCTTACATTCATTTTAGGTTTAGCATTAAGTTATTGTTTATTGAAGAACAAAATATGTAGAAAATTTTTCGAATGCGAAAAGTTTTCCTCTGTTAGTGCTAATTACTTGTATACTTGTATGTTACTTGTGCCTTTTTGTGGATTTCTAAGCTATATTATTTGTTAAAACTACCGCTACAGTTCCTTCGGTGTAATGTTGGCGTGTGTATGATGTTTTAGGCCTTTGTTACTGTATTAATTTATAGTAAATAATGTAGTGATGTGGTGTTGTATTCCAACGCTGTACTGAGTTATCACCTTGACAATCCGCTCATCTTACCACTCCAACTATTGAGCCAATTACTTATTATATTAATATATAATAACTAAATATAATGTTAGATCTTGTATTTATTACTTTGTTAGTTCAAACTCAAAGATGGCTGCAACAGGCACTCATGGTATAATTACAGGAATCACTCTACAACCACAAGCAATAAAAGAGGTAGGTATTAGAAACGAACTGTAGTTTGTGCCTACCAATAAGTGTTATCAGTATTCAGAAGTATGCTGATGACACTTGGTAGGCAAGGTCTAGAGATGAGTTGCAAAGGCAGAATCGCCCAGTTAACTTTAGTAGTCCGTATAAATTATTGTAGGTTGGCCTATTAGGTTTCGCTTCCATCATTGGTATTACGGTCAAGTTTTTTAATGCTTAATTTTTTGTTTGTCACTGTATATCAATTTCAGTGATGATGAACAATTTAATATCTTCAAGTTATTTCGTAGATTGTCGCAGACAATAGCTAGCAAGTAAGTATATTAATTACAACATAATTTCTAAATGCATTAAAATAACGCCTATGTTTATAACCGATTTACAATACTGATTAGGGTGTTCACATTTCAGTAAGTGTTAGTGTATATAACTTAAGTATATTATGTGATTCTCTCCAGTGCTGTAGTATCTAATCCGGTATTTCTTATCGAACTGTTAAAGGAACTCATAAAATGCGTGATCTAACTCAACCCAACGCCACTCATAACAGCCATGAACGAGGCGACCTCTTCATAAAAATACACTTTCTACCTCGTATAATAGTCTATCTTTAACTTCGAAACTTTAAATAGATTCTCAATTTGGCGACTTTAAGGCAAGAAATACTCTTCTAGGTATGTATCTACATATGCACTGCACAGTAAAATAGCTAACATTATTTGAACATTGTTTGAGAGAATATGAAGAGAATATTAACGCGTCGTGCACCATTACTAAAAATGTTTACAACATACGAAGAAAGTAGGCCTTTTTGATAGCTAGCGTCAGGATTTCTTTATGTCGTTTTTATACGTCATTACTTCGCTCTTATCATTATCTTGAATGCGACTGTTACCAATAAAAGAGTTCGGTCGTAAAGTCTTATTTCTCAAGTTGGATAAGAATTTAGATGTATTAACAAGGGTTAGATATCAATACTGTCAATACAAAACTAAAACAGACTATCTATACGCATATATAAAGTTGATATTAAGCCACTTATAAGGTAAGAATGGTAGCTAAAATCATTTTTATAACTTATTTCGAAAACACTTAACCGAAAGCTAGATTTGATTAAGCAAAGTTGGCAAGAATTTTACTTGATGTAACCGTTTTACTTGATATAAACTCAACTGTATCTATCTGTATCTTTTGCTCTAACTTTTAGGTATTTTAGGTTGGTTTTCTCCTTTATAGTCGACAATTATAATATTGTCTACTACATACATATATGTATGTAAAGCACTTCTCGTCAAATTTACATTATGACTTGTTAGATAGTATATATTGCTACCATATGACATCGATGGGCATCAACGGTTTTATATAGTTCTTTAATGTATAATATTTATGAATGTGTGTCTATGTAACGTTAACGAAATCAAAAGAATATATTCAAATATATAGGTGGCCTGAAAATGCAATTATTGGGATCTTTCGTTTAAATGGTTTATTTCCGTTTAAATGTAAAAATTGTTCAGATTCTCCAAAGTGAATAGCTTTGCCAGCAAGATGGTATGCCACTATTGATTTTTACGGGAAAACTTAGATAAGTGTGTAAGTGTATTATTATGTGAAATATTCAAATAATTTACATGAACTGCTTGAAAGGATCATAAATAAACGTAAGCAATGGGGACATTTTGCCAAATGTATCTCAGTTAATAGTTAACGTACTGACAAGAAACAAGTGGCCAGCACAGTTAAAGTAAGTTAAACTTGATTTAAATATTATTCTGTTTATGTAGTTACTCACATCATACAGCTCGCAATACAGCTTAAGAAGTTGATGCAACTAGCACTCACTATATAATATAATCCAAATAATAAACTGAATGCAATATTTTCAGGTAAGTGGCTGCACAATTTTAAGTAATGAAATAATTTAGATCTTTGTATATTAGTACTGTTAGGTGTAATAAGCTATGGACTGTAAAACCTCTCGTGCAATAACTATGAAAACAGTTCATATTTGCTTAAAAATATTGTGAGATTATTCCTAACAACTTTGGTTTTGTCAAGTTTGAAAATTGTCAAACTGTAAAACTGTCAACACAAAAATCTTAAACGCGTTATTCATATCCAGAGACAACACGACACCATATTGGAGTTTTGTGTGCAAATTTGCATAATAAACTTGAAGAATCGCCTTCTGCCGAATGTTCATCGAAATAATTTTCGATGTGTTCAAGATGTTTGATGTTGAAGTCAAGCAATCAATAAGTTTATTCCAGTATAATTTTCACCAGTTGTAGTTTCACTCCAACCGGAACTCAATTCAATTCAATTCAATTCAAAAATCTTTATTTCTTTAGGATTACTATCATACAATTCATTGTACAAAGTAAGTAGCGAGTAATATTCATGTCTTATCTATACTACGGTATATTATTGACATCTTTTAAGTTGATTATGTTTAGTGTGGTAATGTCTTTCACTGGTAGTCTATCAGGGAAAAATCCGCATTGGCGGAAAAAACCTATGTGTTATTTATGTGGGTCTTGGTAAGTAAACGTAACAATAACAATTATTAAAATAAAATAAAATAATATGAAATAGAATAAATAAAATAAATAACATAAAATAGAATATATAGATGTTTAACAATGTTGGTAACGGTAACGGCAACAGCCATCATCAATAATTTGCACTATCACAGCAACACAGTAACACTCGGTGCTGGAAGACGCGCACTCTCTGCACCAGCTGTTCATTTGGGTTTCGCTAACGCATGTCCTGGGGGTAGCTATGTACCCTTCGGAGTTTTGGGGCTGTGATGGCTCTGATGATGCTGTTCGAGCTGGTCTGCGTCTTTTGATAGAATTTAGCCGTCAATTTATTGCTATAATTCCTGATACGTGGTAGCTCAGTTCTTCTATGCAGCTCGTCAATGCTAGTTCTCCAGGGAGCACCAAGTATGACGCGGGCAGCCCTGTTCTGCATCCTCTGTAAGGTAGTCCAGTGGGTGGAGGCCATGTTGGCCCAAGTGGCAGAGTTGTAAAGGAGCGAGGGCCTGATGATGATCTTAAACAACTTCAGCTTAGTGCTTAACTCCATGCGGCTGGATATGAGTAGGGGGTACAGCTTCCCTATGCTGGCCGTGGCTTTGTTGGCTATTTTATGCGTGTTGGTCTTGTAATCAGCCTGTTGTCGAAGGTTGTGCCTAGGTACTTTAGATGTTGGCCAGGCGTTACCGTCGTTCCTGCAACTTTTACTCTCGTTCTGGGTGAGGCGAGGGCCTGCTTTTTCGTTGCAACCAGCAGCTCGGATTTCAGTGGATTTATGGTAGTTCGCCACTTGCGGAAGTAATCTTCTAGTCGCGGGATGTAGTGGTTCAGCTTTTGGCAGGCAATCTCAGGATGGAAGGAGTGGGTGTAGGTAAGGATGTCATCAGCGTACAGGATGATTTTGGTGCTGGGGTGGGTGGGGAAGTCGCTGAGGTATATGTTGTAGAGTGTTGGTCCAAGGCAGGAACCCTGCGGTACTCTGGCCGTGACTGCACGCGATGCGGAGAGCATCGAGCCCACTTTGACGAAAAAGTCTCTGCCCTGGAGGTAGCTTCCGATCAGCTTCGCTAATGGTGTCGGTACGCGACTGCGGATTATCTTTGAGAGGAGCCCATCGTGCCAAACCCTGTCGAAAGCTTTCTCGGTGTCCAGCGCCAGGACAGCCGAATACTGGAGTTTGTTACTGGCCTGGATCAAGTCGGCAGCTAGGGTGGCAGTGGCATGGGTTGTGTTGGCGGTGGGCCTGAATCCGAGGTGGTGGTCCGCCAGGACGCGGTTGGCTTCTAAGTGGCCATAAAGTAGTAGTATGATCCTTTCAGCGACTTTGGATAAGGTGGAGAGGAGGGAGATGGGTCTATAGGAGTTGGCGAGTGTTTTGGGTTTGGAGGGTTTGTGGACGGGAACGACGACTGCTGTCTTCCAAGGGGTGGGGAAGTGGGAAAGCTTGAAGGACGAGTTTATAATTTGAGTGAGTTGGACAATTGCCTTCCTGGGGAGGTTCTTGGCCGCCGCGTTGAAGACGCCATCTCTGCCAGGGGCCTTCCTTACAGATAATCTTGCAAGTTCTGTCTTGACTTCTTCGGGGGTGGTCAGCATTTCTTCGACGTCTTGAGGTGTGAAGGTGGCCTGGACTAACTGGGCGATATCCCGGCTAACTTCATCTTCCGTTCTTTGATCCGGAGGAGGGAGTTCATGGTGGCGCTGGAAGGTGGCTGACAGCTCTTCCGCTATATCTTGAGCTTGTAAGACTGGGCCGGAGAGAGTGACGAGTTGATGGATCCCTTCCCTACGCTTAGTGAGTCTGCGTGTGATCTTCCAGAGGGCAGGAGCGTCGTTTGCTCTGCTCACCAGATCGCTCCACAGTGCGGCCTTGTGACACTGCATCTGCATTTTTATTTTTGACGTGGTCCAGATCATTTGGGCCTTGATCTCTTGGTCGAGGGAGAATTGGTATTCGCGGCGTAGTATTTTGCATTGGCTGATTAGGTCTAGGATGTCTTGGGGAATCAGGCGGTGGAGGTGCTTGGAGGGAGGGGACTGCTGGAACTAGCGCTGATATTGTCTACTAACCGAATGAATCTATTTTAATTGAATAATATCCAATGGACTTTACGTTGTTCTGTTTGAAGTATTCATTGAGTTCCATTAAGTTTGTCTCAATCAGAGCGACATATCCTTAATTTCAAAAGCTCTCTTAATTGTTGACGAGTCATACGTAAATAATCTCGTTTAAACTTCAATAGCATCTAACTTTGTATCTCAATAAGTGTTTTAGATAATTTATTGATTGTAAATTATTTTACAACGTTGTGTGTGCGCTATTTATCTAGCAGAATTTTATTTATAGTTTTTCATTGTCCTCTCAAAAGAATAGCCAAAATGATCGAATTCGGGCTACAGAAAAGTTCTTTAATTCCAACAATTTAATTACTAAATAATAGGAGAAACAATGATTATTTTTAGCAAGATAATACTCTAGTAATTTTGTAAATTCCTCGTTTTCTAGATTCAACATATCTAGAACGCATTTTTTTTTAGTTAGAAATTGATATTTTTATAAATTTAAATGAAATAAAAAAAATAATAGTGCGGGTATTTTCAACATTTATTATCTTAATATATTAACATACCTAATAATTTAATCTCCTTGTGCATTTGAAATCATTACATTATTATTAACAGAGTACTAAATCCGTCGGGATACTAGAGCCATCCGTATTGTAGTCATTCTCTTACAGTTGTGGCAATGTACTAACATCGCTCTCCGTGTATAAACTACGTATGACATTCTATGCACACGCAGCTAGTTTACCGACATGATTTGGCAACTCTAATTATTAATGTTTACTTACTAATTTCCATTGTTATTTTCTTTGAATTGTGTACGCTTATGAAATCGCTAGTATTACAATCTGTAAATATCATATACTGATGTATTTAAATACCTATTTCTGTTTAATTTGAAAAAAGGGGCTGAACAACAAAAATAAGATAATGTTACAAAGGGAGATGCTAATACATACATATTCTGAACAACTAGATGATTAAAGTAATTTTTTAGGTCTTCTAGTTTAGCCGTCGTTGCGTAGACTTTTCTACTGTTGTCAGCTACAGCTTTGGCAACATAACCACGCTTATGCTTCCAAACTGTAAATGATGTTTGCAAAAGCTTACATTCAACCATTTATATTTTTCTCTTTTGATTGAAATATCTATATTTCTGTACGTAATTTTCAACTTACGTGTATATGATCAATAATATTCTTTAATTCTTTTTCAGTAGATCTAACTGTATTTCTTCTAAAGTTTTTCCTTTTGTTTCTACTAAATAGTGATACATTAATATACATCCTATTAAACAACTTACCGAAAATATAAAAAATGGTATATACATACCGTACATACCTGTAAAATAAAACAGTTGCGAAGAAATAGTTCCCATAGTTACAGAAAATGTATCAGCTATACCTAGAGCTTTACTTTTTATAGCAGTTGGAAACAATTCGCTTACTAATAATACTGGTCCGAAAACCAAACCTAGACTTACAATTATATTATACAAAAACAAAGCTAGTATGGACAACCAATACAATTTTTCTGCATATTCTGAGTAAAAGTCTTTAAGTACGAAATATATACCTTGAAATCCAAGCACTACAGCGCATCCTGCAGATGAAAAGAGTAGTAATTTTCTTCGCCCAAATTTATCAATTATGGACATAGCTACTAATGTAGCAAGCAACTCTAAAATTGTATATACAATGACAGCTATTTTTGGATCTAAACTATCACCGACACCTTGAAAGATTTGTGTCGTGTAAAATAATAGAGGATTTTTACCTGATAGTTTACTAGTAGCACACAGGATAACAAAAATTAATGCACCTCTTCTATAGTATCTGTTGGTAAACAAGTAAGTTATTTTAGATCTCTCGTTTTCCTGCCTTCTAATGGCTATTGTTAATTCGTGGAGTTCTTCAGTAACATCTTCTCTTCTACGGAATATTTGCAAGCTCTCCTTAGCGTGTTCGAATTTCATTTTCTTAATGTAGTAGTAAGGTGATTCCGGCATACAGGCAAAAGCCACGAAATGTATAAAGGGAATAAAAGCGCTGATTATTGCAGAAGTAAAAATAGATGTAAAAGGCCCTATAACATTAATGAATAATGATCCTATTATTAATGCAACTTGTATATTCGAAGCTAGAAATCCTCTGATTTCAGGATCTGATATCTCAGATAGATAAATTGGCAGCACTGTGAATATTCCTCCTTCTACGCTTCCAAGAAAGAATCTGGCAACAATGAATAACCAGATATTTTTTGCAAACGCAATTAAAATAAATGAAAGGAATACAATCGGTGCTAATGCCAGCATGGTGAATTTCCTTCCAATTGAGTCACTTAGAAACGCGGATAAGAACGCTCCTGGTGGAGCTCCTATTAAAGGCATCACTGCACACCATGCACCTTCTGATGGTGTTGTTGGAATTTCTGTTGAATTTAGCAAAACTGGTAGGTAAGGTGAAGTCCATGCTAAGTTGACACCGGTTGCAAGTACAGAAAATGTACCTAGAAGAAAATAATATGTAGCAAATAATAACCTATTAAGTTAATTTTGTAGAAAAAAAAATTGAAATTGAAAACATTCTGTAACAAGTTAATTTATTGGGAATAGAATTATGTTAATACATATAAAAATCATTTCAATGCGTATAGTTTGCAGAAAATTTTAATGGTTTAGAGGATAGTATGCAGTACGCGGTAGATAATTCGACGGATTATAATCTGAGTTTGCGGAGTCTAATATATTTTGTATATCACCTTGAATGAAGCAAAATGGAACCCATGATAGAACGAAATATGTTTTATTCTAGATTACAAATCGAAGTAAATATGCAAAAAGATGTTTGTGAAGGTTAAATAACTAATTTAAATATCTTCAGGTATACATGGATATCAACAGTGTTATCTTGAGGGATACTGAATTATATGAATACGCAAAATTAATTCATAATGTCAATTGATATAATATAATGAATCTAATTGGTAATAACTAGGGAATATAATCACGTTGCATACCTGCCAGCGTTGCCAAATATTGAAAAAGTCGTTTACTTTGAAAGAAGTGTATCATTGCACTGTGATAATACGACCAGACAGAATAAAGGAGACGGATGTCCCGCTTAAAATTTCTTCAGTTTGAAAACGAACAATCTTAAAAGTTTCAGCTCTCTTGGAAAATCCAATACCGATCAAAATCACGTTTGTAGTTTGTTTATTAAAACTTTAATATATCTAAAACACTACAGGAACACAATGAACTCTGCGATATATTTGAAACGTACATCGGCTGCATTGTAGGTTTTAATTAATGGTAGTTAATCTATGGAGATTATAGCTTATTGTCGTTGTTTAAAAGTGAACAATACAAATAAGAGAGCGTAATAGGTAAGATTTATGGGCGGTTGTTTAGCTGTGTGGCTTCCACTTGTATCGTTACTGCTATGTTGATTTTGGATTTTATCACAATATTGTATGGTTCTTAAGACAGATTAAGAGAAAATTATAAATAAATTGCTTGGAATTCTTTACTGGTTTTAGTATGTTGTGGTATTTATTTTGAGAATGACAAGAAATTTTTTTTCATGATTATTAATATTGTTTATCTGAATAAAGAATATTTTTAGCATATGATGTCATGCTAGTTGAAACACCTGCTTAATATTATACAATACTATAAAATAGTGTATTACATTAATAATATAAAACTAATAGTTTTGTCATCTGTGTATTTACTCATACATACTTGCTGTAAATAAATAAGTAGATATGGATGACTATGACATCTTCACATTAAACTCAATGAAGCCTACATAGATGCTACTATTTTAAAATGACTACCTAGTCGAAACCCAAAATAAAATATATTTAAGATCAGTTTCGGTTTTGTCGCAGTGGCGAACCGCAGCTGATACCAGAGATCTTCTGCTGCGCTAAGGTTGGACCTTCAGGTCCTTTAGCCTTTTAAGTTTTTTGAAGTGGCAGCCGCTAGGCGTCCGTATCCAGGTTACGCCTCGTGGCGACGCAAAGTGGTGGCCTGTCCAGCGCCACAAGATGTCGAACCAACGGGTTCTCCAACCGTGCAATCCTTACAAGGATACTTTTGGCCAGCGCCATCGTATATTCGCTCAATCTAGGGATGCTTAGATCGCGGTGTATCTGAGCGTTGCTCAGGGGGAGCTGCGAGAATGGTTCGCAGCACCCTGTTCTGAAGAACGTCGAGCCTATTAATTTGCGATTTGGCGGCGCTGGACCAGGTCAAGGCACCGTATGTCAAAATCGGCCGGAGAAACACCGTGGATATTAGCAGTTTTAAACGAAGTTTTCGCGCAAATCGGGAGAGCCAGAGCCCATCGCGCCCTTAAGAATTAGGACGTAGCCATGGACAAATGATTTCGAAAAGTAAGCCTCGCGTCGAGGACCAACCTTAGATATTGTACCTGCGGACTCAAAGGAAGCTTCTGTCCCTCTATAGGTAATGATAAAGGAAGGAGGAGGGTTGTTAGTGTTTATTAACAGTCGGCACTTGTTTGCCCATTCGCACAGCTGATCGACGGATCTTTGGAGCTTTTTGCATACTGCGTCGTTCCTTGAGGTAGTATATACTACTTCACCAGCGCGGATGGGTCTGATGGTGAAATATTCGTCGTACTGCTTGCAGTTGATATGTAAAATTGGATATTCGAATTCTTTTATACTAAAAGTGAAAGTTTACAGTTTACTATATGACGTCTGAATTTGAATTTTTCATGTTTTTAAAGATCTCAACTTCACAATTCACTAAGGACATAGGGTTCATGTACTTGAAATTATGTGTTTGCACTGAGGCATTTTAAGTTTTTTTTTTCTTGAAAATATCAAATATACATAGATTCTATTAATTAATAATCATTTTTAGGTTGCTCTATAAGCATTTTATCCAACAAGTTTTAGTTTACTAACTTTTTTTTTGTATACTTGTAAGGGCAGATTCTCATGATAGAATTTCTGATTTAACAATATAAGTTGAAAATCTGTCTTGGATTTATAGTACTATATTTGATTTTTTGACTCTCTTAACCTCTGATCGCCTTTGCCTTATATTGTTTTTAATTTTAAGTGCTAGTGCAGGTATGTACATATGTATATTTAACTATAAACAACGACAGTTTTCGCTGTAACTATGGACACCGCAGAGAGCTTCCAAGGTATTGCCAACTGAATGTTAATTTAAAATTTTAATTTATGACTTTGAGAACTGCTGGTTTGGCGATATATCATTGAACGAAACACGTGAGACTTACTAATTGCCGTGTCTCCCGCTATTGATATTTCAATATTACACTTGAGTGCTATTGGTGATTAGCATCCTAATGAAGCCCATAACAAATGCCTCGCCATTATTGAAATCAGAGTAGTAATATTGGTAGTACGCACAGGCCTCTTTCTACAGCGGCTCTTCGGTCGCACGCAAATGACAGCGCATTTTTAAAACGTGTAAAATTTCGATAAAACTTTGATTTAATGCACTGGCTACTTCGCACTGGTAGCAACTTCAGCGATACAGATAATTTCCATTTTGTACTTTTTAGTTTGGTTTTCCCAATTCGTTTTCGTTAAAAAGTTGTTCGTTTTTGATTCTCTTCGTTGAGCTTTAGAGTAATATACATTTATGTCTCTATTTATGTGAATCCTTAAAATGGAGCGAAGTGGTATAATATTTGCTGCTATTTTGTCATGTTAGAAAACTATGTTAGAATATTAATTTGTATGAATATATACAAAATTGTATTCCTTTTGGACCATGTTTATAATATAATACAACATATTTTGACACTGAAATGTGCAATTATAAGATTAAATTGCAACTCCAAAAATAAAACCCGAAAAAGATGGTAATGGTATTTTTAGCAGTTAGTGGAAAAATTATGTTAGATAAAATAGTTGATTAAATACGTCTGCATATGTAAGTTTGACAAGGTAAGCACATTTTTCTACAACGTTATTTCTACTGCAGGTTTTTTTCAATAGGAACCATCGACCGTATCCATTTTTTCAACAGTTTTCGTTATACTAGTTAAATTACTAATATACTAATATAAATATAAATTGCTGCCTATCAAAAATTATCTAAAAAACAAAGAATTTTGACGTAGAGGACCCAATTTTTATTGTATGTTATAGCAATATGAAGTCTATGCATATGAGTGTAATGAATAAATACAACTAATAAAACATATTATTATATGTTATGGAATATAAAACATTTAGATGTCTTTGTTAGTCACCATTTCATAATACGCAGATATTACAATTTTTGAGTTATTCAATCTTAAATTATGTATGCAATTACAGTTGTTTGAGTAAAAAGTATAGAGACCCCTCTAAATGCTGCGATAGATAAGCGGACAAAGAGCAGTGTCTGTCTTGGTAAAGCGACAGAAGAAAGGCAAACTCACAGCATTCACGCGTCATGAGCGAGACCGAGTTGGTAAAGAAAGTGGGAGAGCCTGGAATGTATATCTAACTAGACCAGAACTTTGATTGGCACTATAAATTCATGGGTCACGTGTAACTTCCTGACACAATCCTCTCAGTGCATGCCAAATTCTAAAGTTATCTAAAGGGATTTAAGTTGGCAGAAGACGATCTGTCTGTGCTCAGATTGTGTAATGATACAAATGTCGGAGTATGTTACCTTTGAGTGCGAAAGATGGGCACGAAAAAAGATTATGTCAATCAAAAATAACCAAATGCTCTCTCATGCTGGAATGGGAAGCTGAATTGATATGGGAGTTTTAGTTAGAACCGCATGATAATAGCTAAGTTTGATTAGTCCACGACGTTACACATTATCGACCAATGAGAGCCCGTTTCGATGTTCATAAAGCATTTTCCTCCCAAAAAGAAAGTATCGTGGAGTTAGATCCGAAACAGTGCCCATAATTTTTTATATTTTAGGGAAAATGGTATTTAGTATGGTGAATATGACGCTGCAAAAGTGAAAATTATTTGTTGTTCTAGCAAATTCAATTATTCCATTAAAAAAGTATTCCAAAACTGTGGTACTAACAATTTCTGCCCACACGTTGACTGTTTGTGGTAATTTAGTATGTGTCTTTATTGTTCAAATTTTCTCAGAGAATTAACTGTGTTTGAGATTAATTCTCTTGATTGTTAACAAACAGATGCTCTCCGATACGATTTCATAAATTCATGATCATGAATGTTTTTTATTTGTCTAAACTTCTTCTTTTTATGTAAGTTTGAAAATTATGTTCTCACTATATTACGATACATAATATATAAAGATTTTTTATAATTTGCTGCTATAACAACACTATTCAAGTATAGAAAATCACGCGTTTATAATCACAAATTTTCAATCAATTAAAGAATATCCGCTAAATAATGTAGCGAAAAATGCAATAAAAGAGGCGAATTAGACACTTATTGTAGTCGCTCATTACGACTGCTTCGCTCGTCGGATCCTAAGCTTGAGATTATGTAATAAAATTACATTAAAATTGGTGGAATTTGTTCCAGCTTCCAAAGGGTATTCAAGGTCGGATACCTTATGCAGATATACTACTCGTTCAAGGAAGCTAAAACGCCTCAATTAGTATAGGCATGTAAATGAAGTGTTTCGAATATACAATTTATTTCGAATTTTAATCCAAAATATCCTTGCTTCTAGCTTGTTTTTTTAAGAAAGAAAAATCGTATAAGACATTTGTCTTAAGAATCCTTCAGTGTTTGTTTTCGATGGCAACAAGTTTAATCTGCGTTTATTCATAATAAGTAATTTGTTGATGGCAGTAAATAATCCACTCTATCTTTGAAACAGCTAATTTACAGTTCATGAAGAGCTTTTTATTTCTTTTAATAATTAGAGCACGAGAATACGAGCAGCATAAAAGGCAGATATTACATTTTTTGCAGTAGAGAGATAGTCAAAAAATTTGGCTTAATCTTTTAAATATGTAACATAGTGGCTAGCTATTATAAACTGTATCTGATTATCAAAGAAATGATCTGACTTGTAAGTAAGAAAATTATGGTATTAAATGTTTAAAATATTACTTTTGCATATTCAAGTACATTAGAAATGAAAGGATTAAAAGTTAAGAGACTATTGCAATAAAGTTTTAGTTTCAAAGTACATTCCTATCTGGATACTCTCCCTCTTCTTTCAAAACTTTAGTAGATCAGAAAGTTCTGTGCGTGCATATTGAAGACCTTATACCAGAATTTCTCATTAATTAGCAGTTGATGTAATTAGCTTCGTTACACTCTCCTTCTTGAAATGAATATATTATAAATGATAAAAACGTAGGCAATGACCGTTACTTACTATATAAAATACTTAAAGACAATTCGGCTTCTCTCAATAAGCATTAATATTAATGCGATAATTCCGACAAAGGAGAGTGCGAGACCACTTTAATATTCAATTAAATCCGATGAATGAGGGGATAGTTCAAATTAGCGTGTTTTTTCCCCAAGACCGTCGTTCCCTAACAACACTGGTATTTCAAAGTGTGCGAGTTAGAAGAAGAAGCCGGTATGAAACTCGCGCGCGAGAAGTCCTTTTTCAAGCCGTCATCATCAGCGCGATGCATCTCGAGTGAAAGAGTAGAAGTGCACTTGTGTGTGAAGATTTCGTGCCACAAAAATACGGCTAGTTATGAATCTTATATGTATAGAAGTATCTCGTCGCCGAGATGAGATGCTGAATAACCTGTTTACGTATGCTGAAGAGAGATGAAAGAAAAGCAGGAATCGTCTGGGATGATCGAGATGAAAGAAAGAAAAGAACAACAAGAATAAGAAGAAGCAACATCACAGAAGAAGAGACGCGGGCGCACAGCACGCTGCAGTGACACCGCGGTTACTAAAACGGTCGATTTCTATTAGCCAGTCTTGGGCAACATTGTTCACAGATCGACCGGGATGACTTTTAGAATTTGTTTTCACAACTTCTTAACAACAGGTAATTGATTGTTTTGTTGTGACTACTCTCGCAATACCGTCGCGCGGGTATATTTCAATAAGCGCGCTTATACATGTCGTACTGTATGCATCTGGTCTCTTTGGTTTGGCGGTCTGCTCAGGTAAAATTGAGCAGAGCTATCTTGTGGATATGATTTTACGAATGAATGGAGAAAGAGAAATACTATTTTCATTTTTTGCATGTCTCTATTTGTTATGGGTTATTGTACTTTAAGTTTTACAAACTAAGTACATTTCAACTACTCATCTGCCGAGATACATATATTATTCCAGTAGAGAATTGAATGGGTCAATTAAACGTTGGAGAGAATCATGTATATGTGGATCGCAGGGTTTTATCTAGTAATATTTAAACTATGTACCTTTTTCGATATTTTCGGGAAAAAAATATTTTTCTAAAAGAATTCTTTGTATTGATTTGGTATCTGGTATCATTTCGCAATATGGTCTTTGGTTAACCAATCTGAGAGTGTTCTTTCAATGCAAGATCTTCGTTTAATTGCAAAAGCTCAGCATTTTGGCTGGCGCGACCAATCCTATAGTTGATTTTGTTGGTTCTAATGTTCCTAGTCAGCAGCACATTATTCAGACACGTAACTCGACGTCAATAATATATGCAGATGATTTACAGTTGTACCTTCCGTTTAAACCTATAGATATTCGAACAGAGCTTTACATCTGTGCATCATAAATTGTGATATTTGGTGAAGAAATCATATTCATATCATTACACAAGAAGTTAAATTAAATATAGACATTGCTAAACTTTCTTTTGACACTGATGTTGAATGTTAAAATTAAAACAGCGGACAACAAATTATACAGTAGAACTTGGTTATAGCGTCATCATCGGAACCAATAATTTTATATTCTTTAAATTCTGTAATATGGGATGCGCCGGATAGTTCTCAACAAATAATTAAACAGTTCGTTGTTTTCCTATAAGCTCTTCGTTCCAATTTCGCAACTCCTCCTTAAAAATTTCTGATGTCATCCATGATTTTTTGTTTGCATGGTTACAGGTAATGTTTTAATGTTTTTAAAACATCGTGGATTCTTGGACTTTCCAATTACGATAAGCTTTCTTTTAGTTCTGTATCTGTCGTATTTGCGCATACAAGCGCTGTTAGACTTTATTTAGCTTGTTTTTCTTCTACACATTTTTCATTTTTTTATTTGAGTGTCCTATCCGGCAAAAGCTTATAAAAAATTCCGGTTTCGTCAGGTTCAAAAATGTCTTCATATCCTTCTCGCAACTCTGGCCACACATTCGTTAACCACTTTTCTGTTTCTTGAAGATTAACACTTTTTGCTTCGCCACTAATTTTTCCGAAGTTTATTCCATGTCGAATTTTAAAGCGGTCAGGCCATCCACCAGAACATTTAAATTCTGGATCTTCCAGTAATCTTCCAAATTCCTCGACCTTTTCCATAAGTAGTGGTCTATTTATGGGCAAATTTGCACTTCGACCTTAAGAAAATCACTTAATTAACACACTATTGACGTCAGGTTTTTGACCAAACTTATCTTCTCCACCTCCTTCATCATGCGATTTCAAAATTTTTTCTTTGTTTTTTATTATTGTTCCCACGGTAGTGGTAGCCAAACCAAATTCCCGACATACGTCTGCTTTTTTTCTACCACTCTCGATAGCATTAATAACGGCCACTTTATCGTCTAATGTAAGAACTTTACGTTTACAACCAGACATTTTAAAATTCAAGTTTCCGACCGCAACAAACGCAGTCAAACTTATCCACCCGACAACAGAAGGAACACTGAAAATGGTTTATAAGTGTAATAGGTTACTCGCAAATAAATTCTATTTTATGCTAATTGCATAAAAGTCCCATTATAAATTTCTTTCGTAGCGATTTATGAATCGCTGAATCGCATCAGCCAAACTGTAGTTATTGTATTGTTCGGTGGTTTATGCATTCTAAGAACTGAGGTCATTGTTACGTCTTAAAAAGTACCCTCTGTAAAATGCCGGTAATACTGAAGATGACGTCTAGGAAATCTTCCACACAGGAACAAATGGATTATACATACACACTCGTATGTAGATAACCGAATTATATATTAGAATTACGTTTGCATTTGAAAGTCGCTATTGCCTATTTCAATCAACGTTAAACCCGAGGTTTACCAGAAATTCATGCCGTTATATGCAATGTTTTTTACGCTGTCTACTATACCCGAGTTGCCGCTATAACCGATGACGTTATAAACAAGTTGTACTGTATTAATATTGTGTAAACAATACAAAATTAATATTTTGTTGGCAAATTTTAATGAATGCTCAGTGGAATTTTTAAGTTTATTATTAGATTAGAACAATAGTTATTATATAACCAAAATTAAAAATCTCGAGCTAGGATGTATGTATGTAATAGTAAGATAAAGTAAACTTAGGTTGTTAATAAAAATCCTTGCAATTGTTCACACTATTTCAAATTAAAAATAACGAAAATATAAATGTCATCACCATTAAAACGATTAAAGAGATCTCGAAAATGTTAAATATCGTGTCAATTATGAGTAAGTTTTATGTTAACAAAGAAAGACTATTAATTATTTTGAATTGCTACCTCAGAGATTAAAACATTTTTGCACTGCAGTGTACACCGCAAATTGAGGAACTTATTCAGTGAATATTTAAGTTACGAAAAAAACTAATAGCGTCAAGTTTATATAAATCTTCCAGACAATAGAAGAATTGAACTAGTACAAGATAAAGTGATAAACAACTAATACCAATCTTTTCTGGATATGTGGCATTATCAACATCCCCATTAGAAGCTAAGGTCTTATCAGAGTCAAGTCTGACAGAAAACCATCTCTACAATATGTGAAAACCATAGTTTAGTTTTAGTTGAATGAAATATAAGGAGAATATTATGTTTTCAATTTGTTCCAGGCTCTAAATTATACAAGTCTTCAAGGTCGGATACCTTATTCACATAAATACTACTCATTTAAAAAAGCAAAAAAGTCTCAATGAATATATGTATGTATGTAGGTCTGAAAATAAAATGTTTCAAACACACAGTTTATTTTGTATTTTAACTCATAAATATCCTTACTTCTAACTTATTTTTTTACGGAAAAATCATTAAGTCATTTGCCGTGTTTGTGTGGTGGATGGATAGAAGTAGAAATTCTACTTCTAGTTGCATCTTTCATTGAAAAATAGATGTTCTGAAACAAAGTTGCTTATGCTGTAATTTTATTTTCTTAGCTATTTCTGTGGTTGGGCTATGACTGAAAAACGGATATACTAAAACAGTTAACAACAAGTTAAATTGTCCTTTAGCATTCAAAGAACATTGTTTACTGGTTTAAATCACATTTACGAGATAGTTTACATGTGGTTTCACACGTTTCTCAAATGAAAATGGTCCATTTATGTAGTCAGTGCGACTTAAAAATGTCAAAACTAAATTTACATTACTTACCTTAAGATGCGAATGTAGATAGTTTAGTCTTGTTCTTAGAAACTGTATCTTGTTCACTACTAAAATACTTGCAAGTGTATTGTGTTGTTTTTCTCATTTTAACATTAGCATGCAACGAGATATGATTCGTCAGAGGTGTTGACATGGCAAATACGTGTGGACGTGTGCGTGTGTATATTTGTGTGTGAATGGTTGACTACCACTTAGCAAAGTCAACAGAAGTAAATGGAAAAGACTAATTGTAAGAGTGAATATAGTACGTACATTTTAACTGTGTTTATGCTGTTCAACTTCAATAACAATCTTAAAATGTTTTTTGTGTAATATTTGTTCACTAGTTAATGGTATTAAGGAGGTCGTATAGTAGATCGTTCGTATGATCTACTGCAATATAATATAATGATATATCGTTTTACCATAAAAACCCACGAATAGAATTTAAGCGACACTTTTTGGTACTTTCTTTCTCGTCCTCTTACGGCCGTAAACATGTCTGGTTTGTTCCCTAATATAATGAATGACCGTCCCGAACTGTCAACGTGGTTATCGAAGTTGCATCCTTTAATCGATCATCTTTCCAGACGGATATGAACGTATACTATGGAAATATGCGCCCTATATTTCTACGCATTTATAGATAATCTTCCTGTATTGTAGAATGTCGTGATGGTAAAGAATTATTGATCAGCCAAAGTGAAATTATTACAGATAAACAGATAAGCTCTAAACACTTTAACCCACTGAACACCAAACAAGTTTTAACTAAACTAATAAAACTGAGTTTTATTATCGCCTTGATAATGACAGCATTGCTGTTGAAACGCGTCGGTGTTTTAGTTAAAACTTGTTTGGTGTTCAATGCACCAAGAGATCCAGTGAAGAACTGCGAAACTGTAAGCTATCGATGAATGGGTACAGCAGACTGTATATGAACATCGCATTGAGAAGAATGGAGCTTGTTCAATATCAAATCTTAAAGCGATAATCTTGCCAGCTTTTGTTAAATTCGTCATTGATAGATTAGAAGTCGTTATAACGAAGAATTCGGTTTATTTAGATGACGTGTAATATTAGCAAGAAAACAGATGTCATCCTTCAAATCGCGCTCCAATTCTCCTTAGTATGGTCCAGATAACTGTTTGTTTGGAAATCACTTCCGCTTAAGGGTCTACAGAGTAAAATGCAATGAGTGCAAGAGACTATCGTTGGAGACCACACTAACACCTTCATCTATATGCAAGAGACGCTACCAATACCCCGCTTGTCTTCAGTTTCATTTGCTGATGGCTGATTTGCGGATATCTTTGGAAACTCCTTATTGTTTAGGGTTGCAGATTACAACTCTAAGTAGATACCATGAATAAATGACTTTTACCCTTCGACAGCTCATAAACGTAAACAAATACGGCAATATGCTAGACGTTTGGTACACTTTCCTACGATAGTTACTTCCTATTTCTCCTTTTGCCTTCCTTTCTTGTATATTTAATATTTATTCATGTACATATGTACTGACAGAAGAAGAAAAGAAACAAGACTTATAGCGTCATTTGCACATCAATTTTTTGTTAGTTAATTTTTAGTTCGTGTTATGAGCTTAGAGGGACGGAAACACAAGCTTAATGCCGAAATACTTGTTCATAGAGAGTCAATAAATGAATGAATTGTATAAAATTTAGTTAATATTTTGATTAAAAGTAAACATTGTGTGAAAACGACAGCGTTAGTAAATTATTACCTATTGCTGTTGTGATTGCTGTATGTTTATGTAATATTTATTAAACTTAACATATTCAAAAAATATACGAACTATTATGTGTGAATATATTCAATCAGTGTAAAAATGGATTGCCATAGGTACCTAGTTGACTTATTTACAGAATTATTATTTTCTGTTTCTAACGAAAAGTTTCTGAACCTTTATTTAAACTGCAACCTGCTTATAGTGTAAGGTTAAAGTTATCTTATAAGATCCCCATTTTTGAAATAAAGAAAACGAATATAACATAATTTCATTTAAAAATATTATGATATACATTTACACACGCTTGAATGGTCGCAGAAATAATAAAAATCGAGTCAATAAAAGCGAAAATATATATCGAAAGCCGTTTCGATGTAATGTGAAATGTTAGCTCATTCAAGACGACAAGGCTTATTTAAATCATCATTACAGATGGCAGATATAATGCCTGAGAGTCTGAGCGTTGTATCTCTTCTTCTTCTTCTTCTTCTACTCTTGGATGTGTGTCTTGGCCGTCTTTTTCTAATTCTTCTCCCGTTCGTTTGTCTTGGTTGCCGTTGTGTCCGTTTGTTGTGCTGCGTTGTGTTCGACCGTGTTATGGCCTGCTGCCTTTCATTGCTTACCTCTCTCATACTGGAATAGAACTTGGGTCCCCGCCGTCATGAGATCTGTCGGTGCCTTCAGTTATTCAAAATATGCAGAACGCGAGGCAATTTGCATTTCTACAGATGGGGAATTCGAATAACTCTTTACAATACAATTGTGAATACAGAATTAGACGCATTAATTTCACCACATCTCGCCCGTTGCTTCTGCCGGTACGCATTCGCTCTGATCTGAAGAAGGAGGCCGGTGAGCTTTTTGTATAGAACTACACTGCGCCCGTATACCTCAGCTAAAGGTGTGTTATTTGAAACAGCAAATAGAAGAAAACGTTAACGAGTTACGCGTTGAATTCAAAGTGTATCGTTTAGTCTTCGAATTCTGTACACACTCTTTCGTGAATGATGATTATAATTTGATGTTGTTGCAGACGGATTACTAGTGAACATAGTGCAAGTGGACTAAAATATCGGCAATTATAGAACAACACTTAAATAGGTTTGTTATTATTTGATTAGAAGATATTTCGTGTTGTAAATATCTTACCGTTTCAACATTAAAGTCGAAAATGAAGGCACGATTATAGAAAACAAAAAAATATATTTATTCTATACATAGATGTATGTACATCTACTAAGGTAGTGAATGCTATGTAGTTACTCACAGTCATGTGTAAGAGTCGTATACAAGAAGAGACGAAAAAGTGGATGATGAGGACGACGAAGAAATGTTTCGTTCCCGTTCTCTTCTACTGGTCTCTTCTGCTGATTCTTCTTCATCTTCTTTTCCTGCTGTTGCAAGAAGAAATAAGAGAAATGTGCGTATGGTAAGTGTCCTGTACGGATGTGTTTACAGAGACCGGTGGTGTGGTGCTGAAGGTGAAGGTGTTACAGTTGATGGTCACGACATCTAGTTACCGTCCCACGATCCGACTCTTATATTAGCATTCACGGAGGAACAACAACCAACCGTCGCGGTAATTTAATATCTTCCATTTATGCCGTACAATGAGGGGGAGCCGATTTCATCTCTGTATGCATGTGCTGACTCGCACCTGACTGTTGTTTTTTGTTCTCCTTCTGCTGCTGATGTGGACGACTATTTCAATCGCTGTTAAGTATACGACGTAATGATACGTGCTATGAAGATATTTATTTGGATTTGAATTGGGAAAATACTATTCTGAAGAAATAGTTGCTCGAACAATTGAATTTGAATTCTAGAAAATAAAGATACTTCTGTTGTTATATCAGCTTAATACTAATCTTTGTTTTTAAGACTTTCTCAACTATAAAATAATGAAGTTTAAAACTTTATTAATTGAATATGTACATAGACAGCCTGAATGTTGAATACACGGAAAACATTTTACTCAATTACACTATTTACATAACTGCTTAATGTCTTTAAAGTTTTACTCACATCAAGCTTTCTACCACAGGATCAATAAAGTGTGTATATGCATTACTTAAGTTAAAGTTAAAGTTTTTCGGATTCAGCTAAATTTCATTAATATTTATTGTGATTAGAATAACTGCTTGATTAATGGTTAGTAACTTTTGCTACAACTTCAATTAGTTCTGTTGCAATGATAAAACGTACAATAGCAAGTACAAATTGTAGAAAATTTTTCAAATTTGTATCACTAAAGTGTATTAGCTAAATTACTTATTATATTATTATAACATACAGAAATATCTTGCAACAGTTATAGTATATATGAACAACAGATGCATGGAACTTGAACGATTGCATGATTGATTGCTACACGGGCTTATATGTCGCCTCATATTTGATCATGAATACAAGAACTCCATTTATAAGTGTGATTTATGTGAATATCTATGCATGCACTGAATGGTAATAACATCAAGAAAATACATCAATAAAAACATATTTGTTTATTTATTTCTGAAGGTATATGTTCGCGTATGTCAATTGTGGCTTGTGTTTTTAGAGTCTGCATGTAATTAATACAAATGGGTAAAAAAGGTGGATGGTTCAAGAAAGAACACACAAGAGTAGTACTAAAATAGCATAACTTATCCTCACTTGGAAGGCAGCGCAGCACTGCTGAGGGTGGATGCATCAATAGGGGGAGTATTCTCCGCAAGTAGCGCATACCATCGCTACACGACACGGCATGCAGTAAATAAGTCGTTGTATGGTAGCGGAGGGATGGCCAACCATGCTGCTTCAACTCGCCTTAATAGCAATAGAGTAGCCGGATAACGGCGAAGTGTACGAGCGATCATATCCCAGACATATTCGATTGGATTCAGATCCGGAGAACGAGAAAATTCGTACAACAAACGCGACATGCAGTCGGATGTTGTCGTGCATGTGTAGCAGTTGTGGGCGCCGCCGATCGTAGGGAAGTACAATGGGTCGTAGCACCTCATCTGCGTATTGGTGATCCGTCATC
This sequence comes from Holotrichia oblita, assembly GCA_023690525.1. Lineage (NCBI taxonomy): Eukaryota > Metazoa > Arthropoda > Insecta > Coleoptera > Scarabaeidae > Holotrichia > Holotrichia oblita. The sequence continues at coordinate 88,523,012 of CM043018.1, forward strand.
GTCCACTATGCACGAGGCAGACGTGTACGTCCACCATGTGTAATCGCGCCTCATACCATAATAACCTGCTGACGGTGGATATGACGTCGTTGGATGCACTGCTAGAGTTGATGCCCATCACGTCTCCGTTGAGCCAAAATTCGTGTGTCACCGACACTCAATTCGAATCTAGATTAGTCGGAAAACAAAATGTGCCTCTAATCGGCAACCCACCAATGTCTTGCTTCGACCAACTGACACTGGCGGTCAATGGAATGCGCTGCAATGCCCGGCGCCCTCGCAGTCCATTCTCTAGCAACTGTTCCTGTATAATTCGCGTAGTGAGTACGCCTTCCCTTTGTGCTAGTCAAACAGCTACAAGTTGCCTTGAGGAGGACGCACGCGACGCTATAACGCTGAAGACAAACGCGCGATCCTCGCTTGTTATGATCACGCGGGGCCGTCTCGCTCACGCCTGAAGGCGCGTACGACTTTACTCATTTCATTCTTGCCATGCCTGTTCCACTGCCGACAAAGATCGCTCGAGACGACTCGCAATTTCACGAAAAGATACACCTGCCCTCTCGCTCAGGTAACGTGAACGGCTTCTATTATGCACAAAGTATGACTATATAGTACCCCTTTGCACTACAATAAGAACGGCCAGTTTCTCTCACCCACTTTGGTTTCTGGTGTTCTTCGGTTTGCTTAAACGCGAATACTATTGTCTTTACAGAGAAATCATAAGTAAAACAAGTATCTCAGATGAACCGCTTGCTTAACAGCATAGAATTGGAAACGCTAAGATCTATGTTAGGATATATGTGGTTAGATCAGACGACAAGTGCAGATTTAGATAGTAATATTTAGGATTTTGTGGACTAGGGCAAGGTAAAGAAAATGATGAAGAGGCTATATTGAAAGGAAGAATAGCTGTATCTGCGAAATGAAACTTTAAAAGGTTTATTAGAAGACCACTTCTACAATAGTAAGACAGCTAGTAATCGGGTTTTTGTACAAACAATAAGACACAAAACGACTACAAAACGTTTCGCGAACATTTTTGATTTGGTGCTTCATAAGGAGTTTACGACTAACAAGAAAAAGTTGGTGAAGTTATAATGTACGAAGTTGAGGCGACATCTTTAGAATTACCAGTTGCATTGGAACTACGCACTGTTCTCTACTGAGATGTTATTTTCCTTTTTGAAGTATCAAAAAATAAGTATTGTCAGGTTTTGCAATAACTCTAATAGCATCATCATTTATCATACAGCGACCGCATTACTGCGCTACGTTACTAGCGTGAAGAAAATTTCTACAGTGATTGTTTAGTTGTAGCGATTAAAATTTATCACGTGTTAAGGTGGTCCCAGAACGAGTTGCCGTTGAAGCTCTGACAAAAATTTTAATTAAAATAATTCTTATGTGATAAAATGAAAGAATAAAAGGAAATTCCTATATAATACTTACAATATTTTAATTTACTTTAGTACATGTTTTGGCAATTATGCCACCTTTATCTAGAATTTAGACAAATAGTTGTCTTGTGAAATATGAATGTTATAACGCTAAGTATACTTACAGTCAAAATTACAGAGGAAAATTTTAAAAGAATCTGGAGAATATTTCACATGTTATGATGATGTAGTTATTAATGAAGTATTCAACAAATAATTATAAGGAAAAAATATATAATTAATTAAATGTAATTCTTAAGTGTTTTTTTTTGTAAATTTGTTGTTAATATATGTATATTCAAGTTTATTAGGAGGTAACTGCATATTCTGTGTAGTAACGGAGCTTAATAACGGCGCGGCGTGTTCACCATTATCTCAATTGTTTTGCAGATAAGTGTGAACATTTTAGTGCGGAAAATGTTAGCTTAAACCTCCAAATAATAATGTTTTTATTATAAATACCATTTGAAAATCAACATCAAGCTATATTGGGATGATATTCAACATTTATTAGGCCAGATATCACGCTGACCCTTAAAGATAAGAAGACAACTTACCTTCTGTTGTACCCGCGCCAGTAAACATCGACAACAAGAAAAATTCTCCGCGGCCAAATATCTCAATTGTTTTGCAAATGAAAGTGTCACATTATGAACTCATTTTAGTGTACTGACTGAATCTTTAGCAAACTCTGAAATAATTCTTCAACGAGTAGAAATAAATTTCAGTTCCTGATCTTGCTCCTGATCTCATATTGAAAAATTCTCCGCGGCTCAGTATATCACAGAAAGCTGTATTTTTTTGTTAACAAACTACATTAAAATAAAAAATGTCATTGAAGGGCTATCAAGAATAGAAGCAATCTTTAAAAGTAAAAGAAGGGGGGACTAAGAATAAAACTTAGTATTTTATCTCAAGTTTTGCTTAAAATCTACGCAGAAGAAAAGTTAAAAAAAGAAGAGCTAGCTAGACCGTAAAGTCATAAAAATATATTCTATAAAACTGGTGATACAACACGCTTGAAAAAATACATTCAAAATAGGAAACTTCCAATACCAGTAACGACAAAGATGAGCAAGAGCAGGAATAATCCTTTACGCCAGATACAGGCAAATGGATTCTAGTTAAATATTGCCCCGAAAAAGGATTGACATTTTATTGGAGACATTTTAGAGAAAACCGATATTGGTTGAGAAATTAAATTTTTAAGACTGCACAAAATTGTTATTTTCTGTTAATTTCTGAGTTATTAACTTGTACAAAAAACGAAAATATAGGTTTGTTTCAATAAATTTTTACGTCAGCCTCAATTTTCTGCGTAATTACAATAATAGAATTCAGTACAAGCACAGTTTGCACTTACCCTATGTTCTGCGGGTATCTTGAACACAAAATATTGTTTTAAAAAGTTGTATAAAATGAATGCATTCGTTATTTATTTCTGCAGTTAAAAACGCTTCAGAGAATCCATTTTATCGCAACTTATTAAAATAATAAACAATTCAAGACAATATTTTCAAAACTATGTTAGATGTTGCATTAATCAAAAATGCGTTCGCACTTACCCAGGTTTATCTTAGTGCAGTTTTATTTTAGTGAAAGTTTAACTGCAAATTGCGGAAATTAAACGTCATTACGTAATGTTTGCGAGTCTAAATATAGTAATTGCACATTTATATCTTGTATTTATGCCTCCCGCAGATGTATAAACCGTGTTAGCGTAAGAAAATTTAACGTACGCGAATTCTTTCCTGCACCATAGCAATATCCTTCAAATTAGTAGGTATGTTCTGCCAGTTATTTATAAGGGTATATTAGTAAACACTAATTAATTTAATTACTATGGCCTTTCACAGATAAGATCGGACTCACTAGAATTAGTAAATTGGATTTATTTTATGAATATGCTGTATTGTATTGTATTAAGAGGGAGTAATATATTTGAAACCATCTCAACCTAAGCTAAGTAGATAAAGTCTGACGAAACATAATTTCAAAATTATAGATAAACGTCGTTTCGAAATGAAGGTTACCACAGAATTCATAAATAAATTTACAATAAATTATAACTTAGAGTGCGATTGGAATTTTAAACAATAAATAAGAGGATAATGATCAAGATTTAATAGCAATTATTAATTTATTATAAATACGTTTTTAATTATGTTTTGACAAGCGAATTTTAGGTTATCCATGAAACATTTGCAACGATTGCTCAAAAGTTGGGTTCTGACATCGATCCGAATTAAGTTTGAATTAATCCTGTGTATTATTTCAAAATACCCAATAAAATGCCTACCAGATAAATTCTATGATATACAATTGATCATATTCGATAATTTTTTATTGTGCTATTCCTTTAACCATATTGTCGTTGTTATACGGTTGTCTAGACAAAAAAGTAATAAACTTCCGTATTATTTCCATCTACAATAATACACGAATGTTTGTTTCGGAGCTCATCATATATGAAAAGCAAAGAACGCCTATGCGGAGGATAAGTTTCATATTTCGTCTCGGCTTTAACATCTAAAATACCACAATAATTAGGTCTAATCGACAACGCACATCTATGCTAAGAGAACACAGCAATAAAATTAAACAAATAACTCTTAAGAAAGCTTCATTTTTTCCTGCACGTAAAATATATGAGTTGTGTTACGTATGTATGTATATGTTCCAGTGTAGTGGATACATGTGTTACATAATGACTAATATAAATTTCAAAATTATATTCACATTATTATAACGCATCAAGACATGTAAATAGGGAGACAAAACGCTAATAAAACTTTACGATCAATTCACATGTAGCCGTAGCCGTTCTATTCGGTCGGTAAGGTAGATATTCTACTTCATCGTGTAAACGTGGAATGCGTAGTTGCTGTAGGCATTTTAAAATATAAAAGGTGGTTTTTATGATTTTGTTAATAAGTTAATATTTTCAACAGTTTCTTTGACCAGAATGTTATTTTAAGAAGAGAAGAGAAATGAGAAACGTTAGCAACAAGAAGAAACTAAAATGGAAATTGAGATACATCATATTTTTACACTACATTTTTATACTGAAAACGACACCAACACTTGTGAAATCTTATATATTATTGTTATATAGTGTTATGATATAGGATGTTATTCTGTTTTTAAACCCATTTCACGAAATATTACAAAACAAACACATTGTGAAAAATGCAAAGAATTATTTATTTTGGGTAAAGTTAATATAGGAGGGAAAAATCTTAAGAATGTTTTCAAAGAGTACAATAAGAATTCCTAAAAAGTGGCTTAAAGAGGAAGAGCTTAATATTATACAATATATATAACAATAATACCAAACAATAGATATCTGAATTTCTGAACTTGAAGGAGTTTATAATATGTGAAGCACAATATGTTCTAGAGAAAAAATCCATTAAACGGATTTTCTTCTGAATATTGTATTCTAGATCGTTAGTTTCGTTTTGTCGTTCTTTGCCGAGTGGTTTTGCACTTTTGTAATTTTAGATAGGAGCATATGTTTATTTAGTGCACAGCGGCCTGTAGGTAATCACAGCCTATGGCTGCTCTTGAATATTGGCTTGTAAAGTCCTCCAGCAGGTTACCTCGCTCGGAAAAAAATCAAGATTTTCTAAAATGTCTCGAGGAGGAGATCCATTTCAGTGGGAGCAGTATCGCTAAATTAGTTAAACTTTATGTATCGCTAAATTAGTTATAGACTTTATGATGAACATGAAATATTAATTTATGTCAAATTAGGTGAAAGTTGCTGTGTCCAAATATAATATAATATTGTCGTAAACCGATATTTCACAAAAACACAGCGTTTCTATTCTCTTTTTTAGTTGCCTTTGCAATGCTTAGCATGCCTACAATTTGGGTAGTACTGAAATGTCATCATTATACAATTAATAATTTTCAAAGCAATAGTGTTTAAGTAATCTAACGACTATTTGTTAATCATTCTAATAAGGACTCTGCATTTAATATAAGCACCCTTAAGTTAAGCTGATAATGCCATTTTGTTCCCGCTTATTTAATTTTAACGTGCTCTTATAGGTTTTGTGTAATTTATTACATAAATAATGTATGCTTGTTATTTGTTTGTTAATGATATTTCATAAGCCCAGAAAATATATTAAACGATATTCAAGTGTCTTACTTCAATAAACACAATATTACAATTACTTTCTTGAAGAATCTGCAGATATAAAATCAGCATTTTTTTTCACAAAAATAAACACATTACATATGCATATATCTTGTAGATATAAACAACCATGAACGTATTAACGATCAATTGGCAAATACATGCACAAATTAACTTTCTTTTCAGTGGAGCGCGATTAGAAAGTGGCTGTGAATTGCTAGAAACTGTAAAAAATTGATTTTCACTCGCATTAATGTCTATTGCAACGTATAAATGATCCTCTTAACTGTACATATTTGCGGTGTGTCTTGTCTTTGCGCAAGTGAAATTGTTCATTACAAGCACATTCTCTCATAAAACATTTTAGAAGTTTATAAGTATTTGTAAAAGTTAGAAGAATCGTTTGTGGTTGGTGCAGGGTAATCAATCATAGAATATAAAAGGTTAAGCCGTACTTGTAGCAATTATTAATTATTTTCTTGGACGTTTATTTAACATTAGGTTTTGAAAAGTAAATATAATGATTGTAATGTTGGAAAATATACGTAGGTATATATGTATATGTATACACTTCTTTGCTTTATTATTACGGAACATAAGTAACTAAATTACTGCACACCATAATCAAAAGCATTACAACTGCTGAGGAACTTTCGTTGGATTCGGTCAACGGTATTATTACGAATATTATATACTGGATACTTTATTATTAATCAAAAATGCAAAGTATAATGACTTGATGGTGGTGACGTTAAAATCTCTGCACATTCTAAATACATATAAATCCTAAGAATCTAAGCGCCGATTGACTGACGTACAGAACATCATCATTAAACCTAAGTTTTGCATCGAAGTTTAAACCAACATCTTTAATTATTGCTTTCTAAACTAAAGGATGTCCATCGATGAAGTAAGTGATACTGATAGCATCCACTTTTCTAGTGTAACTCACGAAACAGCACTTGGATATATTTAACACTAGTTTATTGTTTTTGCATCAGTCGTAGATAATGTCTAGGTTCAACTGAAGGAAGTTACCTTCATCCATTTTGTCGAATGTGTGGTAGATTTTAAGGTCGTCAGCATAAGCAATTAATAGGACATCTAAATGAGGCGATTAGATCATCGATAAAGAGGTTAAACATTAATAGCCAAAGATTTCACCATTGCGCTACATCGAATATCGAGAGAAATGTTCTTTACTCGAATCCATTATAAAATACGTAGTTCTCTCTATTTTTTAGATTCGTAGACATAAATGACATGAAAATGGACAGAAATCAAAGCGTGACAGCCTTTTAAATAAAACAATAAGTCGTTTGGTTCATGGTATCAAAAGCCCGGCTGAAGTCCGTATACCATATCCAGCTTAACATTCGCATCTAAAATTTCGGCTATTTCTTGGGATGTGGTGCTTAAGTTGGTGGTTGTAGATCTGTATAGATCGGTGTAAAATCGTGGTGATGAGCAGATATGAACGGTTGTCAGTTGTAAGACGGGTATTTTGAAATAATAGATTCAAATACTTTCGTGAAGTTAGGTATAATTGCAATATGGCGATAGTTGCTTACATTAGCTCTTCTTGAAAACAGGACATATCCTAGATTTCTCCATGCCTCAGAGAAAACGGCAGTACTTAAGGCCAGATTGAAAATTTTGCATAACGGCTCCGACAAAATAGGAGCACAGTACTTTACCAGAAAGGATGGTATATTATTCTAGATAGATTCCTGTTCATCAATGATTATAATTCTTGGTAGGCAGTTTGGTGGAAGATCAGACTCACAGGAATCGCAGATCCAAATTTCCTTAACTTAAATATGTTTGTCCCAAATTTTATTGCACAGTACTGTACATATTACCAAAAAGAGGTGAGATCGTCAATAATTTGATATAGCACTCTCTGGATGTAGTTTCTATAAGCATTACATATATCTGACTAGTGATAGGCCGGGGCGGATAACTCTGAGTTTATTTATGCCATTCATCCAGTATAAATTAAAAAATGACCTCCAAATCTAGAGTACAACTCTAGCTACCATTACCTGGAGATTTGTATTTGTTCATTTTCAGAAAATCTTTTTTAGTTCATGGTCACAAAAATCGATCATCATTCAAACTTGATTAAAACTCGTTTGTTTAATTTTTTGTGTGATGATCTTCACCGAAAGTTCACCACAATCGTAATGGATGTAGTATTACATGCTGTAAGAAAAAGACTGTTAAAACAAACACTTTTTTGTGGTAAGTGCAGCTGCAACGGCTTTCTACCCTCGATTACATTAATTAATTAAACAAATTATGTGCTTTTAGTTAAACAATTAAATTTCAGCAGTTTTATGAATGTGTGTGGAAAGAAGTGTCATTCACGAAAACAATATTTTTGAAAAGGTTAAACATCTTCTGGTATGTATCAGAAAATCTAAAATATTTTTCAATCTAAATACACAGTTCGAAAACATCTGTCTAGTGTTACTGGTAAATATTTTAGAGTAAAAAATGTAGAGTATATACCTATTTTAAATTGCCTCTAATAGTAATTTAACACTAAATCGAGCAGTAAATAGTAACATGCATCCAAACAAATCATTAATTCAAAATGTTAACTTCAATGTTATATTATTTATATCTGTAATAATTGGTGTTTGTATAGATAAATTCTACGCGGAAATTAATCGGTAAAATTTTCGCTATGTAAAACTATCAAATAGCTTCGATCAAATTACTTTTAAAAAAATATATAATCAAAGGGATGAAAAAACATTTTATGAAGCGAGTTCTCGTGTAATTACGTTTTATTGAAGATTAATAATTATAAAGTAATGTTAGTTTGTTCTCTAATGGATAATAACTATACGTCTATAAAACGCTTGTATGTATTCATGTACATAATAGTATTTGATGTTGTCTTTACAGTTCGAAAACTAGCTTGAGTGGAAACACGTTAGCTTTATGGCAGGTTGTGATTAAAAGTTAAGAAGTTTAAATTTATATGTAATTCTTATAGAAATATAACTTTGGACATATTTAATTTAATTTATTAGATTTTTAATTCCAATTCATAAAAAAAAACTTACCCACGAAGATGAGATTGTATTTCCTTGTGCAATACTACTAACGCCCAGTAACGCCGATAATAGTGTCACAACTTGAACTATTCTAAAAGATTGTTAAATGTCGACACCGCCATAATATACGAATAATATCCTTATTTTATTATAGCCGCTGGTGTAAAATTTAAGTACGTAAATCAAATCTTCGCTTTTCATATAGTTTAAGCGACATTTAATACCTAATCCGACAATTGGTGGTATATCATTTTATAAGTCACTATAGAAAACCATATTTGGATTTTATTGACTTGACGAGTGTGTTGAGACTTGTGTGATATATGACAAGCCATTCATAAAGCACAATTTGGCCCTTGTTCAAAATTTTATCATATTAAAATTTCCAGTTTATCTTTCAGTGTTAACTATTACCATTAATGCTAGAAATGGCGGTAAGGAAAACATTTTATACTTAGTAATTTAGTACAACTCCTTTGATTGAAATGTTACATCTGTAACAGCTTATTAAAAGGGTGTGTAAGAATATGGATTTGAAAGCGTATATCTTGTTCTATACATAAAGAAAATATCAACAAGTTTGATAGAACTACTAACATTTTTGGAAAAAAATTTAATCAATTTACTCTATTAATTTCTATACGATTTAAATTCGTGTATTTCTAAGATGTATAAAATTTATGTAGATTTATAAATATAGTGCCACATATATGTACACAAAAGAAAGAAGAGGTTTTATATACACATAATTCTCCTCTGTGACTGACAAACATATCACTTTATCTAAACAAGTTAGGGCACTTAACCATGTTCGTGTATCGGGGACTGTCGAAATACGATAGGGAAACAAGCTGGAAGGAATTAAGATGTGACCGCTCCCTTTATAGGTCCTATCAATCAATATAACACCTCAAATTGCTCCAATGATTGGTCTTTTTAATTGCCAGCTTTTTTCGTGTTCTTCCTTTTTCTTTACTGTGTCGAGGAGAAACGATAACGATGTATGGAAGAATGTCTGTGTATAGACTGGTTTAAGTAATGAAAAATATGTTGATGCCGGAATCAGTTCATGTAATTTTGGCAGTTTTTTAAGGATTTGACAAAACGAAAGTACTGAATACTCAAATGTGATGATTCCGTTTGAAATTTTGACACCTCATGTATTCTTGAAGCAACTGTAAATGATGTAGTCTATAACTTTATAGATATTAAAATTATTAATATGATAAATCACACAAAAGCTGAGCAAAAAATTGGTATTATAATAAATAATTTAATACATTAATAATACTTTTTCTGCTTTATTTCCGCCTAAAATACGAGTTGTTTTTCATTTTTGTCAAGTGGATCAAAAGCTAGTGTTATTTAACTCAAAAACTGGAATAAATAAATTTATTTATTTGAAAAATGTTGGAATAGAATCACTATAGATATTTGAAAGCTTAATTAGCGGCCATTATTTTTCATGTGGATATCTCTATAGAAATATCTAAGGGATTGTTTTAAGTTCAAATTATAAGCATTTCAATATAAGAAAATTAGTATCAATTTAGTGTGCATTCTAAATTGTATGTATAAATAAGCTCAGGTAGAAAGTTATAAATCTTCAGATAATTTTATTTTGGGTAATTTCAGTAAGCACTGTTCTTCTAAACAAAACTACTAAACTCAACCCATATCATGATTCGCAGTAGCTAAATGAGTAGTAATAGATATCGTATAGGTAGTCGGCAACAAATTCAAATGTAAAATTCGTATTTTTGACATACTTGTCGAAACCAACAATATTTATCGTTGCTACGAGTTTTACATCATTTGATTATATTATACATACATGTATATGTATGTATATATCGTATTCTAAAAATGTATTTACACGATAATAATAACCATATAACTTTTGAATTTGTGAATTAAATCCTAACTCTTGACAATTTTAGAACGCCTTCAAAACAAGAAAACGTTTCGAGTTTTGTAGCAGTTGTTAGTTGTGTAAATATCCTTTAAATTGTTCAAACAAACGCATATCGCTAAAGGTCATATTTCTAGTTTGTGCTTGAGGTTGTGTCGATGCATGAGAACACAACTTTGACACATTTGTAATGACATTTACATCAAAATGGAAGAATATCTAACCATAATATTCAAAAATTTAATGGGTGATCATAGAATTCTATTAGTATAATCGAGAGGTAATCTTATATTATAATAATGTATTGGCCTTTCTGTTAGTAGGTCTTTTGGCCGGTGTATGCTATATTTATTAGGACTATTTTTCTATGAGCTCGCATAGACGAATTGATTGAATATGTTCGACATCTGGTAATCATCCTTATATTCATATAAATAACATTCGGACAACCTTTCTTTAAATGAAAATAATCGGCTATTCCTTGCTTTTCCTTAATAGTAGAAAGCTTAATGACTTTTGATATTGCATTTAAATATGTTATATCTCTTCCAATTACATCATATGAAGATATAAGAATATGAAGATTGATGAATAGTAAAGCACAAAAAAATTGCAATATGTTTGCTATACTTATATTAATCGCGAATTTACAAACAATTACAATTTAATTTTATTATGATATTGAAGTGTTCATCTATAATTTGTTAACATACATGTTGACAGAATTTTAAATACTTCTGACACAGAGAAAGTTTTATCAAGTACTACAATAATGTTTGGCTAACTCTAAAATGTGTAATAAATTGTGCATCAGTATTATATGGAACAACCTAGAATAAACAATCACATCTGGTTATTCGTAGCTATAAACTATTGGAATCATTAGTACTCTACAGGTTAAGCAAGACAAGCTCGAATAATCTTAATTTCGTATATTCTATATAAAACATTAAAGTTACGCTAAATTATGAATTGATTAGTCTTACTGCAGCTGTAACAAAAGGAAAAGACTGTTTTCAGTATCGAGGTGCGTAGATCATGTGTTGCATAAAATATGTTTATGCAAATTTGTGGTTTTGTGACCATGACAAACAAATCAGAATGTTAACAATCAACAAAGAAAGAACGGTGATATACATACATACATGAAGGAGTATATGAAAGATCATTTATACATTTAATTCTGTTCAAGCACCTTTAAACAAAAACAATAGTACGTGTTATGTTTTCGATATAGTTAAGCTCCTATATGAGTTTAAGTATTAAAGAAATAGGTTTTCGTCGACAAATTTTGTTATAATAACTATAAAATGATAAACTACCGTGTCAATTTTTTATGAAAATTTTTTCTGTCGTCTTAGCCTTCAGGAAGTTATATCAATTTTTGCTAATTAATTTTAACACTAATCTAGTATTACTAGGACTGTGTAGTATTGTGTATATTTATACTGTCAGGTTATTTAAATAATAAATTGCTTGTAACAAATTGATTGCTGCTTTACTATTTTTCGTTCCCTAATTGGCTCCAATAGTTTTGAAATGATTGACTTTAAATATCAATTTGCAGATTAATCGCTATACGCCTATATAAGTATAAAAGACTGTAGAAACGATGGCCTAACGCGGCGGTTTGTATATCACGTTAAGTCGTACATTTCGAAAATCTTTTATATTTATTGAACACTAAGGAATGCTTGGAAGCAAATGTTTACTGTTTACTTGTCTAATAAATGCTATAAATATTAAATAGGTACATAAACCAAAGCAAGGCAAGCGTATAGATAGGGAAGAAGTATAACTGAAGAAAGAAAAGTCAACAATAAATGAGATTGAAGCTTTGGTAACATTTTCATCAACCTGTGCACATTTTTGAAATTCTTAAAAATTGAGCAATCAGGAAGGTAATTTTGTTGACGGAAAATATAAGTTGAAAGACTCTGTGTGTTTTAAGGAGAGATTAAACACTATTAATCATGAGATTTCTTCAACCGATGGAATTACTCATCTGAATATGTGACGAAATTGCATTTTTTTAAAACAACAATATTAGAAATAATGGCAAGAGTACAATATGGACAATGAGCAACATGTATAACTATTAAGGTTAGATTTCAAGATCACGCCCTTATTATTGGTGGAGTTTTAGATAGTTTATTTTGTGGATGATCCTGATTTTCTTTTGTCGATTTCTACAAGCATATAGCATAACATTTCATATACCATCTTTCGTGTACGAACTAATAACGCATTTGTGCTCTTTTTAAATAGTATAAGCTACAATAGTACAAGTATTATTTTATTAAAATACATATTAGTATATTATTAGCACCTATGAGTTCCTGTATATTAGTGGTAAATGACATTGAAAGAAGTAATAAACGCTGCTAATACAACCTCAAAGGATAAATGAAATACTATGTTGTAAATGCAAATAAGCTATAAGTGCGAATAATGCTGTTTTGACATTCCATTCAATTGTTTTCTATTATATCTATTGCTGTGTTCTTTGCTTGTTTCGCTGGCCCGTAACAAGCTTTTCTCTGTGTTTAGTATCAGTGATGCGAACACAGAGATGAGATACATCTGAGGATATCTTCTTTGTAGTCGAACGGATTGCTTCTCACCAGGCTCGCGCTTTTCGAGTAAAACACAATAGAAATGTATATATATAGGAGTTTATGAAATAAAATGCAGTACTATACATATCTACCAATATTGAAATATCTTCGTCCAAGATCTCTCACGAAGTAACCAGGCGCGCAAAACCGATTTGAAATGCAAAGTGGTAGTAAGTCAGTTGGACCGAGTTGGCTATGTTTACAGAAAGCCGTAAACATCATGCAGAAGGCTACGTACAAGCTTGGAAGCAACGAAGAGAGTAACCACCACAACTGTCGTTTGGTAGACACTCGTCTTGGTTGGAAGGTTACCTTGTAGCTGCAAAGCCATGATGTGCACTTATTGCATTCTTTATCTTTAAAAATCGCGCATTTGTAGGATATCGAGAAGTCAATATCGGCCAATGTTTTGTGCTAGATTCACAGCGAGAATCGCGCGAGAAATTCATCTTTAATAAGATTTTTGACGTAAGTTTATAGTTTATAGTGTTGAAAAGCTGTATCAAATAAAATTCAGTAAAACTTATTGAATTTGAAAACGTCAAAGTTGATACAATAAATAGTTGTTACTTAGTATGTAATATGTATGTATTTTGCAAATAAAATAGAAATAACTGATTACGAAATTGTTCATATTAGGATCCAGAAGTTTATAAATAAAACCTTCCGCCGTAGAGTCAAAGTATTTCACGAAATTTATAAGGGCACTCCTATTGTACTGACGCTATCGTTTCAGTTGTTATTTCCAAGTTAAACGTAATCTTGAATATAAGAGCAAACAGTAATTACAATCAGAGTATTTAGATTATTCAACGCATTGCAATAAAATCGAGAGCAGAAATCTAAACAGGAAAAGAAAATCTAAACAGGAAAAGAGAGAAAAATTGAATGTAATGGTGTTTTAGTCCATTTTATACTCCATTTTCGCTTTAGATGTTTTTTCCGGAAGACATCTTTATAATTGTAATATAGGTGAATCTAGTTGAATTTTCAAAAAGTGAATTTTTTTAGAGCTGTGCACCATATAGCGGTTGATCTTTCATTTTAGCATTCCTGATAGTACCTGTAACGTGAGTCTAGAGATTTCGGTTATGTAATTAGAGAGTTTTACTTTCTGTTAAAATCAACATTTGCAACATTCCCGTTGCTAATTTAACTAGGTTTAAGTAGATTTAATATGAAATCCCTCATTTTACAAGAAATAGTATGTATTTAAAATTTGTTTTTATTAGATAGTGGTGAAACGAAATTGACAATAATGTACGCAGGTATACATACAAGGATTTATATAACAGTAATAAAGTTCTGTCTTTTATGAATATTATAATGATCGAGTTATTTAAATTAAAACGTAGCGATAACTAATGCGAATATAGGTGTATCTTCAAGACGGGGGATCCCATATTTATTCATTAAACATATTAAAGAGGTCGGCGGTAAAATTAGTTGGGTCATTGAAGCACTTGTAAGTCTCCATATGTACATTCCTGTCTTGTATAATAAAAACCAGCATGCAACACCGTGCAGAATTATGATATTTACACGGAAATAAATAAGAACGTTACATACACTCAAAGCGTACGCAGATATTAAATTCAAAAAAAAAGAGAAAATAAAGAAGGGATCTACAAGGATCAAATGAAATGAGAAAAAAATGGGACACGAGACTTAATTCACGAGAAATGTTAACCCCTCCGTTGATAATTTATAAACGGGTCGCTTCGACAAAGCTAACCGCAATGTCGAATGTAAAATAGCGATGTAGAACGATTATACAGCTCTAGAGTATCATAATTCCTCGTCGATATTCGGTATATGATGGCTGTATATTGGTATGAGGACAGTGGCGTAGATGTTTTTTACTCTCTTCCAACGACTCGACTCGGTTGAAGACCGGATCGGTCACAGATCGTGCAATAAATAATGGCAATCGTAACAATTAATATTAAGTACATTCCTGCCGCCATTAAGTCTCTCCATTATATTTTCAAGATTACCCAGTTATAATCCGAAACACTTGTCGGTATATATTTTATACAGCATTTATAGGTGTACAAATACAACGGTGGTGTTGTATATCATACACAATAAACTAAGGGATTATTTGATACATTTTATAATATAATCTCTTCGTGTTCGTCTTCGAAATCCCGAAACAAGGTCGACAACTATGCTAAAGTCTTATTACGATACCATTATCGCGGGCTCGAGATTAAAAAAAAAGTCAATATCCACAGAGAATAAGACAAGTTAGACGACGATGGTATATGTTGATTCGTTATTTTACTGCTTTGACTAATTTTTTGGTGAAATGTTTTCGTAATCCGTATTCATTTTTTACGTATTTAGCAGGCAGGGTTCTATTTAATATTTTCGGAAGCTTGTTATTGCTATGTAGATTTTGTATTGGCGAGACGTTTATAAGCCGGTATGCAATGGTTTTAGTTCATGATAATGACTCATTAGAGGTTTAACAACTGGATTTAAGATTTGATTCGCAAAAAGCAGCACCGAAAAAATTATAATTTGTGTGATACTCGTATAATGATCTTAGGAATGAACATAAATTAGAATACTTCTTGAGTTATAAATAACAATTTCCTTTTCAGTTTTTTTATAATATGTATATTTATTGTAATAAGAATGATAATAAAACTCCGAGAATACTGAGACGAAAAATACATCGCAAATATATTTGCATCTACAGATAGTTGATTTTTATAACTTTCATACAACATTTTTGGCTATTTACATCCGAGTAGGATAGATTGCTTTCACTAGAACAAAAAAATAGATGCGAATAAAGTTCGCTTTCTTTTAAAAGAAAACCTTGTGTTTTGTTGCATACATACTTTATTAAAGTTTATTAAATTCTGAAAAGAGCATCGTCTTCAATTTTTTCTATTTCGATAGTAAATAACGCAATGATAAATACATCATGCAAGTAGCCTACGACTTTTATTGCTCAAGGAAAAACAAAATCATAAATTTATCTTATGAGAAGAAATGCAAAATGATTTACGTTTCGAAAAATACCTGCATTTTGCATTTCTTTTTTTACTCTTTTTTATTACCTTTGAGCTTTGTACAACAAACTTTGTTGGCATGTGCGAAATATTTCCAGTGTAATTTTCCGTGCAACTTTTTAATTTTTCTAGCAATTTGATGTAATGCTATAGATCTTTTATAATGGCTTATACAAAGAAATCTTTTATTGAGAGGATAGGTTGAATACTATTTAAATGTTGTTGAAATTCACACAGTCAAAAATTACGCCATTCCTGGATAAGCTCCAAAAATGCTTTTTTGAATGCAATTGAACCTGAAGAGTATCAAGCGATTGATGAGCAGATTCTTCCGCTTGCGACGACATATTGCTTCAACACGTGCAGAGTCGAACCAGAGGACTCTGCTAAACGTTGACGTAAAACCAATGAAACCACTATTTAAATAAGTAGGCCATGCTCAGTTAAATATTGCAATAAGGTGGCTGTTAGTTTATTAGATCAAGTTCTCGCACTGTACTCTCTGAGAAGGCGAAATAAAAGATAATATATTAAAATATTAATACATTTTATGGACGTAGCTGTTTCTATTCTGGGATTCTATACGAAGGGCATAGAAACACAGACGTGTTGGCCAATTCCTGATAAATATGAAAACAGGAAGTTCAGAAACTAAATGAGGGAAACCCAGATCAGCTACCAACTGGCATAGTAAAAAAGAAGAAACTAAATCACCATGCTCCAATCACCATTGACTCAAGCTGCAGACACTAATAATGTAAAGAGAAATTACTCATCCCTTACAATGAGCCTTGTTTCCCTGTTCTTATAGTTGTAATGCACTAAATGGATAGTGTTGATTTGAGTGGACAGCTAAAATTTGGAGTTCTAGGTGATTGTTTTTTATTCTCACATTTTTGTAGTTCCTGAAGCTTGTATACAACCAATCTGAATGAAAAATAATTTTCAATTTCGGTGTTTTAGTTTTTGTAATAATCATGCATACAGAGTGAAATGCTTTGTTTATTAATACATATTTTAATTTTTGAAGAAAGCATTGGTATGTATTTTATAGGGCGGTGAGCTCCATATGTGGTATAAGCGATTAGTATCATGTGTTATCCAATTTAATTTCTTTCCAAAATTATAACCTTCAACCCAACTGTCACTTTTAGTCAGCTGTCTGAGATGTTTATAATGCAAAATATGGAAAACAAAGAATAGATTCTGCTGTTGTTTTATGTTCAGTTAAGTTAAAAATTTAGAAACGTACTACTACATCGATAGTAATTTATGTCGTATTTGTTTGTTTTCTTGTTAAAGCTTGACAATGTACGTACATGTTATACTCGGGCTCTGTACTATATTATAGTCGAGGATTAACAGATTAATTAACTTAATTAATAGTCTAGCGAGGTTAACGTACCAGTTGATGAGTAGCCAACTACTTAGGTACCAGCATAATAGCGAAAAGGCCTTTTCTTAGAAACGTCTTGTCTTCGTAAATTCATCTTCCTTTTAAGCGCAAAGTTAATTTATAACAACTTTGTTATTTATTCTACGCTTTATTATTACTCCTTAATATTTTAATTATTGTTTACCCAAAATAAACTTGCACATGTATAAACCATGAACGAGGTATAACTTACATTATTTATATACGTTTATTTTAATCCGTTACAGCCTGTTGTAGGAGTCTGAGTATTATGTAGCTTCTCATCAAACAGTAATAATTAAAACGTAAATCGCGTATAATTCAAAAAGTCCCTTCTTCTGTTCAGGTGGCGTTTTTATCTGATTATTCATGGTTCAATACCAACATTTCTTAGGATCACGCCTCTAAAGCGATGTGTAGACATTTACTGTTAGTGGGAGGCCCCTCTAACCTTCTCTCTAAAAGAGAGATTTCTAAAGGCCATTATTCATCACATAAACTAAATTGTTGTCTTGTGCTGCCCTGCCAAAGAAAAAAAAAGAATCGTTTAGAAAAGCTTCTAGAATACTTTGTATGTGGATAAATGATAGGTATGTGTAGATATACAAAATTAATTTTGTGACTGTATTGAGTCATACCAGTGACATCAGAATCATATCATGGAATTCATTAGCAATTTTGTAATATTGTGTTATTATTACAGTCGATGAATGTGCGCCATATTCTCATCAAATATGAAAATATGCAACACCAAATTTGAAGAATTTGTCGATATCGAGAAAGCATTGTTTGATGTGTTAGCTTCTACATCTATCAGAAGCGCATTAGCTAAGTTGATAGCATACAAATATGTTCCTACTTAAATATATCTACTTATGTTGGCTAATATGCATCTCGCTTAAGAAGTGTCTGTTTGTATTTGCGAACTTGTTTAGTCATATGTTTGTAATATCCAAGACGTAAAAATCGATAAAATGCTGTAAGATATTTGCAGTAGTTAGCAGACTGAGGCTTGATTTATAAGCCTGTTAGTGCAGCTCAGAATGATACTGTTGTGTTTAGATACAATAGGAGTTATACCAAATGGAAGTCAATTGTACCCGCTAGTAGATACAGAGACCTAGAGCCGTTAGAGAGGTGATTGTGAGTTGATGCGAGCAGTTTATTTAGTTGAGAGCTTGATTTGAAAGCACCTTAGCTGGTTTTCAAATCAGTTCTCAAAGTTGTGAGGAGGGGCTGAAAGAGAGAGAGGAGGTAACGATGAAGTTGATTACGGAATATTATCTTGAAGCATTTGGCATAGCTCAACAAAGTCAGAACCCTAGATTGTTCTCAATAACACAAAATTATTAAGGTTTGATAACAAAGGGCAGAACGGCAGGAAAGATCTAGTTAAGGGTCATATTTATAGTCCGTGCTTGAGGTTGTGTCGATGCTTGAGCACGCGATTTTGACAGATTTGTAATGACATTTACGTCAAAATCGCGTGCTCAAGCATCGACACAACCTCAAGCACGGACTATAAATATGACCCTAAGATATTCGTAACTCAGTCGTATTTCTTTCTTCTTGCAGTGTAAACTGCTTAATTTTAGTAGATGCCGATCTGTATCTCTGCTGTAACAGATAAATGTACATCATTCAGAACATCTGACAATCGCATTTGATAACATGAACGCGAGTTAAGAATACGCGCCTATAGTGTATGGATTTCGTGTATGATTATGTTTCTGAGATTTAAAAAGAATTTGCTAGATAAGTTAATATCGATACAAGGATAACTTCTTCATTTTATAGATACGTAGAAAAACATCACTCTTTATGGGTTCTTCTATATAACATCTACTGCTCACTTTATCGATAGATATTGGGTACTTTCAGTATCCATCAGTTCTAAATATGTAAATTCTTGTAGGCAATCGAGTGAAATAGTTTCTTCTACGCATTGGTTTATCACTGACTCAGCTTTCTTACATTGTTAAGATAATTCATTTCTTCATTTTACGCTAAAATATTTATCAATGACTTGAAGATGAAAGTAAAATTTAAGGTTTTGTATTTATTTTCGGTTCGGTTAAACTAACAATTCGATTTCAGTCTAACTAAGTAGTTAAAGAAATTATTTTCAACATTAGAAAACTAATTTAACTTTAATTCGTTTTCTAACAAGGATTTAGTAATTGAAGTCGTTTCTTATTTATAATTGTATATTTGAAGATATTTAAAAGAATTCTGAAATAGTATTCTTAAACATTATTTGTATATTTCGATATTGTTTAATTTAGCATCACTTATTCCATTCACGCTTTCGATTAAGAGTTTCTTATTCTATCTACCAATATATTCTATAATATTGCAAGTACTTTTAGTTTATCTTAACAGATATACTAAAGCTGTGCGTGTTTAGAATAAATAAATGTAACCATCCCAAATGATGAGATTTATGCCTCTTAATTCACTGTAAACTAATACATGACGGAAGCGCGTAAACTAAGCCTTATATCGGGTCCAGGATTTATGTGCTGTTGGGATTCCGTCGTGGTGAGCGTAGTTGTGTACTATTATAAAGGAGTCGGTTTGTGCTCCCCGTAAGCGATGCCCGCAAGCTCAAAGCTGGACACGCTCGCTAGGAGGAGAACAGCCGTAGAAACATGATTAAATGCACTTTGGAATGCGTAGAAGGATTAGCGAGGCATTATTTTTACGTGTAGATCTGTATATGTGTTCGCATAAGGCTGCAAATCGAATGATATAATATACCAAGTATCTTCACGTGTAGTTTAGGATAGTCCCAGCATTTTGCATTGAGGTCAGATCTACCATTCTGGTTTTCAAGTTCTAACCGTTTATGTTACAGCCTTAATGCGTTGCTATATGTTTGTGCACATATGTAATTCCTACGTTATAGAACCGCTTGGTATTATACTTATATATTGTAGACTTATACAATAAATTACAGGATTTAAGAATAATCCGCTGGTAAATATGATATTTATACTTCCTCTTGTATGCTGATAGCAATATTTTTAATTTATGTAATTATTTTGAGAAATACATATTTATATGCTGTGTGAGTTTTATGAATTTAAATGAATTTATTTGTCGAAAGAAATTTATTCTAATTATCACTCAAAATTTCGTTCTTTACAACTAGTATCACTGCAGAATAATGAGTTCAGGTTCTACTTCTATTTTGACCTCTCGTATGGTACACATAAATAGATGTCACTATTCTACTGATATCACATTTCTTCGAGTTCCACATCGTCCAATTATTCCTCAAAAAGGTTCGATATTGTGTCATGATATCGTACTTAATTTGTAGTTAAACCTTGACGAATCTCATTCTCAAAAGAAATGAATAACTATGTCTGTACCCTATAAAATTATCAAAAACTTATAGGTGCATATGTCTTTATAAATAAAAGAACGTTTGTCATTTGCTCAAATCTAACAATTTTAGTTACACTGAAACCATCCAAATAAAAATGAGAGATGTTTTTATTTAAATTGTCATTCACTGTTTGTTCTCCATTTATCCAATTAGCACCTTATCACAGTTTCTGTATTAATTGAACATTGTAAAGGTTCATCTTCTAAAGAAGAATTCGTTGCTTATTGGTGCTGCTAATATTTATTTGCTGAGAACGACAACGTGCTCTTAGATTCTTGTCGATTTCATTTACTTTTATAAATATAGATAAATAACTACCACTTATACATAAACCCACAAATTATTTATGCTTTTATGGCATCCCATACTCTTAGAAACCCCACTTTTGCTCATCACTGTTTATATCTTAGATTTAGTATCCATGAGCGCAAGGTTATTTGATTCAACATTTAGGTACTTCACCACGGTACATCGAACACAAAACCATAAATGGCAACTCTCATTTCTCCAATTTAAATGGTAATTTTGATTTAATGGTGGTGTTAGGAGCTCATATGCATACGTAATTAGGAACAGATACGAATCAAGAAGCATTTAACACGATTTGAAGTGCACTATCTCTCCAATTTAATTGAAAAATGTGGCGGCAGAATAAAAAAAGGGTTTCATCATTATGCAGAAGAGCGGTTCTAGTTTGTTGCAATTCGTGAGATTAAAGCGTCAGATGGAATAAAAAATCTTTAGCAAAGGTGACGTGGACGGGTACATTCTAGTATGAAGATGAACAATGTATAATAGTTATGACGATGTTGCATACACATCGTTCTCACACAAAAACACCTTTCGCAAATGTGTGGTTTGTGTAGTTTCTTCACCAAAAACATTACTAGTCAGACGTGCTTACATAATATATTGTGAAATATTGATGAAAATACTTTTATAATGGGTTCTTCAGCTCTGTTTATGGGCCTAAAATGCTGTCGTAACAACCTTACCTAGGTTACCAGCTTAAACTACTGTTAGTTCCTCAAAAAACAAAGCTACTAGCTACTCTAGCCAGAACATGCGTAATTACCAGAAATGTCTAGATCAACATGACTGCAATCTAATTTCTTCATAAACCTCTGATGCTTTAATAAGTGTGTTGAGATTGATGTTTCCCTTGACATTTTTAAGGCTTTTCGAGTGGTGCCAATATTTAAAAAGGACGACAAAATCAACGTCGACAATTCATGTATTTCTGTTTTGAAGAGCGTCTTATCAAAAAAAGGCATTTTTTGAGAAAAAATTGCTTGTAGTATGTATGTATTATGTTTTTCGGCACAACGTTCGACTGTTTAGGCTATGTCAAGGGGTCAAGACAAATGCATATTTATCTGTTCCGATGTACATACAACGAAGTGAAAGTCCGAAAACTACGCCTTTTTGATATTGTTTTAGGTTACTTTGCATAAGTTTAGATATCTGTTATTAACTTTATTAAATACTCGACATGTACTATTCACAATTCTATCACATTCTCCATGAATGTAGGTTAACCACAGAATTTGGGTTCATCATTTGAATAAAATGCAATTAGCTTATGTGACGTTTCAGCACACTGATTGCTCCTTCATCAGATCTGTTATAATAATCAATAAAAATATGAAACAAAAAGACAAATAACATTGAGTATTTACGTGAAGTTTATCATATTGTAAAAGGACACATGTGCGGTTAAAGACTTAAATTTGCTAAATTGTTTGATTTTATACATTTTAATGCACTGTACTTTTATGTTTTGGAATAACATATGAATAAACTAACTGGCAATGATAGTAGTTAACATGATTCGCTTACAGCTACGAGAACAGGTAGTCGCGCGAGCCCAATTGAACAAAAAAGGGATGAGTAGTTTAGATGCATCATCGCAACATGTTAGGTTTTCTGTATATCTAGATAAGTCTTTGCGCTTATTCAAGTAAACATCATATTCGATTAACCCAGGGTCCGCATTTTTGACCAGATCTCTAACTGTATGTAGACAGAAAATGTTTGCTGCAGTATTGCGCGCCACACTTATTATCAGGACTTTTGGAAATCATTTATACTAATTAAAGTAATTTCATACTTTCGGGTTTTATTTTCAAGCGAAATGCTTGAGCGGTGAAATCTTTTTTATTTTCGAATTGACCGATTATTCCGTCGGAACCTACGATTATTAAACGGGATGTTCGAGTGGTTTTTTCCATCCTTTGATTGTGTGTTTCCTTCTTTTTTTTTAGGTAAAAGAACGAATTTTTTCGAACACAAGTATTTATATAAGAATTACAACTTAATAATTGCGTTGAATGCGAATACGCTTCGAGGTAACTATTTCTGGATAAATTATGTTGCGTGTAGCTTATACATATCTTTTGAGAAATTTCGTATTTAGTGTACATGTCCCTAAAATATTTTTAATATTATTTAAGCGAAGCAGAAAGAGCTAATATTCCGGAATAAACACATATTGCTTTATTTTTAAAAGGTATCCAGATAAATAAATCATTTGATACTTTTACTTATTTATTCGTTGATATTTAACCACGAAATAGTCCTTTCTGGATGTAGTATCAATTGCCTGTGACATTATGGGTTAAATATTTGTCACATGATTTGTACACGTATTCGAGAAGTTGTAATTTGAAGGTTATCTATGAATCACTTGTTCACTTCTGCTACTGTAGTCTTATTCATTGCCTGTAAAGTATTTGATATAATATTAGACATTAAAAATTGCAAATTGCATCTAATAAGTAACGCGTACGCGAAAGCTGGTCATACGTAACACTAATTGGTAGAACGCGAAAATGACAATAGTTGACAATAATGTCGCGGACTTTTTCGTAGAAGATATCATACTCTTCAAAAAAGGTCTTTCAATTTTTTTGGCATCTTGCCCATATCTATAAAAATGCAGAGTGGCGCCAGAATATTAAATTGCTCAAATAGAGGTTTAGATTAATTTCTAAAATAAACCTGACAGCGAAGAAGTCTCTTTTGCCTTAAAAAGACTTGATATGGGCTTGCTGATGATTTCCGTGGTAATATATCATATTATCACATTTAAAATGTTCAGGTTCCTAGTAATTATCACTAAAGCAAGTTTTTATTGTGTGAATTGATGACTTGTGGTTAGTTTTAGAGATGTATGTGGAGATTATCTTCCATTGATGTGAACTATTGATTTGAATCATCACAGAATTTAATGTTATTTTATTTATTATTGGTTCGGAAAATAGTGTATTGAGTCTTAGTGTTTAAGATTTTGTGTATATGTTGTAAATTAGATTCTTATAAAATCCTGAAAATTTAGTCAAGAACACAAGCAAATGAAATAAAATTATAATATGTACAGTGGACAGCTTCCAAATTGACACCACCTCAAGCTAACGTCGACCTTATCTACTAATAATAATATCAGCTATAAATCCTAACTGAAGGCCACACAACGTAACCTCCCCTACATTGTTATTAAGGTTTAGGAAATTTCGTAACGGTGTCGATTAAGCTGCTGTCCACCGTACATGTGTAAATGCAATGGTAGTGCTTTTGGAGTTTTATAAAATAATAAAAAAATTCATAATACGGTGGATTTTACGATAAGCATTCCAAAATTTCAACATTTAAACAGTATCGACCGTAAAATATTTAAGCCCGGCGTCATATTATGTATGTATATAGGTATAATATTATATATGTATGTATATTGATGTTGCATGCGAATATACATTAACAATAAATTATGGTGTTAAAATACTATCGCTGTAAAGGTTTCTTGCTGTTTGTAGTGGTCGCGACATTGATCGGCTCCTTCAGTCGAATCGAAACGGAATTTTGTCCATAATTGCTTGCTTCAAGCAGCGAGTGCTTCTTAATCATAATCCTTTGTCTCACTACTCCACTTCACTGTCTCTTCAACTTTAAAACAGTTACCGAAACGCGTGCTAACAATTTTGAATCTCTCGTTCATAACATTTATCAATTAGTCGTAAATATTATTTATCGTTGCATTTATATGTTCTTCATAATATGCGTCTTACGTATTTACCGATTATGACTGGTAAAACCTTAAAAAATATTTTAAGGGATTATTTTACTAAATTCGATGACTGGCGTGTGTGAAGTTCGGAAAGATGAAAATTTCACAGCACATAAATTTCTTATCACTGAGTACGCGATTTTTATGGGGTTTTGTGAAAGTTGTACGCATGCATTAAACCATTGATATTACCTAGATACCGATGCTGTTTTAATTCTTCGGCTGAGAGAAAGTTAGGTGAAATTTTCTTTTTAATAAGATACAATTATTATGTTTAACATGTCACATTTATTAAGTATCTATACAAGTATATTGTATATTCGTTCTTCAGAAGTGCATTCATACCATGTTTCACCCACTTTAAGTGAGGGGAACCGCGGTGACCCCAATCAAAAACATATCTAATATTATATGTTCTGCAATAAATTGGTATTTAATTAATTGTTGTTTCATTGACCTATAACTGGAAATATCTCAAGAATTGAAAGATAGGTAAAATTATTATTGTAATGCAAGAAGATATTTTGCACTACGTATATTTTTTATATCATTTAAAAAGGAAAAATGTGTAATAATTATATTGATTCCAATTACTGTTTCTCTTAAGATTTCTTAATAATATTTTCAGCTATTAGGTACAAAGATGGTGAGGATGTTATGGGATGATAGTAATGCCGCTTTCTTTACTTCTTTTGATTTTGTCAGCAAGGCTTTTGTTTCAAAATGTTCTATCACTGCAGTTCACTATCTTCCTTAACCTGTTAACGGACGCATTGATATACATACATATAGTAATTGAATATTGTCCCTCAATTTTTGACAGTTGTATTATGGTCAATGAGCAAAATACCATACAACAGAAGAATATTGTGTCCGTCACCTCTTCGTTGATTGAGTGACTTTCAGCTTTCTGGAATAAGATTCGTCGGGTCAGCATTATTCTAACGATTTCCTTTCAGATAGAAAATTATAAAACAGAATTATCTCCTGTGATAATGGACTCCAAAATCGGTTTTCGGTGGTGTCCACACACGTTGGTAAATGAGTGCTCATATTCGATACGACCTTGACGTTTCGGAGCAGAAAGAAGCCTATTTACGGCGCCTACCTCGTACTTGAAACATTGTTGTCAATAAATTAGAAATCTTCAGTAATTTTTGACGAGTGTTCGAAAATCATGACGAGTTGATTTGGAAATAACAGGTTATAAACAAATACAATAGGAAATCATTTATCTAATACTTTTACATCTGTGCAGAATAACAGTAATGTACGCAATAGTATTTGGGAGTGGTTATGGGGTTGTGCTAAATAATTCTTTAATGAACTACCTACTCAGTTGCGAGTATTGCACATATAGTTTCTATAACATGATGGCATGTTAATACTGAAATGGTAGAATACTACTACTGTGAAAGGAATTGTTCTGAAATCAATATTCTCAAAAATTTTTCCATGTGCAAGTAATAGTGAGAATAAAATTTCTGAAAAAATTAGAATTAGGAATGAATAAAACTTGTTTAAATGTGGAATTAATGAGACGTTTTATACGTGAGAATTTTGAACAGGTTTTCTGAGATCCTGCGTGCACACACAGGACTTCATTCATATGACTAGTAACTTGCTTTCTGCTAACTTTACTATTTAATTTCAAACTTGTAATTGGAAATTCGTCTCAAAGATACTTGTGCAATATATATGTGTATACTAAGCTAAACTTCATTTTCTATGTGTTGTATACATCAGCATCTGTGTGCGTACATCCAATACGTCGTTACTTGCCAGTCATTCTACTCATCAACGTGAATAGTCGAGAAAAATACTTAGATTAATTTTAAATTGCGGTAAAATTTAACTAAACATAATCACATACAATAACATGCTTCATCTTCTACTTCGCTACTGTTGTTGTTTGTGTCAGCATAGCACGGTAGCTATTGGCTACCTACTGTCTGTAAATTTACTCGCCTAAGATGAATTCGAGGAATTTTGTATCTTACACCGATGATGTAATATGAAAATCGATAAAAATGCATAGTAGTGTTATATAAATCTATCTAAATAAGAACGTTAGCTACCGATTGATATATATTATTTACTTTAAAATTTCACAACAATAACGTAATGTCTATTGAAAGTAACACAATTACTTTTAGAAAGGAACTTAATGTACAATGGAAAAAGTGTAAATGTAGAAATTACAAAATTATCCTTTTAAACCAAATTCGCACCTTTATTATACCTATTATAAAGAAACGAAAATATTTAAAATCCATTAAAATTTAGAAATCACAATTGTACTACTCGAGTGAAATTGAATGTACTACTACTATCAAAAAGAACCGTATTGGATACGTTAAATGATAATTAGTTACACCTTCCACCATTCTTTCCCGTACCATGATGGTTATCTTAAAATAAATATATGGTGTGTTAGTTGTACAGGTGTAGTTGGTAAAATAAGGTGAATTTATCTATTTTATTAAATACAAACAGTTGCTTAATGAAAATTAGCGTAAAATTACAAATAACATAATAGTACATTCATATAATAAAATAATGATGATACATGAGACGATAATGATTTTTACTGTCAAAACAATAACAAAATAGTGAAATCAAATGGTCTACAGCAGCGATGTGTGTATTTGGCATACAAAGGCTTTCCGTTTTACGCTTTGATGTTAAACAAAATAAAGTTTTTTTTAGGAAAACTTGAAATCTATTCGTATGACAGCAACATTATAAATGTTAAATCGCTTATATAATTTATAAGTCATGAAATTTTATCTTTGAGATGTTAGAGAAAAAGATGATGATATAATAGTAATTAACTAACATTCCTGTGTATTCGATTTGCCCGACAGACTAACAGATATAATATCCATGAATTTAACAGCAAAGTAGTGAATATCAAGCTTGTATTGCAAAATGGGTTACACTTAGATTACATCATATCGCTTTTAATATACCTACTGTAAATTTTACTTGCAACATCACCTGTTAAATCGTTAGCGCTCAATGGTGAGATTATGTTGATATTGTAGTGAGCTTGGTTGTACAAGTATTACTTATTATTAACGGGAGAACGTAGTACAATAAAGACGGAAAGCAGAACTAGAATGAAATTGTGTGATTCATTTACTATTGTTAGAACCACTACTTCGGTTGCCTTTTAATTCATTCAAACAGGTTAATTTTAAAAGCTATCACAATTTGTATAATACTCTATAACATTTTGCACAAATCAAAATATTCTTTTAAGAAATCCATTATATTAATAATTGAATTAGAGTATACTATTAAGAATTTTGTGCTTAAAAATTATCCTATAAGGAAAGCTGAATTAGGTATGATATGCATTAATGAGGTAATGACGGTAATATTTCCAAGTAATGTTCTTTTTTATTATTATAAGGTTGTTAGTTAGCAAAGAATACTTGTTGTTAATTTAATTGTGTATAGATGTGATCAAGTCGAAATTGATATTGTGATACTAGTAACTGACAGATTATTAGACTACGTAATATCTGTAAATGATATCTACTTGAAAGAGCTATTTGTTACTCGATGAATTCAGGAATGTGCAAGTACAGATGTAAGTTATATCTACTGATTTATACAATTAGAACAAAATTTTATTAAAAGGAAGGATCCAATAGATATTATTTTTGAAAATATACTACAAATATAAAGTATATACAAAAACATTGTAGATTATAAAAGGCATTATCACATCCATTCATAGTAATGTGTGTTTCAGCACTGTCATTGACAAAACTTGTTTAGAGAATCTTCAGATGTTTCTACCATATAATTTTATTTTTATGGTCATTTCCTTGACCTACTGGGAAATGATATGAGAAGTTAAATTCGTAGTAGTCATTTGTGATATACTTATATTTCGTTTGCACAACGGAGTAATCATATCAACAAAAAAAAGATAATTTTATGGTGCTGTTAATTTTAAAAATTCCAACTTTTAACTAGACGCAAATGATGGCTAGCCTCGTACGTAATGGGCCATAAAATCTAGCTACACAAATAAAAATAAATCAATGTGATTTATAAAAATTAATTATATTATAACGGTATACATGAAGAATACTGACTTATATATTTCAGTCCCGAGTACTACGTGCTTAAATGTATAATATTTAAGGTAAACAATATTTTATTGGTAATACAACTTCAAGTTAATAAACAATAGTTACCTACATACGAGCTTATTATACAGCGAAAATGAACAACAATAGGTAAGGTTAGTACGCAAATGTAATATAATATGAATGAATTATAAAAGGATTTTAAATGAATTATAGACAACATTATAAACGGACGTGTGTTTACTTACTACACTTCTTGGGTGTAATATACACAACATAAAGGATAGAGTCCTTGAACTTGGAGCGTTGGTGACCTGAGTATGTATGTATGCAGTTCTAAATAAAAACTTTGAGGGCGTTACTATTGTACTCCTTGTAAGAATCACATAGAATTCCCCAGTGCGTTTCGATCGTTACAAACACTTACAAACCATAGCAACAATATTAATACTTGTCATTACATAGTTTAGACGTATTTTCCATTGCTTTCCGTATTGCATGATGGATTGTTTCGATTTTTTTACTGTCATAGTTTGTTGTCTCTGACAATGGCGTTTCGTTTTAACAAACGGAAAACAGTTTTATATCTTAGTCTATTTCTATGTAACATAGTAGTAGGTAGTGCTAGTTATAACATTAATTAAGCATTTTTCTGCAATAGCTTTATTATTTTATTTAGAATGCAGTCGGTGAAGTTTTAAAACTAATGTACTGTTCGTTGAATTATTTCATTTGTTCTTATACTTTCGTAGTTATATCCTCTATGAACTGTCCCAAAATAATTTCTACAAATTATTTATGTTTCGGTAATTTAAAATCTTTAGATTTATATTTTGAGATAACAACCCTAAATTTTATTATATTATAACATTCAACTTTTATAGGCTTTAGTTAAGTTAATCATTATCAAATTTGTTTGAAGTAAAATCTCGTATATTATTTGTTTAAAAAGAACTGCTGGCATCCGATAAAATAACTTTAGAACTGATTTTGGGATGTCTTAGGGTATTACAAGTACTGATTATAGAAAATACTGTTAAAATGGCGTGCAATCTCGATCAGAAAAAGAAAACACAATTTTCTTTATAGAGCCGAAATTAAGTTGAGGAATAACCCTGCAATTTATAAACTAGAAGGAATTAGTAGAAAAAAACCAGCGTTGAGAAGGTGATCCTTGAAGCTATCCATCAAAGAGGTATTGCAATTCTTATATAGGATGGTAGTGGTTGAAAATTTGTAATTACTGTAGAGAGCAATAGTCGCAATGCTAGTAATATAAATGCAACCGCTTCTTGGAAAACAACAATAATAACTTGACTGCAGCTCTAGTATCTACCAGAATGTACGTTTTAAATTACTGTTTTATTTCAAAAAGCACCGAGAAAATAGATTGTTTAAACGTTATATAATTTGAAAACAGTTTGATTTGCGCATGTTCAGATTCCATGTAATTCGATATAAACATTGTTATTATAAAATGGATTAAGGTTAGGTGCACTATGACTGTCTTGAAATTGAAACCAATGAATATTTTATTTAAATAACAATATTATGTTGAGTTATGACTTGACAAACCCATACAACTAAACATTGCTTGAAAGATACATCTAGGAGTAAAACGGCAATTTGCGAATCATCTCGGCATATAAAGTTTGGACATATGTATATACATCCTAATTTCACGGCGAGGATCCACGCTTCATAAATTTATACGAATTTGGGAGGTTATAAATATATGCATGTTATCCTTGTCAGCAATAAGTTTTGCCAAAATGGTAAAAGTTTCTCATTGTTACTTTATTAAATAGGTGTCTCTCTTCAAGTATGTATTCTTTGTTGAAATTACCCCTTAAAAACCGATGTTCTTTGTATTCTGTTACATTTTATGCTAAGTATATTGCTTTATGGTTTCCTGTAAGCATGTGGTTAGAAAATAAATTAACCACATTGTTATTGACAGCTATTCTAAATCATAGACCAATGTTATTGCTTTTAGTTAGTACACATAACAATGAGCCATTTCATTTTTTGTTACCTTTGTATGGTTATTATTATAATAATTTAGCAAAGATAAATAGTATGCAATCTTTCTTTTTTATTGGAGTTAAATTACATAACAAGAAATTGCGTCTATGACAGTATATGGTTTAAAGATTGTGGGTGTTATTCTAAATCATTACTTCAGAAATCATAGCATCCAGACATTTACTACTTTCTATAGTTCAAGTTTCCCGGGAAGCAATTGAAGAAATTCGTTACGTGATTCATCAGGAAACGGTTTGTATTTAAATATAATTTTAATACCGTGAAGTTACAATACATATATGTATGTATATGTGTTAGCAAATGGATCTTATTGTTGAGTATTCGAGGAATAAGTATAAGTGTCCTTTCTCTTTTGTGCATAAGGATTACCAGAGTTTTGTGCTCTTACTAATTAAGTTGAAACAAAAAGTCAAGATGTTTTAATAGTTGGATATATGTAGCTTCTCGTTTCATAGTAATTTTAGACGTGATTGGCAAAGAAGTCGAACGGCGTGCAAATCAAACAATACGCAAAACCGCTGGAGAGAGGAGATGTTGTTTCTAACTGTCTAAGAGCGTAGGATAATTTATTTTGATCGCCACAATGCCGTTAATTAATTTTGTTAATTAGAATAACAGTTTCCTTCTCGGCTAGCTTGTATTGTGATCGTGTCAAGCATTTCGGAGTTTTTGGTTTCTTTAAATGGTAATAGCCAATCTGCTTGCTGAGTAATGTTCCGTTAAAATTACCAAATATCTGTCGATAATTATACAATGAATAGTGGGGTTATTTATTAGTCGGCTACTTCCTTTTATTGTTCTAATTGTTGCTGTCGTTATATCACTTATTATAGTTTGTAATGTAATTATTGGAACTCCAGTCAATAAGTGGTTGTTTCAAGTTTTCATATCTATGCTCACCTTTAATGTTTGTTCTTATATTGATAAAAAACCTTCTTTGAATCTACAATTTTGACATTATTAAATCAAACAGTTTAGTATAAAATTATAATATTATTAAACAGTATAACTACATTTCTTTGTACTTAGAAACTTGTACTTAGGGTCAAATATTTTGTCATACAATGGCTGGTTTTAGCCATTGATACTCTTCATCATGGTGATAGCTTTAGTTCTGAGTGTGGAGTATGTCCAAATATACTACCAGAATGATTGTGTAAAATAGGACTTTTTCGGTTGAATTTAATCGTTATTTATATTATATACAAAAACAAATAGTTGACACTAATTATAAATATTTAGAACGTTATCTATTCACAAGTAGTAGATCAATTGGAATCTTGGAAAATATTACTTATTACTTACAACGTGGCAATATTTGTAAATTGCTGTAAATAATTAATAATTTTTAAAACTTTTTTGGTTTAATTTCTGTCAGCAAAAAATGTACCTACAAACAAGAATTTAATGGCATATACATACATATTTTTGTATATTTATGAGTGATGAATCAAGTATTTGTATAGATTAAAGTTAAAGAAAATTTGATTAAGAAATATATACATTTCTCTGATAAGTTAGAGCACCGTTTTGGAATAACACAGCTATATTTCTGTAAATAAATTGCGATTTCGTTTAGTGTAGAAGTGTCCGTATATAAATTACTAGTTTCATTCTGGTAAGTGAGATTGACAAACTTTCCGGATCCATTTCTTGTAGATTTGGCTTATTTATTTTGCAGTAGAAAAGAGCAGCGGAATATTTAATTTTCGAAAAAAATGGCATCGAGGTAATGGGTTGAAACGTGAATGTTATATCTTTCTACATATTACTATTCACTTAATTATAAAAATTAGTTTCACACGCCCTCTTGAGGTAGCCTGGTTTTTGCATTAGGTAAAAGTACGCTTATTTATATTCAAACATGCAAGTCGTTGTACAAGCAAAACACTTTAAAATCGCGCATTTACGTAGAGTTCCTTAATAATGTTCACTTTGAAAATGCAAAACAGGTATAACGGCTTTGCAAATGCGTTCTCTAATCATGTAGGTTATAATGTACAAGTTACTTGCTGCAAATTTCAATTTTATCTGATAATTTTCATTAACAGAAGATATGCAGTAACTCTTAAAGTGTAAGGCTATGTAAATATCTGTAGAATGGCCAAAGATAGGTAAGGTATTGAATAAATTATTTATTTAATAATGTAGTTTTGTCGGGACGTTGGTTTTGTTTGGATTTGGTGTCTAGTGTAGGTACAAATGCAAATAATAGAAAGAATAATCTTTATTCTTCAAGTTTTAGAACTACAAACTGTGATATTAACTCTGTGGTCTATTGCTAAATTTAAATATATTAAATATCTATCAAGAAAAAGTAGCTCAAAAAGCAATAGAAATATTTACGTCTTTTCTTCTTCTCATCACGATATTAATTTAATTTAGTGGGAGTTTTTCTCTTACAGAATACAGTTGGAAAATACGTTTTTAATAGCCAAGAATATAAAATCTAAGAGCATGTTAATGGATAAGGAAATAGGAGATCTTAGGAAGATCAAATTGAGTAATTTAGCAATTTTTTCTCGGTTACAAACGTTATACGGATATATAGTTTTGTTTTTTTAATCTTTGTTTGGAACTGAACCACTTATCTTAATGGCGAGCTCTTCCTGTATAATCAAGTAAGTACGCGAAACGAGTCGATTAAATAGATTTCATTGGAGGTAAAAAAGTCCTCGTTTATGGACTTAAAGGTTGGCGAAATAGAACTGTCAAATTACCGCATTGATGGGTATAAATTAAAAGAGCAAGTGAATTTTGTTTTGACTCAAGGTCAACTTCATTAGTTTTGATTGACTTCTGTATAGAATAATAAAATAAAACTAAAATTATTGCCATTCATATATCTTTTTATGATACAAATTTATTAATTGTTACCTTTACTATTTAATAAAATAGTAAATATCGATAAACATAATTTTCATTTAGCATTCATTTACACTCAGTAACATATTTCCTTGAAAATGCATTCACTGGTGCAGCTATTTTGATGTCATGTACATATGTCATAACGACGTTCTAATAAAAAGATCATAAAAATTGCAATTTCATACATACAGGGAAATTATATGATCTCGCTAGTGAAGCGGGAAAACTGTCGTTGCGAAATGATGTAATAAACTTATGTTCACTATTAGAGCTTTCATTATTCTACAACGTAGTACTATTACATCTATTAATATACGATTGGTGCACTTTATTGTATGGATTCTTCCACATATGCATCTTTAAAGTAATGCTTAACATCTTCGTAGATACAGAAACTTGTTTCTAAATACCATTCAATCGCTAAGCAACCATATATCGCTGGCATATTAATTCATTAAACTCATTAGGCAAATTTTAACTGTTTAAAGAATTTACGATCATATCTAACATATAGTGTCCTGTGACATTAAAATTTACTCTAACTATTATTCACGAGTCATTTAGCTTCCTCTAGAATTGGTAATTTTCCGCATTTACATGCTGCGAAATGCTAGTACCAATTGAAACGATGTTGAAATCGTATATATTCGTGCACTATGTATCCAGCCTGTGTATGCGTCAGTATTTATTTGCATGGTTTGTTGGTAGCACTATAACATTAATAAACTACTTCGTATATTTCTGCTTCAAGTGAGAATGCTATCTTTTACGATGTTGCAGAACAAAATAATATTCAGGATGTCAGTAAATTAGATGTCAGATATGTAGGTACATATACTTATTATAACCATTTAAGTTTTTTTATTTCAGATATTCAAAACGATTAATTTATATGCTCCAATCGAAAATTTGAATATTACGCAATATGCCTCAACATTAGAGCCTAGTTCGCATAATTTTAATAAAATAAAGTAAAATCATCCAGATGAAGATGGAGATGGATATCATCTCACCTGAATAACCAGATTATTTTCCTTTTATCCGCTTACAGAATTATCA
Source organism: Holotrichia oblita (assembly GCA_023690525.1). NCBI lineage: Eukaryota > Metazoa > Arthropoda > Insecta > Coleoptera > Scarabaeidae > Holotrichia > Holotrichia oblita. Next base: position 88,558,172 of record CM043018.1, read on the forward strand.
TAGTGACCTTTTCAAAGGGATACCTCACGGCCCAATATTAGAACTATTTGTACTACGCTATTTTTAAGTGACTTGTATGATTGCCTTTCTCCAGAATATCTTTATCAACTCATAGCTGACACTACAGTTCCTAGGGCAATTACTATATCACTAATATGTTAGTTTGATGGGAATGCACTTTGAAAATTAATAAAACTAAAACGTGTCAGTAGTAGCGTTTTTCGAATGTGACATTAATACATTATTAGCTTGGCAACATAATAGTGTTAAATAATTGTTACTATGGTCTCTTAACATACTGGACTTATTGTTAAATATCTCTGGAGCCAAGTGTCAGGGAACTTTTCTTAGTATATATTTTTTGTATGTTGTTCTGTAGCTTGTTTTACTGAAGTACAAAAGTTTTCAGTAGAAGAAGAATATTTATTTATTTTTAAAATTAATCAATTTTATAGTTGAAATTAACTACGTTAAGTTAGTTATTTGAATAACAACCAAAAATTATGACAAGATTTTGTAAATTTGGCAACATATTCCATTGAACGACATTCTTTACAGGCAATTAATTTATGTATGTATATAGTGAAAATATATTGACGACGAAGAAATGTGAATTTGTTGATAAAGACTTGTCTTTGTCTATGTTTTCACAGTAGTAATAATAGCATCAACTTTATTATAATTTGAATATAATCTACGCGGCGGTAGACCATCATGAAGGTATACATAATGCGGATATTCATTATGAACTTGCCTAAATATAATAAGTCGCGTGTAATTAACGAGATTTATGGTTAATACGAAATATACTCACGCTTATTATTGCCTTATTCTTTTTAACTGCTATCGATTTATTACGGTATTAGGTTTGAGGAAAATTAATGACGGTTCAGATTTACAATGCTCCGGTCTTTCTGCGAGGTACGAACGAGTAACATCGCTCTGGCTCTCGCTTCTTCTCTATCTATAGTTAGGACGACTAAACCAAGATAACCTCAATCTCCGTGAGTCGATGTAGTTATCTGTATATAGGTGCTAGACTCTCGGCTGTTACCGCTACTACTGTCGATAATTAAAACTAACAAGTTGTATTATTTCTACTGATGTAGCGATGAGATGGTGTCATTCCCCCCGCGTTTTAATTTACTAACTAATTTCATGGTTTTGCGACTTATAAATAAAATAACGTTCGTTTAGTGCATTATAGTGCTGGAGGTTCTCTACGAGTGCTTTGTCTTTGTGACTGCTGGGGTTATATCTTTTCTCTATTAAGCGCCCTATAGACGAAACGATCAGTTGTACAATCCGTTGTATAACCGTAGTTGGTTCGGCGGTTTACGTGAGGAAGAAAAACAGCGACCGACTTGTCTCTACGACTTTATTTTCAACTTGTAGTACGACAAGTAGTACAACCGATCCTTTCGTCTGTAAGCGCCTTTAGTGAAGAGAATTACCTTTGACTATCCTTTCTATTCTATTTTAATTGGAATGAAAGACAGGAGCAATAAGTTTTGACTTGAAGTTATTCTATTTTTTACGCTTAAAATGATTTTAAATTGACCTTAGCCACAGTACATATTTCATATATGTATATAATAATTCTAATTATTAACTAATAATGGAATACATACTAAGTTCAACTCAACTTGCAGGGTTTTTTGACAGGTCATGTGGCCCTGAAGTACCATCTACATAAACTCGGAATAGCTGAAGATCAAATCTGCCGTCTATGCCAGGAAGGTCTAGAGACGGCAGAACACATTTTGTGTAAATTTATTGCTGCCAGTCATTAGATTAGATTAGATTAGATTTGTGGGCAGTGGCACTGCAGGTTGTTAGACTAATTGGAGGCTTTTGATAAACCTTAGAATTAGCTTGGGATTTCCGTCCCGGGTGTCAGTAGGCGTTAGAAATGGCCTACTGAAGTGTTGTTGTCGTGTGTGATTAGCAGCAACACAGTTACACAAAATGTGTTCTGACGTCTCTAGATCTTCTTGACATAGACGGCAGATTTGATCTTCAGCTTTTCCGAGTTTATGTAGGTGATACTTCAGGGCCACGTGACCTGTCAGAAAGCCTGTTAGCAGTCTAAGCTCCCTTTTGCTGAAAGATAGCAGCGACTGTGATGTCTTAGGCGATCCGGATAACAGTGCCTTCGCCTGCATTTGTCCTGGCGTATTCTGCCAGTGGTAGACCTTCCTCTTCACCTTCCATTTGTTGACTACTTGTTTTAGGTGGCTCTTTTGCAGCCCACAACAGGAATAGGGTCCAATGAAAGGCATTTTCGCTGCCTCTTTGGCAAGCTTATCTTTTACCCTCTATGGAGGCGGGTTTAAGATAAACTTTTCTTCTCCTTGTAAAAGGACGATAGTAATCTTTTGGGGATTTATACGCAGGTTATGATTTTTGCACTAACTATGCGTGTAGTCGAGAGCTCTTTGCATAACATGTGATATGATTTGATCATACTTACCACGGATCATGATTACCAGGTCGTCCGCGTACCCTTGCACCTCATGTCCGTCTCTGGTAAGGTTACTAATGAGATCATCAACAACAACACACCAGAGCAGCGGTGACAAGACCCCTCCTTGGGGGCAGCCTCTGCTAGCACTGACTGTAGCGGTTTCTGATCCTAGCGTAGCGCTTATTCGTCGACTCTGTAGCATGGCTTTAATCCATTCAGTAGTCGATCCTTTGGCAGAAGCCGCCCTTTCTATGCTATCGAAGGAGGTGTTATCAAAAGCACCCTCTATATCAAGAAAAGCGCAAAGAGCTATTTCTTTTGCCATTAGTGACTCCTCCACTTTGCTTGTGATGTGGTGGAGGACCGATATCGTTGATTTTGCCTTCTGGTAGGCATGTTGGTTAGGGTGAAGCGGGTATGTTACCATTACTTCATTCCTAAGATATTGGTCTAACACCTTCTCCATTTCCTTGAGAACGAATAATGAGAGACTAATGGGTCTATACGCTTTGGGCTCAGCGGGTGATCGCCTCCCCCCTTTAAATATAAACACCACATTTACGTCTCTCCGCCGTGTTGGTATGTAGCCGAAGCTGTAGCTTGCTTTATATAAGCTCACTAGCATTGGAAGGAGGACGTCTATGCATTTTTGCAATGCTGCCAATCATACTTGACATCAACACTTCAGTAGGCCGTTTCTAACGCCTACTGACATCCAGGACGAAAATCCCAAACTAATTCTAAGGTTCATTAAAAGCCTCCAACTAGTCTAACAACTATAAGGGCAATGTTACAATAGACCCATATAGGTCGTGACTAAAGGTAGCAGTCCCACTGCCCTCAGATGTAATCTAATCTAATCTAAATTCAACTCTGATACCAGACCACTGGGTACTTTCGTTTGGATATAATACTAACTAAATGAGTTCATATTAAATGGTAATACAGGCAGGGAAGGGAAAGCTGGTTTGATTTAATGAGTTTAGAAGATATATAATAAAGCTCCATTGTATGGATTTATCATTCATTATATGCGTTTTATATTGCACAGCAACTTTTATGGAATTATAGAACTATGATTAAGGTTTATAGTTAAAATTCAATCAATTTAATTTTGAATTCCTTGCTAATAAATTCTTCTTTACTATTTGTGGATCTACTTTCAAGCAGACGGTGCTTGAGTGTCCAAATTAACCAATTTTTCAGATTATTGTAATAAGATGTATTCATGGAGATCGAATGGAGTCCAATGAACTAAAATGGCACTGTGATGTTCTGCAACATTTCAATAGAAATCAGCTTAAAAGTTTACATGGAGTACTATAATGATTCTGAGCGTTGAAAGTAATTACACATTTATCGTATCTCATACCTACTGTATTTGTTCATGAGGGGTTGTTCTTTGTCATTACCACTATTCCTCTGGAAAGTATACTTCAACATCAAAGCCACTCCTTGAGCTAAATTTGTTACGGTAATTCCAATACAACAGCCAGAACAACGGGAATCAGGAGCACAAATAGCAAAGGTAAAACCTGCGATTCCTGTTACTGAAAAGCGAAATATAATCGCTTATTAATCACTGAATTTTTACGCTTTATTGAATCGTCGCATGTAGCCCGTCTAACGCTGGCTGCGTACTCGGTTATTTTATTTTATTATCACCGCCATTTATATTTATGTCCACCGTTTATTTACATGCGTGTGTATATGTAACTCTAATGCAATCTCTACGCAGGTATGTATATGTATGAGAATGGTTATGTATGTATCTGCTTCTGCTGGTTTCGATGTTGTACATTCGATTCTCCGACTTTATGCGTTTTGCTGAAAGTGAGCTAAGGTTGGGTCGAGCCACTTGGTCGATTTATAAGTGTAGATTGCATTAATATTATTTTTATATATTTAACTTTCCGCCTGCTGACAGTAAAATTATAGCCTTTTCATCTATTCGATATAGTATAAGTATGTATATAAAATTAGGGAAACAATTACTCCAAATACTAAAAAATATTACAAGTGCGGTTAACTGTATGATGTAGGAGCAAAATATTAATGTACATATTTTTAAAAATTAATTCATCTATAGTTATAGAGGATTACTTCTGATATAACTTTGTTGCATTGCAATTTGTGTTTTCAACATACGAGCTAATGAGATGTTTATAAATGAGCATAGCGACTGTGTTTATTCCTCGATAGATTTAGCAGTATTTTAATGAATATAAAAAAGATTAAAAATTTAAATAGTTTTATAGTAAATGGGTATTGTTAGAATATAAATTCATGTACGGTTTTCTGTAATATTCCGTTTGGAATTTAAGCTGGTTATGTCGGCTGTACAGATTTTTATATACTTTTACCTCGCCTTCTACTTTCTTTTCAATTGCTTTATCTCTAATTCCGGTTCTGTAGTCTTTAATTCTCATATTTTCCAAATCTTTTGTCGCCTAATTTTTCCATCTTACTTTTGATCTGCCTCGTAGTCTACTTCTCTGTGGTTTCCATTGTGATATCTTTTAATACCGATTCTTCTTCTCTTGTTTGTGTGCCCGTATTTGTCTTAATACCATCTCAATCTTTGTTATTTAATTAATTTAACTATATTCCCTCCTTTCGTTATTTCACCTATTTCTGTTGACTAATACTTTTTAGGTCCTACATCTCGCCTGGATTCTATTTTCTATTTAGCGCTTTCTCTCATTTCAATCATGCGCAGTATGTGTTGTCTTTATTTTGCTGGCTTTCAAGCAGAATTTCTTTTATTATGTTTTTATATACACTAATCTTTTAGGCCTTTTTGCATTTATAAAGTTTATTACTTCCTGCCTTCATTAATTGAGTACGGCGAGAATATAGCATATCTATCAGCTTTTAGTTTTGTAGTATGGCTTACAATACCCCATCGGTATAGTCGCAAGCTGAAAATGCTTGAGAACCTGGAAGAAATGCTAAGTTGTCCGATTTTATGTAAGGTGGGACAAGCTGCCTTTTAGCCTTCATGACTCTAAAAATGTGGCGTTTCTCGCCGCGGAGTTTAGTTAGTTTTAGTTGAATCCGCTTCCAGGATTTGTCTGGTGATCTGTCTGTGTCAAATCTCCCAAGAGGGCGAGTCAATGGGTTCCCCGATCAAGCAACTGTCTTAAGAAAACATAAAAGTCGAGCTTTATCTGAATTGAAGCATTACTAACGACCCAGAGTGCTAAAACAATCATGCGCGGCACCCTATTTTGTAAAATATTTTGAGTTTTTGGTACTGCACTAGGTGAGGACCACATATCAGAATCAGTCTGAAACACACGGTGTAAAACATCAGCTGTGGCTGAGTGAGATTTTAGAGTATATCAGGAGAGTCAGAAATGAACGCGCTCTTAGAAATTTAGGCACGACCATCGAGAAGTGCAGCATCAAGCATCAAGTCTAATTACTGCACTTAGGAGCTTCAGGGCAGCCTCTGTCTTTCTACGGAGCTAGTTGAGGGAGGTATATTTTTCTATATAGAAAAGCAGACGATTACACATTTTCAGGATTTATGATGAGCTTCAATTTGTGAGCCCAATCTGACAGCTCATCGATAAAGGTTTGCAGTTTTCTGCAGATAAGCGTAAGGCTGCTATGTGTGGAAGTAAGTTATCTACCATTTACGAAAATAAACCCGTTCCAGATGGTCGCAATCTAAAGGCGCTGTATATTTGAGAAATACGACGTTTGGTTAAAATTGCAGTTAACCAGTAGAAAGATGTCTTCTGATAGATTACTTGGAGAACCTTACAGATAAAAAACTACTAAGTAGAAGCTGTGTATCCACTTCTAGCGCAAAACTGGCCTAAGCTAAGCAAAGCAAAACAAGTTGGAGTAGCTGCTAGTTAAGATCTGTTAGAATGGAACCAGCCACTTTCGTAAATGACTGGAGGAAGAATTACTTGCTGTTTAGTTATAGTTAACCTCATCATTGCCTGACATTATGAAGAAGAAGACTTTCCGCTTGATTTTATTTTGGGTGATTTCAGTAGTATATAGTGTTAATCTTGGATGTCGTACAAAACAAGTGCCTGATACATGTTTAATTTCTTCTTTATTTTCTTTTATTGAGTGAATTTTTGCCCTTAAATGTAAGTATAAAAACGAAAGTATTTTAAATTTTTTTCAGAGATATAACTCACTTAAATGCTTTCTTAGTCATTTTGAGAGTACCGCGTACGGTGCGAGTTAATCGAATTAGTCGTATTCTCGCTGCATATTGCGCAAAGTAGATGTTGTTCTATCTACTTTACGCTATAAATCATTGTAGGCGTTCGGCTTGTAACACGTATGTTTGGGCCCCAAATTAGTGATCATTATGGAAACGAAGAGCATGATTACTACCATACAGAGAAACGTGATCTTAACATTTACTGTGTATGAATGCTTAGAGATTTAGTGAGAATAATTTTTTCCCGAGTAATAATAGTTTTTCTAATGTTTTTGATAGAAATAATATAGCAATTGAAATTGAGAGGACTCATATATGAAACTGATATATTTAATTTAAAGATTTTGTCAAATTGTTTAGATTGTTTATTTGATAGTTTAAAAATGAGTTTTGATGACACATTCTTAAGTATAATCTCTTCTGTATAAGGGTCTATACTAATTTCTAACAGTATTTCTGTTTTGTTATAACCTGATTCTTAGAGCTCGCAATTTACAGTTAATATGCCAACATAACTTATAAAGAACGGCAGTTTCAGAATCGACGTTGAAAAATACGAAAACACCGTATTGCTATGAAACTGTAATGGTTGGTGTAACCATTGGCAGGGTCGTAAAATTCTTATCGCTGAAGTGCCGGTTTCAATATGGCTATACGACTAATAATACTCTGTCTTCAGTTTTTGTAGTACTCGTACAATTTAGAGTTAGAGGTAGACGATATGAATGAGATTTTCAATGTTGTTTGTTTTCATTAAATTCAGCTGCAAATATAATTAATTTCGACAAAGGTAGGTGCTAATATATGAATTAAACTAACTGGTCCATATTATTTATGGATACTTCAGAGATTGACAAAAAGGTGGCGCTGAGTCTGTATAGTTTCAGAATATTAGATAGCCTGACTTTATGGCTTTAATTTTGTATATATTAGTAAATGGATTAATGTCTATTGTGCTATTGTAGCTGAAGGAATAAATGGATATTTCAAATATAAATTAAAACTAATTTATTCAGAAAATGTTGCTAATTATTTAGAAAATAAAAAGAAATTGCTAAGTCACTAAGTATGTATGATCGTCATGAAGTCAATCCATGCGCAGATTGTATATGGGTTTCACAAATATAACTTCGTGGATTTCATTTCTATTTACGTACATAAAGCACAAAATCCAGAACTTATATTTCATAGCTATGTAGGCATGTAAGTGCAATTTACTTAATCGTATGTATTTCCATATGTGGTATACAAAATTTTACAAATAACTATGATTTGAATATAAATCTGCATATTATCTGCATATTCGATTGTATATAGTATATGTAGATAGATGTAAAAGAATAAAGTGTTTACTGTATTTTTGTAAAAGATATGTTAGATATACACTGTATCAAATAAGTCTCCATACACTCGATAAGATTTTCAATTAACGTATTTAACTTAAAAAAAAAATATTACAGAAGGTATTTAGGAAGTCCATAGACACATGAATTGAACGAAACAACATTTTATTCTACTAATTACAAATAAAAAAAAGTACAAGATAAAGAAATATAAATTCAAACACAAAAAAGTTTCCATACATCCCGAACTAAGCATGGTTTTCTGACTTTCGGGGATTTACTATTTCACTCAAAAGGAACTTCATAACATTTGGAAAGTATTATTCAGTTTAAATATTGATATAAATATTGTATTAAGTCAATTCGAAAATTAATTATTAGTTTGAGACAACAGGGACAGTCTTTAAGAAAAATAGTTCACATTCCACAGTACATGTTCCATCTTGCGAAAATAGACCACTTCGCCTAGAAAAGTACAAGCCATTCATAAACGCGCTGTTTTAAAAACTATTCATGAAAATCCAAAAACTAGTGCACCTGTTCTAACAAAAATGTTAGAAGATGATGCCTACAAGTAGTACCTGAAACGGTAAGAAATGTTAAAACGCAGGTTTTCACTTCCTCGGAAAAAACCGTTTATTATAAAAAGAATAGGACGCTAGGTTTGATTTTGCAAAAATGCATGTCAATAAACCTATTCTGGGAGTCGGTAATATTCATGATGAGTCTAAATTCAACGTTTTTGGATCGGAATTTTGGCAAAGAAAAATGAACACCTCAAAGTGAAAAATCTGTGCGCGACAGTGAAACATGCGGTAACGTTCTGGTTTGGGGGTGTATGAGCGCAGCAGCATTGATAATGGACCAACATATGTATTTAAACATTTTACAAGAAAATTTACACGCTAGTTCTGAAAAATTGGGATTAGGGGGTCATTTATCTTTCAACAGGATCAGGATCCCATTGTCAAAGAGTGGTTAATATTTAAGTAAAAAAACAATTGCAGACACCTCCGCAGTCCCCAGACATGAACCCTATTGAACATTTATGGGATGAAATAGGGAGAAGAGTTCGTTAAAAATAAAGAACAGTTAAAGGAAGCAATTTTAACAGAATGGAATTCAATCAACCGGAAGTTACAAAAAAACTGGTGAATGGAATGAAAAAACGTCTGCTGGAAGTGTTACAAGTATTAGAAAAACTCGTTCATTTTTTTTGTGTTTGAATTTATATTTCTTTATCTTGTACTTTTTTTTATTTGTAATTAGTAGAATAAAATGTTGTTTTCGTTCAATTCATGTGTCTATGGACTTCCTAAATACCTTCTGTAATATTTCTTTCCCGATAGACATGATATTAACTAAGTTAAATACGTTAATTGAAAATCTTATCGGGTGTATGGAGACTTATTTGATACAGTGTATGTACCGCTTTGGGAATCTATGAAATGTGGATGCCTTCTATACTTGCACACTTATAAATACGTGTTAGTGCGGGTTCATGTTCCATCTACTGCAGCAGTATTACATTATACGCGTCAGATCTGATTTATCGTTTAAATATTTGTACTCGATAAACGATTAATCCCTTTACAATAATGCGTAGTTCACATATTTCTTTGCTTTTATGAATTTCAATAACTGTGTCTGAGTTACTGCGCGCTAGACAGGCTATATTCGTACTATACGACCACCACAACTTCTGTGAAAGTATTTGTTCTATTCATTAAATACATAGTAGGCTATGATTGTATTTATTGCTTTAAGTGAACATTGAAGTGAGTTTCGAAATTTATTTTCACACATTGCACCGTTTTTGTTTTAAACTTATTTTTTAAAGTTTGGGCTATTTATTGTTTCTACTGGAAGGACAAAGAGATGGATATTCTTTCGCAAAATATTTCTTCATATTAATGATCTTTAACTAGTAGGGATTAAACTCTCTGAAAAAATGTCACCGTCCCTCCAGAGAATTGAACCCTATCGTTCACCTATCGTCCTCTCACAACGATAGTCAGCCGCCTAACCACTGCGGCCATCGACCCGTTCATTTTGCTAATGAAACAATATAACTTAAAACACATAACTTAAATACATACAGCAGGTACTCATTCTAAATAGTGATCTACGTTTTCAAAAATTGTTAAATATCTCAGAAACTGTTAAACTTAGGTATAGGGAATAGAACAGTAACTGGCCTTTATTTAGTCTTCGTCGTCAACATATGCAATAATATACATGGTGTTCCGTTTAAATTTTGAAAACTTTGATGTGTAACTTTGTTTTGGGACATCCTGTATATTTCAAAATAATTTTAGAATATGTTCCCAATGGACTTACACATGCTCCAACCAAAAGTTTTTAAATATGTGTGACCGTTTTTGTATATCAACCGAGGCGAATGTGGTACCCCACCCTGTATATTTTGTAGTCATTTTGTCTTCCAATTATTCTAGCTTGTGCTGGTTGGAATTTCGTGACTTACAGTTACTTTTTCTTATGTATTGCTTCTATAAATTAATTAATTTGCTTTATTGGTTGATTATGTTGCGATGAAGCTATATAAAGATATACATATGTATCTCTGAATTTTGTATATTAGTATATCAAGATTACATTTTGCTGGAGAAATATCAGTACATAATACTAACAGTGTTTGGTAGAACGGATGCCTTAACAGTTCCAGTGCAGTAAATATTTAAAATATAGTTCAACTGACACATTAGTTATAATCGTCTTAAACTTAAAAACAACTAATCTAAATATCTAGGTATAGTCTACATTATCATTTAAAATAGGGATATATGTATAAGGATATAGCAATTGTGGAGGCGACCACAACACAAATAACTTCCAGTACAACTCTATCTCTCTCATGTTATGATGTCTTTTTTAAGAATACATTGTGACTAATTGTTCTACATAGTGTGAAAATTTTCTAGTATGGTTGTTGTCATAATCGCTGCAGTGTAGTCTTCTCATTACAGTTTTCTCGAAAACTGTGCTGAAGGTACAATGAGTTGAAACAACTTAAATTAAATGTAGTTTAATTCTCATTGTAGCGTATTGTGTTTAACTTTTGACTGCCAATGTATAAATCTTATATGACTACCCAAACAATCGTTAGTGTGTATGGCAAAGTAATAAATACAATCTTATTTTTGACAATTTTAATTACAAAGCCATTCTTCTGTAAAAGTGATTTTATTTCCAAGAGTTGCTACGTTTCCTAGAATCGATTTCACTACATAATAATTTTAGTTCAACGGTTATAGCTTGAAGGTCGCACTAAAGATTACTCATTAGACGTAGTTGAGCGATAGATGATGATCAACCGGTAGCTAAGCGTAAGACAATCTGTGCATCCTCTACAGACAGGAACCTCGAGGATTCCAAGAATTTTTAAGGCGTCCCCAACGCACTGATCGATCAAAGTCCATATAGCACCGACTCGATGCACATACACAAATCCATTCATTAACATATAAAGTGCAGTCGTGTCCGCTGCCAATGGTTTGGTCCGATTTACGACGAACGCTAATGGTAGACAGCAACGCTATCTACCGACGAACTCGTTCTTCTCGTTTCACTCGCCTTAATTAACATGTAATTAAACACAATTCCTATTAAGCATTCATGTGCGCTCTCTTAACCGGTAAAGAGTCGCAGTCGCGTTCTCTTAATGCAAAATACGGATCGGACAGTGCATCATGAACTCCCTATATACACTCTCGTTCCCATGTTTTATTTCGTTAATGTCCTTTTTAAGCGGGCGTATATCTTCCGAACTTGACAAGTTAACCAATACCTTAGTCTTAGAGAGTATTTCCCTTACTTCTTGTTGATTGTTTTTATTTTCGTTTTACTTTTTTTGCCAATGGTTTCTTTTGTTCCGACATATTTCATTTCTTTTTCGATTTCTTGCAATTCCACAGACCAAGTGTACAGTACATACGTAACTAAGCACATAAGCTAACGATATACGAAGCTCGGATAAAAGGAAGAAGAAGGACTGAGTAAAAAACTGACGCTTCAGCAACAACAAACAACCGAGTGACTCGCCGATTCAGTAAAATCCAACGTGGCTTGGGAAAATTATAAGTTAATTAAAACAGAGTTCTGAGATGTACATATAACTCTGTGACAGTGGTAGTCAACACAAAATGCTTCATTGTAATTGATTTTAATTAAAATACTTGCCGTAATATCCATGTCCTTCGTAATTTTGTTTCTAAATAGAAACAGAATAGTAATTACACATGCGTGTATATGTATATCAATGTTAGGATTAAAGTATTAAAAAAGCTTCTTAGACGATTACATTTCAATACATTTGGACGGTTGCAAACAAATTATTCAATTACAACATTAAAATTTACGCTGTAGCAGTCGTTAAAATTTGTAATTATTAGAGTTTGTAATTACAATTGATATTATTAGACCCTTCATCTTTATGTGCGTTAGGGTTGTCTCTTTTCCCTCTTCATTTTACGCTAGCTTAATTATTACCAACGAACGAATTTTGTAAAAACGGTTACATCGTTAAGTTGCATATTTGAAGGGGCAATTGTGAGGTACATTATGGCATATTATACAGAAAAATATCGATATTTATCAAAATTAGGACTTGGTGATTATATTAATCTAATAATTGAGCGTAGGTTTTCGCGACTGTCGTTTACTGCGTTAAAGTCTTCCGGGTGCTGTCGCGTAGATAAGTTTACACTTGACATTTCGCTAATCATGCTGTCAGTTTTTTCAAAAACGTCAAGTGTAAACTTATCTATGCGACAACAACCGGAAGACTTCAACGCATGTATTAATTTAATTAACATATTGTTAAAGATGATATAATTTTTGGAATAAAGTAATAAAGATACCAATATTTGTAAATGCTCAATAAACTGCCAAACTATATGGGGAAAGTCGTATACAGCAATTTTGATTTAAGAAAATTGAAACATGAATTAGAATTAATACTAAATATTTTTAATTTTTCGTTTTGGTATTATTTTAGAAATTTTTAAATTAAATGACGAAGTATGCGATGTACGATAGACGAATTTTGAATGCGTCCAACCATAGTCTTCCTTAGTCTTTATTATTTAGAACTAGTATACTGTGTTCACGTTCAACGAATAAATCATTATTGTATTTGTATATCTAAATAAATTTATTCACACCACGGCATCACTTATCTACGCTCACGTATAGAGAATCTTTTTAAATAGGAAAAACTGGAATTCTGCATCTCGATTTGTATATTTCCTTCTTTAAATGGCCACGGGCAGCATTCTTTTTAACAGCGAGTATACTCTACGCCATAACGAGAACCACATAGCGTTCGTAGGTTTCTATAATTTCAAATTAGAATGAATAGAGTGGAGATATGCAAAAATAGCTAATTACTTGATACAGTGATTTATGAAATCATTTGTATCACTATAAATACAAGAATTAAACACAAATAAACTTATTTTTACATAATCCTTGTATTGTTAGAAAGTAGACGCTTGCATATATAATAACATCAAATCATATTCAGTGTAAAAAATTGCAAATACTGCAGGCTGTGTAAAAATTATATCACGAAGAAAATTAAGATCATTGGAAAAGGTGTATCCACTATACACTCCTATTATTATATTATAGTAAATACTGTATTGTAACGGAATAAGTATTTATTCTGCGTAACTGTATAAACTTAAGTAGCTATTTATTATGCATTGGAAATTTTTAGTTGTCCTATTTTGCGCTATTGGTTTTAAATTGTACTAAATAGACACATTTTCACGTTATTGCTATTTGAAATACGATTATTCTACTATATTACGCAAATTGTTCATTCAGGAATTTAACCTCGTTTGAAACGACATCAGTCACGTGTACACGGCCAAGATTAGAAAGAAAGCGTCCGAGACGAAGAAGAATTAATAAAACCGTTAATTTAGAGCCACACGGCAACGTGACTGTTACACCGCATCGTAGCAATAATGTGTTAATTTTCTAATGTTACCATATACAAGAGAGAAAAACGAGCGGTAACTAGATACAGTGGGCCGTAACCCGGGTACCAGATACACGATCGCCACACAAGACTTTAATTGTTCTCTGGAAATTGCGCTGCGTTATGGCAATGGTGGAGGTGAGAGCTGCTAGTGACTACATGACCTATACAGTGCAGTAATTACACTTTAAGTGAAGAATTTTGTTAATAGTAACAATTTGCCTCTGTATTGAGTAAAATAATGTACTGATTGTGCTTAATATATAGCATCTATTTAATATTATAAAACGAAATATTTAATGAAGAAACACTTGATCACATTTTTCGCTTTACACTGGTAATCGTTAATTGATATTAACGATTACCAGATATGTCTGTGAGTTTAATTTTAACTATAGGAAACAATGAACAAACTCTGCTTTGTGACCTGGGTGAATTTCGAGCATATTACTTATAAAAAGAAGGTGTCACAATGCTTACATCTATGAGAAGAAAGGAATCCAAATATGTCGCCGCTTATTTTAGAAAAAAAAATTATGATCTTTCCATGGGCAACTACCATCTTCCCTAAAGTCATTTATTTTAGGATAAATTGAAAATCGCCTTTCCTTTCGCCTCCATATGAATAACAGCTTACGCGGTTTAATGCCGCTACTTTTTTTGCAAATTAAGTAGATAATATGTACAAAGTTCCTCTGACCCATCATACATAAGTCTTCTTCATATCACACATACTTTACAAGATCGATAACTGCTGCCTCGTAGTTCACTAAGCACACCGACTTTTGACAAAATTTCAAGATTGTCTTCCTTTAACAATTTTATTTACAACTAGTAACGAAAAGATTAGATAAGATCATAATACGTGTCAATTCGATTGTATTTGACATCGCCAGCGTTGATTCCGATAAAAACTTTTATTGCAATTTCCTGCTTATGTCTCTAAAGAAATAGCACTTAGCCTGAATGCTTGTGGTGCAACAGAATGCAGGTTTCGAAAATGCATAGCTTATTCCTGAAAGGAGGAGGAAAGACCCTTGATGTCAAGATTTTTAACTAAAATCTTTCCCAACAGTCCTTCAAAAAAACTATAATTTGTTTAACCTAACTTCTAAAATTGGTGGTAATGTTAACTTTGTGATATACATTAAAGAAATTTATTACGCAACTTTTTTTCAAACAATTGAATTCAGCAACAAATTTGGCGTATAGATTATTTATTTCGACTGGTGTAAACAGTACCGTTTTATAGATAACTTGATTTTTATGAAAATTTTATAAAATGCATCGTAGTACTTAGTGACGTATTTCTTCGGTATGCAGAAGAATTGATGAACGATTATTGGAAGTTAGACAGCTACTAAGATGGGCTATTGAAAATTATTTTCACTTGTGTGCAAATACGATCCAGGGTGTAGTACTACGATGCATTTGATAAAATTTTCATAAAAATCAAGTTAGCTATAAAACGGTAATGTTTACACCAGTCGAAATAAATGATATATACGCCAAATTTCTTGCTGAATTCAATTGTTTGAAAAAACAAGGCGTAATCCATTCAAAAAAATGAAGTTGATTGTATTTCCGGCGAAACCGGAAATAGAAAATATGTCCTACTATTTTCTAAATGTTTGCTCCCACGCCCAAAATAACTCTGCAAATTTACAAATATGGAACTGGCTTAGTTGCTGAGATACGGCTAACGTAAGCTCGTCCTGTTACATCCTGTATACATACGTCACCTTTCTCAGACCGTTACTAACCTACAGCTCATTAAGGGTCATATTTATAGTCCATGCTTGAGGTTGTGTCGATGCTTGAGCACGCGATTTTGACGTAAACATCATTATAAATCCGTCAAAATCGCGTGCTCAAGCATCGACACAACCTCAAGCACGGACTATAAATATGACCCTAACCTAGTCCAGCGCTCCATAGTCGCAAGTACAAGCACTTGACGTCCTGTGAAACCGTGTTCTGCGAATTATAGTCGCGGCCTCTTGGTTTGTCTCGAACCTTCATGGAGACTTAGCCTTAAGTAATTAATGAGGACACTGAAGAGGGCCTCTCGTTCTGAGAATCCTCTTATCCAGCATCTGAGGGAGCTACAACTGGATAGATTTCCATCTCTGAGAATTACTAAGGCCAACTTATGGTTGAGTCTTCACCTTAGGAAACCGTCAAATAATTTGCCTAACCTGTGGTTATATCGAACCGCATCGAGCTAGAGTTGAGAAGGCTGTAGAGTGTCTCACCTAGCTTTAGGCAATATAGAGGACCTTAGAATTATTACTTCATATGTACATATTGCGACGTTATCTGTATTTTTTTATTGTACGTGGTCATATCTTTGTTATATAAGTAAAAAGCATCTGTATACTTACGTGTTTTCTTTTAAACTATGGGACTATAGATAATAGTTTTCCTACCTGAAACAAAGATACCAATTTATTAATTATAAGAATTTATTTGCAATTTGCTAAATATTGCTTATAATTTAAAATTCGTTTATTTCCTTAGGTATCTTACTTGGTCGATTTTACCTACACCATACTTTCCAGTGGTATTGCTCTATAAAATTTTGAGAAAGTTTGATGTACGAGCTAATTTAATAGTAATGTGGCGCGGTATTACTATCAGTTGGTTTTATTTTACGTTCAATTTACTATACCATAAAAGTGTGCACAAGATTGTTTAAAAGTAGTTTAATGTGCATTCGTGTCACTTAGAAATTCTTAATAGGAAATATAACTTAGGTAATTAAGATAATCACAACTTTTTGCTAGTTTACAAGAATTTCTAATCTATTAGAAATGTTTTATTCGCATGATATTCTAATGTAGTAATGTTAAAGTTTTCATTGTAGATATATATATGTGTATATATACAAGCGATTGCTGGAAATGCACGACACCCAGTGGCATGGTTGGGTCACGAATCCAACGTTTCATTGATTTATGTTCATCTAACGTCATAACTATTTGATTAAGAAGACTTATGCCATAAAATCGTACTTCACGTAACATGTGGTAGATTTTTTCTTAGAGTATTGTAATGAATAGGAAGTAAAAACATTTAAAAATAAGGAGCAATGTCATAATTTTAAAATTACTATGTTTATATGGCTGTTTTCAAGTATTCTTTTAATAAATGCATTTGATGCTGTGGGTATAATAACTAGTAAGAAAGTAAATTATGAATCACAAACATTTCATTTGTAAAGTGGTTATGAAGATACTCTGAAAAAGCTGCTGTTTTGAATGTTGACCTGATAAAGTTAACGAAGTTTCATTATTATTTATTTATATTACATTATTTATGAAAAACTTCTGGAAAACTTATTTTAAAAATCTACAGCAACAATATTTAAAATACAGCAAATATAATTTGTCGCTTTTGTTATACGATTACAATTAAGAATTACTTGTGTCGTATGTTTCTTAAGTCATAATTGGTAAATGTACTTTTTTCAACAGCTACTCCATGTAGTAATGGTTCATTTTAATCTGAATTGCAAATTCTATTCAGTTTATTTTATACAAACGTTGTGATTTAAGAGAACTATTAAATGTGCTTTTTGCAAAACGTTCTGTATTTCAGGAAGTAGTAGTATACACTATGGTTTACAAACATTTATAAAAATTCAATTGTGCTAAGATGAAATAGTTCATCTTAAATGACATTTAGCTTTTCCTGGATTTTTAGCTATTGTCAGGAGTCACTCTACTTTGCTATATAAACCAGATAATTCCAAAGCATAGTCACTATCTCATATGCAAGATGAATGAGGTTCTAAATATCATAAAGTCATAAAGTTTTTCAAAAAATTTTACACAGAATGACACGTTCTTTTAATGGTGTAATTTATTATAATGTATTAATAAAAAGATGATGCGCATCTGATGTAGTTGTTATCTACATTAATGCATTTTCTGTAAATGTGACGAAGAACATGCTAAAAGACAAGAGAAACAATGTTGCTGTAATATGAATTCTTTAATAATCGCATAGTATACAATCTCTGAATCTTTTGCATTATTTTATTTATTCAATGCAAGTCTAAAAGACAAGAGAAACAATGTAGCTGTAATAATTTCTAATTCTTTAATAATCGCATTTCGATATATCAATGAATCTTTGAATCTTTTGCATTATTTTATTTATTCACATCTAAATTATAAGTCTATTATAAATAAATTTAAAAGATAAAAATAAAGAATTTCTAAATTATAGGTCTATTATAAATCGCCTTCTCAAAATAGAAGAACTTTCCGAAGTTATCTGAAACGTGTGTGGAGTAATACCAAAAAAAGTAATTAATAAGGCATTCTTTATATTTTGTAAGAGGTAAGACCAAAAACAAAGGGTCTTAAAAAACGAAATTCATATATTTTTAGATGGCAAAAGCATTCAATTATATTATACAAAGATTATTATGTGTCTGTTTAGATAGACATGATTAATTCATAGGTTTCAGATAGGTTATAGCTATAGTGTAAATTCTTCTAAGGATATTGGTAAATTAATTTCAATTATAGTAAAATTATACCTTGTACTCAGTAAATTCATCTATCTACCATCTGAATTATCTACATAAAATAGAGTTACAATTTCGTTGCGCTGTAAGTAATTCAGTTGATGCCAGACGTAACAAGGAAGTTTATTAAATTATACAGGTATTACTTGTAAGTACAACTACGTTAAATACCTAAGCAATATAGAATCTAATTTAAATTGGATTCCATAACGAAAACTTGAAATTTGTCAGTATGCTACTACAAATTATAACGTGTCATTTGCAGCATTCTGTATTTCAGTTTTATTCAAATTCGCAGATCATTAACAAATAGGCAACAGTAAAAATGTTTAAAAGTAATTCCAAGGGCATTTAAATTTGTTTCATCACAAAGATGATATAATACTAATCTGAAAATATCTTAACAGTGCTACAGTTACTATGAGATATTGCTTGAATTTTTCTCTAACAAAATAAAGGTTATTTAAAAAAAACAGTTGTATACGTTTCAGTTCAGATAACTGGAAATAGAAAAACTACTTCACGACTTCACTGTCTATAGAAGAGAATTTTTCCGTTCAGTGACTATATATTAAAGTTGGAAATTATATTTTGTTTAATTTGTATACGACTTGCAGGACTAATTTTCATTCAACGTGGGATTCTCGAATAACTGTACAAACCAGTTCTCGCTAGATGAATAATTGTAATAATAAACCACTTGTAATAATAGAGTCTAACGCATGGTAAACAATTATCAGTATCCTCTTGTATATTCGTAGTTTTCATGCCATTATCTTCAAATAACATTAGGTACTATTTTACATGTGTATAATTTTGATTCTCCACTTAATATTGATTATATTATTGAGAAGTTTAGTTTCACACTGGTACTCGACTTCCTCTACTGTAAATGTGTGTATCAGTATTTTACGATTAATTTCACTAATTCTTCATTGAAATAACTAGAAAGACACGGAATAGGTTGATATGGCGTTAATATGAACCCACTAACTTCTTCTCAAGAGGTTAATTCACTTTTGTAAGATAGCTTCTTATGAGATCTTTTATTAGAAGACTGTGACTAATGTGTTACAACTGTTATTAATGTCTTAATATATAGACGACGGACGATTGTATAGTTGAGAATTGTCACTAAATTTGCTTAAATTCTGTAATTATTATATGCAACAAATCTAAATACTAGATTTAAATTGAAAGTTATATTTAAATGTTCTAGCTATGAATGAAATAGAATACAATCCGCATGCATGATGTATAATCGTATACGACTTTGTCAAAACTTTTAATTTCATTAAAGTAAAAGTAAAAAATGTATATGCATATACATATCCTTTAAAGATATATTATTTATGTAAAACGAAGGTAAACGTACCAAAAGATCTATAGTTTATTTACAACTCGTTGAGTTGTTGATGTACCTGATAACTGTCGTAGTTGTTTTAATATGCTGATATTTTTGGTAAAGGATGTAAACTTCTTAGAAGACAAAATTTACTATAATAATATGCTAACAAGTTTTAACGGCATTGCTAACTAAATTATTTTAGTCACTTTATTTGTTAGTCAAATTTACGTTGCTGTCATTTATACAAATGATAAATGTTCAAGAAATCCTGAAATTAAAAGGAAATCTTGTGTATACTGTTATTGTTACGCATAGGTATATGTTAATTACATATTTGTGCTCCCAACAATTTCTTTAAAGTCGTTAAGTATAAAATATTACTATCACGATTCGTATTTCAATGCAATAATGAAAAACCGCAACAAACAAATAGAATAAAATGCTTTTTATGCCTTAAGAATCGGTTCGCTATATTTTGAGAAGAATTGTAAATATCAGATTCTACATAATATTAGGACATAATTTAATTTATTTCCTAATTACCTGTGCGTAAAGTTCTAAATTCCAATCAAGGTCTAAGTTTCCACTGAGACAGATACTAAAGTACTACAAGCTTTCAATAGCGTCGATGAAAATATACAATTTACAATGGAATTAAACTCCAATAATAAGATTAACTTCCTGGATATGACCTTAAAAAAACAACCGAGGTGGGCTGTTGATAGATTGGTATATGGAACCTATTTCTTCCGTCAAAATTCTGAATTACAATTCCCATCATAATTTTCAATATAAACGAAATATTATATTTATTTGAACTCAAAAATAGAATATGCAAGTTAAGTCACAATAGTTTTCTAGAAAAGAATTACAAAATAGTTAGTGTTCTCCAAAAAAATGGTTATCCCATTAAATTTATTAAGAATATATTGTATAATACTTCGGTAAGCCGGATTATCCCCACCACTGCCATTGACCACCAAAAAACTGTCAAATACTTTGGGTTGCCTTATGGTAGGGTAGGTAAGATATCTCACGCGTGTTTTAAAAAAGATGCTGGAGGTAGAAGGAGTTAAAATAGTATCATCAATAGTATCATATGAATATCAAAGACTTGTGGTAGTATATATTTTTAGCAACCTTAAAGGCCATATATCTCCTCCGTTGCAATCCAATGTATTTTATAGATTCAAGTGCAATGATTGTGACTTGTAGCAGACGAAACAATATGTTTCACGGAGGATGCAAACCCACAAATAGGACTGTTTCGAGAGAAACAGAAATAAATGTGAAAAGACAGCTTTTTCTCAATATTGTTTTGACTTCGGTCACAGCTTCAACTTGAAGGGAGTAAGAATTTTGGGAAGGGAAAAAAGTTGATCAAAAAGACTTTTTCTTGAAAAACAGCATATCTCGAAAGATACGAGATGTTGCAACCTCAAAGATGATTCGGCGTCTCAAATGTTAGCACCATAACGTAACCTATTTATAGGTAGATATTTCTCTTGCATTCTTCCGACTATTATTCACTTTTAGAATCCTGTTATAAAATTTTAAGTTGGAATTTTACGGTAAATTGTCTTTCTATAATACGAAAACACTTTAAATATATAGAAACAAATAAGAACTGTATGCATTTGGTCTGTATACGATAGATCTGTGGAATACACACTGTTAATCGTTAGAATCACCTGTAGGTAAAGCAATTTATATGCGGTTTTCTTAATGTTTCCATATTTTAATAAATTTATCATATAGGTAAGGTTAAATTAAATTAAAAGAAAACTTTGTATTGTCAAAATATGTGATGTAATGTACTTTTAATAATTTTTTTTAGCTTTGACAAAGTTTACGTGCAGTAAACGAAACATTAGCGTATGTGATGTTTTATTGGCTAACCTGTCCTAAAATCGACGACTAATTGAAGTTTCATTGATATACTGCGGACACAACAAGTTCAGCATATAATGCTGTACATACCCAAACCGCGGTTGTTATGAAGACTGTAGATGATAGGATTACTGCATAATTGTAACAAAAGATTACTTTCGTGAAAATTATTGTCAATATTTGTTATAAATGTTCGCAAAATCAATTTCGTTGTTGTTGTCGTGGTGTCTGATGCTTTTCGAACTTAAATGATTTGTATTTCATATATGACTTTAAGAACAGCACTTGACGTTATTGAGAGTTTTGTAATTATCCAGAGTGTATTATTACTCCGCCGGATGTACGTATGTACATAAGTGAACTTTTCATTCATATAGGGTTATCAAATGCTTCAGAAATATATAGTTTGTTCTAAGTATATTGAATTATGAAACATTGTTAATGTCACGACTTCGTGTTCAAAATGGATTACAGACGGACTTGTACATTGTGAAGCAGTTTCCATAGAGAACATAGAAAGTAGCATTCTGATTCATCTAATTTGCATGTTAGTAATAAACTGGTGTTGATAACAGTTAATAAAATTGCGGGGGATATACAGGATATTTTTGTGTTTATTGGCAGCAATAATTTGGTTAATGTTAATTTTTGAACTTCTATCTTCAACTCCAGTTCTTCAGCATTAAAACATTGTTTGTCTAGTTTGAATCATTTCAGATATATTGTTGAAATTAGTTCCCTTTTCTGCATCTCTTTGTGCAGTGTTCCATAATACAATCTCAAGCTAAAGTGTCTCATTTCTTGTTTTGGTCTATTGTAACTAACTAATAACTTCTGCTAAAAATAAGTTTGTTTAGTAATGATCTTTGGTTAATTCAGATCAGTACATACATGAGACCTGCTTCAATCCATTGTATACAGTAACTCACCAACTTTCGTTCATGCTGTCTCATAAATTGATTCCGTTTTCATTTTTCAATTAGGTACTGCAACACAGAGATATAGTTTCAAATAATTTCTATGTCATGAAAAAGTTCTCGTGGAACGATTCTTGTCTTCTATATAACATGTTAAAGCTGAAATTCTCTTAGATTACACAAATCAAGTTATCAATCAAATAAATGATTTCAGTCGCTGTACTCGTTAACGTGCCACATTGTAATATGCATACTTATACATCTTTTACAAGTTTTTAAATCTTAAAATGTGTGCATTAAAAGGAACACCTTCGTTGTTCGCACTGTACATTTGTTCTTCTTCTGCTTCTTCTAATCACAGATCATGTAGTCGAGTGGAACCAACGTGCACGTATCGCTTCACCGCGAACATCCCAGGAATGATAAAAAATAGATTGGAAAAAAACGGTCTGGTGTTCTGTGTTCTCTTTGTTCTTAAATTGTAAATATAATACAC
The DNA here is from genome assembly GCA_023690525.1 of Holotrichia oblita. Taxonomy (NCBI): domain Eukaryota; kingdom Metazoa; phylum Arthropoda; class Insecta; order Coleoptera; family Scarabaeidae; genus Holotrichia; species Holotrichia oblita. Next base: position 88,581,369 of record CM043018.1, read on the forward strand.
GTCCGCTTGTGGTTTCAGGCACGGTGCGGTGATGGTATATACAACTTGAATGTGTACTAGCATCGAAACACCATCAGCAGCTTCCTTTACTTTCTTATAGTCCTCCGCACTAGAGGTCTTTCATGAAAGATATAGACCGACGATTCGGGCGATGATATTAAATTTTCTTCTTCTTGGTTTTCTTCTTTCTCTATGACTTTGAATTCAATTAGTATCCTTAATACATCGAAGATGCGAGGACGTTTCTTCATATTCACCTTATTTTGCAAACAAGCGATTGCAAAATGATTTGAAATAATTGAAAAATATCTTCCTTAATCCATCGAATAAGCTTGATGATTTTCTTCAGTTTGTCAGCAATAATATTTTATATTAAACTGCGTCATAGTTGCCTATTTTATAAGCTACTTCACTGTCCATAAAATGCTATTTTAAAGTACTAGTACTAGTACTTTAAAAACTGCAAAATGGACGTGTAGAAACACGAGCAACATATTACTTACGAAATTGTATTTGTACTGACAGAAACGTATTAGAAGCATTATCTTATCTAGTTTTGTAAAACTACTAATAATTTATTAGGAAAATTTTTTTTTAATGAAATATATTCCTTATTTAATAGTTCAGTATTTGTTTTACTATTCTGCATTCTACGATTTTTCGTAGAATTGGTTCACTAGCTTATAAGAGAGGTTATAAATCTTTTTTTCAGGATTCCCCCAGAATCCATCACTGCCGGTCGTAGTAAACGCTGACACAATAAAAAATAAATCACTGCTTGGAATAGGACTATCTAGGATCTATAATGCCAAAAGCGATGCTACTAATTTACTCAAGTAACAAAGTTCAAGCAGTTCTTAGTTCATATATTTTACTAAAGTAATGTAAGAGGTCAACAAATTATTTTATTTTAAATTCTAGATATGAGTTACAGATTTTGAGCAAATTTATTGTATGAGGGCGATTCGGAAATCAAGTTCCGTTTCCGCTTACTGAGCAGACGAGAGGGGATATCGACATTCTCGCTGCGATGTGCTGGAGTCTGCTTCAATTTGAATCGGTAGTGGTAGTGAGAAACATTCTTTGGCGTTATTTGGGTTGTTTAAAATTACTATTGCAATTGAAAATCCTGCCGACTGTGAACTGTTTGCCGTTCGATTTCTGTGTGGAAAGAAAATGAAAACTGCTGAGATTCAGTGTGAACTTGTTCTGTTTTGGTGAAACTAGTGTTTGTTTATGTGCTTAGTTTTTTTAGTTTTTTAGGTGCTTAGTTGCAATGACTCCGTAAGCTGTATTACTTACTTATTACTATCACTGCAACTTTCGCGGTGTAATTTTGTGTGTATAAATTGTGTTCAAATGGCATTGCGACAACATCATATCGCCTTTTATAATGCCGCGCTGTTAATCACTTTGCTCCCAACAGCGAATGGTAAGTCGATCCGGATTTCAACTCTCTGAAAAATGTCACCGTCCCTCCACAAAATTGAAACCCGGCTCCTATCGTCCTGCCACAACGATAGGCAGCCGCGTAACCACTGCGGCTATTAGTGACCGTTATTAGATAGATTAGGTTAGAAGATGGTTGCTTTGAGAAGAACAAATTAATGTCCATGATGAAGAACCAAAAGGAAACCAACGTGTGTGACGAATGGAACTTGCGGATAATGTTGAAGAAAAAATCATCAAAAATTAGCGATTTACAGTCACACAATTGAGTGTCTTTTTCTCTCAAATTTTACGTACATGAAGAGGCCATTAAAGATCTAGTTCATTGTTTTATCAAATGTGTCAATCTTAGAGGCAGCTATGTAGAGAAATAGCGGAAAGTGGTACATTTAAGTTACATATAATAAAAATGTCAACATGCACTGGTGTTTTTTTTAATAAGCGAACGGAATTTACTTTACGAATCGCCCTTGTATTTAATAATTGAGGGTAGTTTAACAATAAACTATGCTATCTAGTAATTGTATGCTCTTGCAAAATAAGGACATTATTTATCTCTGGTTGTTTGTCATTCTTATTTTTCTTATTTATCGAATTCATTCCAAAATAGCACTATTAATTTAATACCCAATTTGAAGTCACTACGTACTTGCTTGTACAGTTTTCTTTTATGTTTAGATTGTAACTTTGGCATAATCAAAACGCTATTTTTGAATTCTTATTCGACGGAAAGACAAAATCACAATTACATTAATTGAAATTAGTCCCAAAGACTTTTTAAAAGTTCGATCACGTCATCATCTTCCTCACTATGCTTGCTATTGGCACAACACATTTGAAAAACAATTTATGTTCGAGGTATCAAAAATGTTTTATGATAATTATTGAAACTTCTGGACAGGCTAACATCACCGAAACTAACAAAATTAAACAAGTTCGCTTATACCCTCTCATTATTACGCGTAGTAGACTGAAGGGAGATAAGTAGTGCTAAAACATGTTCATACTGTAATGTATCCATACACAGTAACTGTATGCATCTTCACTCCACTAATAGACATACTGAAGAAGCGTGCGGGAGGATGTGGTGGGAATCAAATGGAAGCTAAGGACAAAAATTATAGTTCAACAGCTCATTTTAACATGGCACTATAATATTTTGCGATTAAAGGTTCGAAGTTATATTATGTTTTCACATGAGTAATTTTCGCTTCCGCCTGCTATAATGGCTATTATGCAGTGTATTCAATATAAAGAATTTTATGTTAGAATATATAACTCAAGCCCATTACAAAACGTATATAGAATATATCTGATAAACGTGTTTGAAAATATTGAAATGCACCGCAGACTTTTCAAGATTTAACAGGATCTCCATTCTAAGAAGCAAAAATATCTCACAAGGTCATCGAAAAGTTGCAAAATGGGGATGACGGAGGTGCCAATAAGTTGTAAGTGTTGGTCAAACACATCCGCGTTACTACAGCACTTATTCTAAATAATATAGATTTTGTACTCAGTCAATTTGACCTTAAAAGTACTTGATAAGTTTCTTTTTGTTACTTAATACAATAATACTGATTCTAAGAAATGAATTTTGATGATAGATACAAGGGTAGTCTTGCGTACTGTACATTGATTCTAGCAAGGAAGCAGTAAGATGTATCAAACTACTTTTCAATCTGAGGTTCTCCGATAAGTTAACTATTGACTATGTAGTTGTGCTAACGCAGTTATATTAAAAGAGTAATATTCTGTTTTCGTAGGTGTGAACTTTTTTACGATGCTCAGCTAACTTCCAATGAATACTTACGAATCTAGTATATAGAGGGCGATAAAATAACTGTTATTTACAAAACAATGCGATGCAATAAAGATAGGAGCACTAGATGGGCACTGGATAGTTAGATAATACCACCCGAATATACGGTATGAAGAAACCCAATTAAAGAAATGTATAGCGAGATGCAATAGGTATTTTTGGTTTAATCAAGAGCAGGATATATAAATAATATTTTAATACGGTTATTATTCTTGTGAATGTTGTACTTATTTCTAATTAGTTTATAATTAAGTTTTATAGCTATGGATGTGTACTAATGTTTTTACTATGTTCTATGCCTGCCTCTTTATCTTAAATTATGTATTCGTTATTGTAATTCGTGGATGGATGCATGTACATATATGTATCTAACTATATTACATAAGTATGTACGTACTTCTGTATGGAAGGTTAATATAGTCGATCCTCTGGGTGTATGTACATGATCACGGCCCATCAGGACCTCAAATCAGTGAGAGAGAAACTGTAACGCCTTCTAACAGTATTAATCAACACGTTTCCTTTAGATCGTATTCATTGAATCGACGTTCCAATTACGAATGATAATATTTTCATTTTGATTAGTTGCTAGAACATCTTAAATTAAATGTACAACAAATTTCAGTAAGCACGTCAATTGTTTACACGAGGATTACAGAGATAGTTACAGTAAGATAAAGGACAATATACAAAAGTCATCTATAACTACATCTATACTACTTGCATTTGTTTGCTCGGACATTGCTGCGGACATGTCTGAAGAATATAAGGTTTAATACCTGGTATATACCTAATTTAGTTTTGTAATTACCTTTATACAAATGCAATCTCCATGAAATTCACAAATAGTTCAAAAATGCAATTAAAACTCAGTCAAAGTCAATGATGGCGGAATCGACCACCAACGTTATGTGTGTTGTAAAAAAAAATAATTAAAGAAATGCAGATATATACATAAATCAGTGCTGTTATACGAGATAACAAACGTACGACATTTATAAATTTTTAGCCTTGTTAGAAAATATTCACAATTAATTATAACCTGCAATTTCGAACAACATATCATGTTTCACTTATAATCATAATTATCAACATAACTGCTAAATCAATTTGTATGAGATAATTTAAATTAGAAACGTTTATTAATATGTCATTGATATTTCGCATTAGAAAATTAATGAGCCTGTGGTGACATTTAAAGAGTAACAATTAACACATTGGTTATATGTAGGTGGCCTTACATAAATACGAATTTATTTAAATATCAATAACGTCAATACATATGCATATAGAATTTAAATATATTTATATATGCATTGTTTTGTTATATCATGAGTTCAGAAAATTATGTAGCACTGAGCGAGTTTAGAAACTCTTTCATAAATTAATATTGCCTAATTTTAAGCAATACGTTACATAAAATAGTTCAAACTAAAATAATATTAAGCAATAAGAAACACGATTATTCTCTCACAAATATAAATGTTGACAAAGGAAGACACGAAGCTAGTTTGCGACCGAAACAAGATAAAGAAACATGCACTATTTCGTTATGAGCAATATACGAAAGAAAAAAATGCCTTTGGTTAACTCTACGCTGAAGACCTCAAGTTGTGCTACTGTCCTTTAACAATAATGGGTCTGCACTTCCGCCTAAACTTCATATTCCTTCCTATTCTTTCCTTTAAAATCAAAGACGATACTTGCCTTTCTTGCTAACTACTGGTGCAAGTTTTTATCTTTTCTGAATATTTATTTCCATTCTGCAGTCATGTAATTTGTTAGTTGTTTCCTCACTCACCTCAATATGATGCGATTCACGAGTTTATGCTGATGTCTTGCAATGAAAGCATTAGATAACTGCTTGATAAAATATTTGTATACACCAGAATTTTATAGATTGTTTCTACCTCTGTCGATATAATGAAATGAAATAAAACAAAATAAACTATAAAGATTACAACTGCAAGGCTTATTTGGAAAACTTAATGAAAGGAATGTCTTTTAATTGTGGAACTATAATAAATATGAACGGTAGTTGTAATTTTAATGGAACAATATTACAAACACTTCCATTAACTTGTAATATATGATGATGTTTTGTCATAAATGGATTTAATAGTTTGAAGTTATTTATTTTAGTGTGCAATTTCATTTATACAGCATGTGACTAGATGTATCTACGAACAGTAGTGTATTGAATTTTATGGTGCTGCAATTAAATAGTGTATCGTCCGTACTTTTTACCAAAGTCAAAAAAATACGCATATTAAATTTATTTTTCTTATAGGACATTTTTCGTATCCATTCACAGATGTGTTTTCTTCCTAAATGCGTGAATATGTCTACTTATGCATAAATACAATCGTACAAAACATATACAACGTCCAATTTAAATTCTAACAACTGTTAATTAAAATAATAAATACATTATAATGATCATAATAGGTAATGGCATTCAGAGAAAAAGACCCCGCGGGCTCCGGATTTACTACTAGATATGTACACGATATTATCCGATACCCACGTACTACGAAGAGATACATATCTTACTTAAAAGGAATGTTGTTTACATTTTCGATGATAACGTTTTCCGTGCTTGTCGTCATTGCCTTATGAAATAAGAAACGATAGCATTAGCAGGAAAGTAAAGGAAAAGAAACGGAAAGTGAGGATCGTATAAACATTGTATTGTTTTGAGAGTTAATTTATAACCAGGCAATAAAGCAATAATGTTTTAGTAAGTTTCACTTAATGATCCGGCATAATTAATGAGTTAATAATTTATTAAATATATACAGGATGATATCGTAAATTTTTTTTTAAACATTTCATATTCGGGAAAATATTTTGTGAAATACATGTGCTCGCATTTCGAATTGCGATCTGTACCGGATGTTCAGTCAAAAGTTCTCAACCTGTTAAATGACGTTTCGAGTTTCAACTGATGATTTTCTACTGGTAGGCGTTCTTTCATGAAACTGCCTCGTCAGGGTCATGGTTTACCTGCATTAACTTATACAGAAAGAGAACGATACAGTTTCTGAATACTATCAAGACAGAATTGAAGTAGTAACTCATTTTAAAAGCACCCTCATTGCAAAATCATTGACAAATTGTTTATCTCGGAACTGTCTACATTTATTTATGCCAGTATTTACTCTCCTGTATTTTGTGTAGATGTCAGCTAATCTTCCAATTCGTGTAATTTATTAGAAAATTGTGCATTTTAGTTTTTTCAAAATGTCGTTAATGTAATTATAAATATGTACCTGCAATCAGTGCCAACTTCGTTACTCTGAAATGATCACTACGTTTAAGACAAAGTCTGCAATTATCTTAATACAAATCATGTGTTCATATGTATTTGTTTATAAGAATGATTCTTTTTGAAAATGTTTTATATAATTCGTTGATAAATGCAAGCTTTTGCAACTTTATTTATACCCGACTAAGTTGTGCCATTATAGGCCTATTTTTAAAAAGATTCATTAGTTTATCTTTAGATCAGATATTTTCGCGTACCTCATACAAATATTGCGGTTACATATGACGAAATTGAGAGCCATAGTTAGTACCTTTATTATTAAACAATATTCAATATCCACTGTTTCTTTTATTTTCTTCGATTAATTTCATTAGTTCTGTACAATGTTCTACTCTTTTAAGAAATTCGTCAAATATCATTTAAAATTATTAAGGCAAATTATATTTGTAGATAAAGTGAGGTAGGCAGTAATAGCAAACTATATTTAACAAATTACACACCACTCACTACTGGTTCGTATCTACTCTTTCCTTTACATTCTTCTCTTACATCTCTGCGCAACATCTTTCTTCTTCTCTTTTTCAGTATTTCACCTGTTCAATTCTGACGATGCGAAAATAATTTAAATTGAATGCCGCGACGTCGTAATAGATTTGCCATTCTTCATCTCTTTCCTTTCATTTTATACTACATCAGTTATACATTGCGGCATTATTGTTATTATTACAGTGTATACAGTTGGAAAATAAGTACAATGTAAAGATCGGGAAGAAGGCAGCAAGTAACAGCCGTCCAATTTTGAATGAATGAATGAATCAGAAATATTGAACAAGAGTAGACTATGTGTCTCGCAATAATTTCAAGGATTCAGAGACATCTGGAAATACGTACATACGTGTGTATATCTATACGTTATGCAGCTAACAATACAGCGTCAAAAAAATCTGCACGCCTCGTTTTAGGAGTGTAGCGCACCCATTTTCCTCTGAAACGAAGGTTATCCACGTTGGGGATTGCGTAGTTGCACTTGCTTAGTAGAATGTTTAATAGGATAGCAATTCTTCGCAATGTTGTGCGGTGTTCACTGATGATTGAAAGCATTTCGCAATCGTAAAATTACATGTATTTCGAATAATTTATTAACCTCTATCAGTGAACGTCCATAAATAACTTGGGCGGTATGCTACGTATGTATTCAGATGAAAATATTATCGTGCTTGTACAAAATCAATAATGTAATAATTACGATTATGACTGAATGGTTGTTATTGCTAAACTTTTAAATCTTTTGTCCGTCTGATTTATTAAAAGCGTTTCCTTTGAAATTAATTATAATCTATTTTGTTTGAATAAGCCAAGGCATTCCACCGAAATGCTGTGAAGGCAACAAACCGTAAACATGAGTATATTAATGCAATAAATAAATAAAGTATGTCTAAACTATACGTAAATAATTATTATATTGACTTAACCGCAGAATTTTTTTGTTGCTCTTATGAATATGATCAAATTTTTTCTGTCTCTAACTAAAATCAGCACTGATCTGTCTATTCTTCCGTCTAAGTAGTGCATGTGTGGAAGTAGCTGCCTCGTTAAGCACGTGAGTATATATGTAGGTGAAATAACGAATATGTACATGAACTATAACCAATTTGTCTAAATTCTTTACTTAAAACACTCTCGACCTTTACTACAACATAATTTGTGCGTCACTTATAATGCGTAGCAGTCTGCTATTTCGCTTAACCATAGCCACAGCCGTTTATTTGCCAACTCATATTTAATTTTATTTGCAAAATAGTTGTACATAGATAATACATAACTACGTTAAGTTGTCCGACTTGATAACTTCCATTAAGACTATATTGATCCAAAAGTGCCTGAATGGTTGTTGACCAAATAAACAAAATTATAAATTTCACGTAGGAAACATTTCCCTTATGTTAAACATATGTAGATAGAATGTTTGATGGTATTTTAGCTGTTTTCATGATGCTGTACAGTATTTACATGTTCTCTACAGTACCTTTTGCTCATACATATCAAAGATTTGTCGGACAGACATCAATTGGGCAATACCCTATAGTTTTCAGATCCCCCAGCTGTTACTTCAAAAAGTTGATGAATGTGGAAATGAATTTATTTTCTGAACTTTAAAAGATACTTTACAAGTATGTTTTGTATTTGCTTCATACAATAGATTAACAGAAACTGTGAGTAAATTGTAGCTAGAACTACTGCCACAGTTAACACTCATGAAAAAATTATAAAATGACATTCGTATTGTAGGTACTTTGAGGCACATCAATCACTTTCTCATATATAAATCTTTTAGCGTTCTTCCATCAACATTCTTTATGTAATTTTAAAAGCAGATAAGTTCCTAGAATTCAAAATTAAACCTCGTCTAACCGACATTCTATAAATATAACGACGTTCACAATTACACTTATCTCAAATTCACGTCACTGAGCTTTACCTAGAACTAAATAAATGGTAATAAAACCCTTTCCGTACCTATACATGTGTATTGTATATACATAGATGACAAAACGTCCTCGGAATGATACATTTATGAAAGTTCAGAAGAGTATGAGCCCATCAAGCACACGCTGTTGTGACCTCACTTTTTAAGTTGGAACGTTACGTGCTGCTGTTCTCTCGAAGAAGGGTTGCTTATCTGCGAGATTATATCAAATTTCGGTACGGCCTGGGACGTGGGCAGCCTACTATCTTCACGACAATAACGCAAAAGAAAGAAGAACGAGAGGAAAGGAAACGACATTGAAACGACGCGCTCGTTACGCTGAATACAAATTCTCTCATTTCACATAAAAATGGTGGCGCGTTTTCAATGTTCGTGCATCTCGCATTTGACTCATTTACCATAGCTCTGTGATGCATTGCTGCGGGAAAATTGTATAGGGCAGTGAACCGTGGATACCTTGCTTTGTATTGCATTATTTTCTATGCAGAGAGAAAGAAATTCATTAAGGGTAAAATAACGCATTGTATAAGATGTGTTTTGAATGAAGGTATTGGGTAATGTTGGTTAAGAATAAGAATAAGAAGAATAAGAATAATTGTCCAACAGATAAACCGATTACAGGACAAAATTGCATATACATACATAACAAATTATGGCTAGATATAGAGTATATAATATAGAAACATACGTTGTATAGAAAACATTATCATTTACACAGTACCGTAGGTAATATAGAAATATGTACATATATGTTGCAACTAATTCATCACATTGGCTCAAAGAAAATATCTAAGTAGTGGCTGTCGGCTAGCTTATACATATTATAGAACGGTGTACTAAATAATAGGTTAGTTTTATGGGTAGGAAGTGCAAAAGTAGAGGAAAAACGAAACGGGCCGCGTGGCACATGAAAATCTAACATTGATACAAGATCAATACAGTCAATGCGTCCAGCTATCAACTTCCAAATAAATTTGTAACAGTGTTCATTCCGTCGTGCTTCGAGAGATTCTATATTATGTCTTTTCAATAAAGAATTGTAACTAATGCCTCTCATTGGATACTGACCATCAATTTTGAAAGATAGATAAGAATTTTAAAAACCGACGCTGCACTTTCTCCAGCGTTAACTGGTGACATAAATAGTGGGGTGACCACACCGTTGAGCAGTATTCCAGACAGCTTGTCACATAGGTAAAGTATAGACTCTTTATCATGTTCGTATCACTGAAGGATTTACTATTCCGCATAACAAAACCAAGTCGCTTAGATGCTGTCGACGCTATGTGTTCAATGTGCTGAATAAAGCTAAATCGGCTATCAAATAGCACGCCAAGATCCTTGAACAATTCAGTAGTCGACAAGATTTCTCCGTTGATTATGTACATAGATCTAAGTAGATTCGTTTTGCGAGTAAAGGTCACACTTCTGCACTTGCCAATGTTCAACTTCAGTTTGTTATCTTCACACCAGGAACTGATCCAGTCAATATTTTTCTGAATTAAGTCAATATCCTCTCGATTGGTGATGGTGGTATATATTTTTACATCATCAGCATATGCCAATGCAGGACAATCAAGTCCTTTCAACAGGTCATTTATGTATATTACAAATAGTAGGACCCAAGCTTGACCTCTGAGGGACCCCTGATGTCGATAGGAACTCGTAAGATCGAAAACCATTATAATATACATAGTTTGAACGTCGAGCCAGGTAAGAGGACATCAGCGTAATGAAGGCTGGGGATAAACCATCAGCGTCCAGCTTTTTTAGAAGAATCATGTGATCAATCGTATCGAAGGCGCTGGAAAAATCTGTATATACTACATCAACTTGGGCCTGGGTATCGAGTGCTTTACCTATGTACTGGGTAATAGTGGTTAGATTAGTTATTGTTGACCTTCCTGGTATGAATCCATGCTGATAATCTGAAATTGATAGTTTCACATTGTGTAAGATATTGGTGTATATAATCTGCTCATAAATCTTAGCAAAATTTGATAATAATGATATAGGCCTATAGTTCTTCGGGATTGATGCATCTCCTTTTTTAAAAATCGGTATCAATCGGGCACGCTTCCATAGTGCAGGGAATTTAGAAGTAGATATTGACAAATTAATTATCACGCTCAGTGGCTTACACAGAACAAATCGGGTTTCTTTTATAAAAAAACTTGGGAGACCGTCATCTCCGGCTGTATGTTTGTCTGGAAATTTTACCATAATCTTGGTGAAATCTTCTTCTGAAGTAGGCGAGAGAGAAAATGTATGACTATTGTACAGGTTAAAATCTAAATGTAACGTAATTTTGTTGATCATTCAAAGATGCGCTGCATATGTTATAAAAATGTTCAAAGGAAAACAAATAATAGATAATAGTTAATTACAAGTAAAGTACTCAATTCCATTTCCTGTGTCTTTGAAAATTACATTAATTTTTAATTACTTAAGCTTATCACACATGAAACCAAATTGATAATGCATGTAGGTGCTGATTTTATGTCACTGTTTTATTTCAAACATGCAATATTTGGTTTTATTGCAACTATCTTGCTTGCTTGAATAGTACTCTATTACCAACTGCAATGAGAGACTGCTTGACTTAGTTGTTTCAGTTTTCCATTTGTAATGCTGCTGGTGCAATGTAAGACTGCTTATTATCTAACCAAAATGAACGATGTTGTAGATGATACTGTAAGTATGGCTGTCGACAAAAAAAGTATCTAGTAATTGCAATGAAAATCTAAAAATAAGAAAAATGAAAGAATATCCACACATGTAGATTTCACAAACAAGAAGAACATATGTATACATAGATGTATATGAACACTACCTCAGTGTTGATCAAATCGGATCTCATTCTAATGCAGCTGAATATTTGGATGTGACTCTGGATGAGAACCTCCAATGAAATCTGCACATAAAATCAAACAGAGTTCAATTGGGACTCAAATATAAGAAATTTTAGGAAAAAGCAAAGGAAACTTAATGGGTGTATTAGTTAAAATTGAAAAATATATTCTATTTACTCAAGCCCAATCTTTCGCTATTTTATTTACAGGAGGACAGAATTAAAGCTAAGTTGAATAAAAAATCCACTCGTCGCCTGGTGATGGTTACGGTCGTTATCGGTTCTGATAAACAGACAGATTTTGCTGAATTTGCAGAAATTCGGATGTTCTGCATAATATCGTTAACGCTACGTGAGAGTGACTGTCAGAAGGATCTCCATGTCGAAGAAGCATTAGAGACCCAGAAGTACCTAATTTTGGATTGTTGTATGAAGATAAAAAAAAGGTATCACATTATTCAGACAGAAGGATAGATTATCTTATTATCAACTAATTAGGTTCTAAACTAATTAGACACATACATATGTAGGTAGACAATAACATTCTTGCTGCCGTAATCAATATTTCGAACATGCATACGTGCAACAATACTTATGTGTATTTTCTCAGAATTAAGCACTGAAAGATATATTTTAGAGAAAACCTCGTTTCTGCTATTATATAAACACGCTTATCAATCTACATAGAATGTGTAGATCCAAGTTTGAGAAACTCGAAGTCGTTATTAACACATAAATAAGGTGCCGTAAATAACATTGTGATGCAATTAAAGGCGATCACATACTTTTCTCTTTATAGAGAGCGTTTCGTACTCTCAAATACCGCTTGGACAAGTATATACATAGATAGAATGCTGTTGCTATACAAAACATAAATAGACGTATGTATGTGATATATACATGCTCCACATAGGCATACATATGTACATACATATCTTGAGAACGAAGAAAAAAACGAAATCCGGGCATTCTTTTCCTAAACGGCTTATTTATTTCGAGATCTTCTTATTCAATCAGAACAAGCTGGTCAAGCTTTCTTCAATTAGTGCCAATCTAACGTTCAAGAGACGATAACATTTATTTCTCAATGTTTGTGTACCTGTACTGTAGGTATATACATATATGCGTGTATGCGTCTAAGCTGCACGGCGCGCGTGCACGTATTATTTTTTACTTCTACTACTTCTTCTACTGTAGTACCAATTGACCGTGAAATGTTAGATTTCAAGAAATGTCAAGATTTCCCCACGATTTCTATGCATAGGGATAGCTACTTATGGTCATTGGAAAGGCATGAAATAATTTTCAACGGTGGATCGATTCAAATCTAAAATTTTGTCGTATAATAGCATCTCTAACGAAGGCTGTAATAATAACTTAGGGATGCGGCTTCTATATGATATAACTGTACAACTAAAGACATTTTGCAAATTCGATATTGACAACTAGATGTTGGATATCCTAATTTATGAATAATTGTTTTAACTATTACAAATTAGTCACTAAACTTTTGACAAGAAAGACCAATTGTACACGTATACTAAAAATAGACCAAAAGAATATCCCAGAAAATGTGGAAAAATTACGAAATAAGGGAGATCGTTTGTATATTTCAGAATATGAAAACAATATGGTAGAAATTGAAAATAGAAGAAACCAGAAAGTTTGCAAACCAAAATTTATTATCCAATACAATAGGTATACTCGTACATCCGATGTTGATAGGGAGGACTAAATGATCTATTATTTATCAGAAAGGAAGACTATTGGCTCGCTTAAAAAGCTGTTTATGCATATTTTGGAAATTTTGTCAAAATATTAATCCTAGTGCTCTTTACTTCAAACTCTGATTACTTACGAATGAATTACTTTTTATTCATTTCTAAATTTCTCCACCATTTGAGAATATTCTTTACAACCCATCCCTTCATTTTGGTAAATAAAGGGCGAAACGAATACATAACATAGCAACCACTTTGTTAGTAATAACATCCGTGTGCGTGTTGGAGGATATACAATTATATAAAATTATTACTATCGATATGCAGAGGTGGAGAAACCCAATACATTTCGGTCATAAAACGCGCACATTAGTGGACGAACTGGAATTGTTTTGCTTTGCAATAACACAACTGGACAATGTAAATTACGTACTAATAAACAACTCAGATTTGCGGCGTGCTTCAATGTATTAGTTAATATATTGAAGATTTAGTATCGATAATTGTCTTATAAAATAATCATTGGACTTGATTGAATATACCATTTTAACTTAGACGCCTCGAGGTGTTCTCTCTATGTTTTACGCGCCTCGGCACGCGAGAACAAATAAATTCTGTAACACGTGTATGTATGTAGTACATGCAAGTTCTATAGGTATCCATATACATTATTTGTATGTAAGCGTTGTTGGCTCTTTTCAGTGCACGTCAGAATTATTATTGTTTTTATGCACAACATTCATATGCGCGGATTAGGTAAGTTCGTTTAACAAAACCGGGAGAGCTTACATTTGAAAATTGAGGATTTAATTTTGAACTTACTGATAATGCTGGCCAACAGGGTTTTTTTTCTTACACTCTGATACGTGTACATTATGAATTTTTTCAAATTGGCTATCACGTCAGGTTTCTGAAAAATGTTTTATATGTATTAAATGTACTGTATGTATTTTTGTTGTTTGTTGTTTTATGAGTAAGTTAAAAGAAACTATCAAGTTATTATCATGCTAACGGGCATGTCCGAACAGGATTTAATATGTTTGGGCTTCATTTGTACGTCATAGTCGTTAAACCACTCCCGTTTTTTCTCTAGAACCAACCAAATCAAGGAATTAATAGATCTGTGCATATGTGTGCATATAAGACCCTACAGACACGTTATTCGACTCAAATTGACTCAATGTATAGTAGTAACATTAGTTAAACGTTTTTCGAATTCGCAATGTCCCGTAGGTGTGTAAACAATCGTAAGAGTTTTTGTTATGTATGTGGAGAATTCACCGTTCAATAGCATAGACGAAATATTACACCGTTAATAGAAAAATGGTATAAACTTTATTTTAAATTAAAAATTACAAATCAGGATAAGTTGTGGAGTCCTCACAATGTCTGTGCACGATGTGCTATTACTTTGAGGAGCTGGATATAATAAAAGGTAAAAGCATAGCTAATAATATGCCATTTGGTAGGCCTATGATTTGGCGAGAACAAAAGGATCATTCGACAGACTGCTACTTTTGCTGTACAAAGACCTTCGAGTTTTCCAGTAAAAATAAGGATAAAATTACCTATTCTAATTTACCTTCTGCCACTCGTCCTGTTCCTCATTCGGAAGCTTTGCTAGTACCAAGTCCTATGGATGTTTCGAACCAATAACATGTTGAAACCGAGATAGAAGAATACATTTCAGAGTTGTAGGACACAGATGAAGAATATTTGCCATCTTAAGAGGACACGCCTCATTTAATAAATAAATTAGAATGAAATAACCTAGTTCGAGATTGCAGTTTATCAAAAACTCAGGCAGAAATATTAGAATCAAAACTGCAAATATGGAAGTTGTTAGCTCCGGGTACGCGTATTTCTGTATATCGAAATCGCCAGAAAGAACTGTCACAGTATTTTTCAACTGAAGGTCTTTCATTTTGCAGAAATGTTGACGGTTTAATGCAAGAATTATGTTACAAACACCAACCAGAAGAATGGCGTCTTTTTATAGATGCTTCTAAATTGAGTTTGAGAGCTGTCCTTCTACATATAGAAAACGTCTACCCCTCCATTCCTGTTGGTCATGCCGTGCACATATGATAATATGACACGTCTCCTTAATAAAATCAATTACAAAACCTATAAATGGTACATCAGTGCTGATCTCAAAGTAGTTGCAATTCTACTTGGTCTACAACTTGGACTCACAGCTGTTTCCTTTGTGAATGGGATAGTCGAGTGAGAAATTTGTACTGTGCTGTTAAGCAATGGTCAACCAGAATACAATACACTCCTGGAGAAAAGAACGTAGTACATAATTCGTTGGTGGAGCTTCATAAAATACTTTTACCGCCATTACACATAAAATTAGGTCTGATGAAGAATTTCGACAAAGCATTGGACAAAGAGGGACCAGGATTTCGATACCTTAAACAAATTTTCGTGATATATCTGAGGCAAAACTTAAAGAGCGGATTTTATAGGACACCAGACTAATGTGTTACAACAGGATCGAGAATTTGACGTACTCTTGAGCGATTTAGAACGGACTGCTTGGAATGCATTTAAAAGAGTGACAAAGAATTTCTTAGGAAAAAAAAATCTGAATATTACGAGGAAATTCTTAGTGAACTTCTTACAAATGACCATGCATTAGGCTGTAATATGAGTCTTAAAATACATTTCTTGCATTTGCATCGGAACTTCTTTCCCCCGAATCTTGGCGATGTTAGTGACGAGCATGGGGAAAGATTCCATCAGGATTTCATCCACTATTGAAAAACGCTATCAGGGCAAGTGGAATAGCGAGATGCTTGCTGACTACTGTTGAACCCTAATTTTGGAATGTTCTTCCCATCCCAATATAAAAGAAAAGTGAAAAGATAGATGTGTAATTAAGCACAGCAAGAAAAGATTTCCTTAATAATTTGTAATATAAATTTCAATGGCTTTAAATAGTTTGCCAGAGAAAAATTTATTTTTTTTTATACAGTTTTTTTTGAACTAATTATAGACACTAAACAAAAATAAATAAAACCAAACTACTGAATGAAACATGGTCATAAATATCTTTAAATCAATAATGGTCGTATTATACAAGTATATATACAACAAAGCAGATAAATTTGTCACTGGCCAGTCGCATATATCATACAACGTAACTGAGTAGAAAGGTTTAAGTGCCATAAGAATTTGCCCGCTCGCCATGCACAACATACAAGACTAATGCGTGTAGATGTAATGTGTATATGTGCAATTGTCCACCTACGTTCACTGTAACTTGTTCCAGTTAATTTCATAAATCGGTCTTTCATATATTGTTGTGTACTGTAAAAGATGTGCCACCCCCTATCATTCAATCAACTGTAATTGATTTATATTATTGTAGTACAGAAGATTAATAGTAAGTAAGTTTTGTCTATCTTATAATTAAAATTTTTGGTTCTAACATGCTGTTGGTGTCTTTATTGTGCAATGTATGTAAAATATATTCAACTGTCAGAATAAATTTTTCGAATAATCTAATAGCATTATTATTACTGGTTCAGATTTTTACCATTACTGATACCTTATCCTGTCTCTCACATCTAGGTCTAATCCTTTAAATTACATATAAGTAAGCAATTGAAAAAGGGAAATGAAACCTGTAATTAATTTCCGCATTCTATTCAAGCGTAGTCTACTGAAAATTGCAATTTCATATTCACCAAATCTTACATTAAATTATTTTCTTCCGCGCAGCAAATAATCGTATTCTCTCTCATGTTCTCTTCTTTATGACAGAATTCAGAGAAAACTTATGACAACACTTTTTCTATTATCTTTAATTAATGGTACCATTGAATATTTTTCAGAATGAAGTACATAATAGTTTGTAAGTATGTTCGGATAAGTATTAGAATAATGTGTTTTAGAGTCATTCCACAGCCTTTGCCTAGAAGATGCAGATAAATCAGTATACAAGACTGCCTTCCAATAAGGTTACTTCAAAACGTGCAAAGGAAGTAGTTATTTGTATCTAGTAGATATCTTATTAAGTGCAGTATTAGAAAAGTTTCTTGCTTTAATAATAATAATCATTTTAGGAACTTACTTTAATGAATAAATTGGTTTCATCAAACATAGTGCAGTGTACCTAACGTCAACCTTTCGCAGTGGTATATTTTTCAGTAAAATATGAACTTTGATGGATTGCTAAGAGAGATATCAAATAATAATTGGCGTAGGCATATAAATTCGTAAGAGGGGATAAAATTGTGGATTATTACTTTTTGTTTCCAACATTCCTATCGAAAAGATATATCCGAAAACAGAGACAAAACAAAATATGCTTTAAGCTACCATTACAGAAATTCTATAGATATTGAAAAGTTAGCTCCATAATTCATTGTGTTTACAGTCTTAGATATCAGTAGTTTTATGTATCCAAGGCTTTGAAAATTTTAAAGGAAGTGGGATATATTTTGCAAATAAAGCTGTGTTCTGGAATATAAACCGCCAAAAGTAGTGATAGAACATATGTAGTAACCATCAATTTCGAAAGTTGACATTTTTTACAATAAAGAAAATTCAATGGTGATTAAAGTTAAGTACCTACACTGGCAGTTAAGTAATTTTTTCTTAAAAGAATTGATAATCGACTTATTATTATATTATTATACTATATTATATTATCATTATCTGAATTATTATTACAAATATTGTTGTTGGTGTTTCTTTACTTAAGGGAAAATACGCATTTAAATTATAAGATTTGATTATTTAAATTTGGTCGGATTAAATTTAGTTCGGTTTATTTATGGGCAGCACTAAAAATGGTATTGATTGATACATAAATAACCGATCAACAATAATTTTGGTAAGTAGTACTAATAAATGTTCTTCATCTATTAATGTCATACTATTCAATAGAAACAGATAACTGGTAACAATGCAGAAGGACTATATCATTCTTTTACAGGACCTTACTGTAATCTTTGGAAATACCATGGCAGTAAAGTCAATCTATTCAACAGAAATAATTTCCTGGTGATACGACAAGTAAATAACCATAAACATACATGCAGCGATGCGATGTCGTCTAAAATTGTGCAAGAAAAGACCGTGGGCGCTACAGAATGCCACGCAGGCTCGCAAGACTTCTTAGGACGCCAACAACACAAAGACAAGAGCGGCAACAACTCAGTACCAAGTTGCCGGTGGGCTCTATTGTAAAAATAATTTATTTTTCTCGTAATACCGTTTAAATATTACAATTTAATTGCTGTGATTATGCCCACACATTATTAGACAACACGTACAGCTGTACAAAGGGCGTTAATTAGCTAGACAGAGATGTCATTGATGCTGGCTGCCTTTATGTATACTTTGTAAAGGTGGGAGATTGTCGTTTGAAAACAGTGTAGTGTATACTTTAGTTTATACTTATGTGGCCTCGCTTATACCTAACGAGATTGCTCCTATTGGTTCAACTGATCTAATCGCAATGAAATATACACAAGAAAAAACGGAAGTACTATGCGTATTTGCAGGTGTTAGGATTAATAAACACATGGATTAATTTGTTATTTAAATTATGAAATGCGTTTTCAGATTGTGAAGGTTGGGTTTCTTATTTTCAACGAATTTATCACACACATGTTTCGTTGATGTGTATATGACACCTCTAATTATGGGTGACATAAATTGTTCAAAAAATAATAAAATATATTTTATTTAAAGTCGACAGTTTACATATATTCTTTATAAAAAGTATTACATATGAATATTTCAAGAGTTCTGCACTATAATTTTACATCCACCCGGAGAAAATAATGTAAACCGATATTAAGAAAAACAATATGTCATAAATACACGTTCAAAGTAATAAAAAATACAATTCATTTTAATTTTATTTGTGTTTGAAAAGTTGTTATATCAAGGTATTAAAATATTATACTAGAAATCTGAAGTTTAAGCCCACTATTCAATTTTTTTAGAAGAACAAGCAATGAAAATCAGAAAATCTCATAAGCAATTATTAGCTAACGCTTTTTAGTACGTTCTACAACTACTGTCTTCATGGAGGACAACTAAAAACACTTATATTGAAACACTAACAATTAAATCCCTTTTTGTTTATCATTAATATATTTTGAATATCTAACAATATTTATTTCGAATTGTAATATGATATTGTAAACAATGAACAGGATGCCATGTGTTTAAAGTTGTTTCAATTTATTAGTCAATTAATACCATCTGACGGTCGCCGACTATTATGTACATATAACCTTAATGAATTTGCAATCGTAGCACTATCGTAATCACGCCTCATCTAATTAATAAGGAATATTATGACGAAACAATCCACGAACAGGTGTTCGCCAATGACACAAAAGCCTCTCATTTGAATTGCACAAATATGAGAGAGCGAAGGTTCCGTGTTGGTCCGGTATATTTTTTGTTTGGAAACGTTTGTGTTCATAGATATATGCACATTTTTTTGTAGTTAGTCTGATATATTAACGTCAGGTTGTAATTGTTCTACAGTAAAGTATAAATAAAAAATATGACACATGGACGAATCATTCATCATGTTTGTTGCATATTAATGGATAGATTTAGAAAAAAGCTACAATTAAATAGACGTGGGTGTTATTAGATCATACACTGTGAAACGTGAATTAGAATACTGCATGCGTTTAAATTTAAACGTTTACAGCTTGGTGTGGCTCATTATTTGATATCTTATGAATTTTTATTTTTATGTAAAACTTTTGTAAGTATTAGTTATTCTAATTTCATTAGTTCTAGTTTTGGAATGCAGTGTAGCTAGTAACGCCCTCTTTTCACTAGAACATATTCATATATTTCAGAAAAAAGTCATATTGACTGATGGTGCTTCTAAGATTATTAGAAATCTATAAAACCAAATTTATACAATCAAGATCGGTAGCGGCTTATGTATACAAAAATTACATAAATTAAAGGGTAAAATAATGCATAAAATTCATCAGCAGTCTGTATAATAGAACCAAAGTCACCCCTACAAAATTTGTATAGCGATAAGATACATCATGTTTAAGTGCATGGGAGACCATGTTTGACCTTTTTTCCATAATTTCCGTTCTTTCTGTAAAATGCCCTGTTTACGGTGATCGCACAGCGTATGCGCCGAGCGGGTGCTCTCTGCTTCTTTGTTTACGATGTGCCGACTATAAAGTTATAAAATATTATGGTAGTCGTAAAACCTCCCCGGATCCGAAAAGTTAGCAGGATGTTGAAAGATCTCACACACGCTATAATTTATGAATTACCCCGCGGGATTCGACGTCAATAAAAACACGGAGAACAGCCATTGAAATATGCGGCAGCAACCAGTTTGACAAAATAAGCATATTGTCAGATATATTCGATTTATTAAATGATAAATGACAAATATGACCTTACTAACTAGTATTTGAGATGATTGATGTAGTAGCGGAAGTGGATTAAGTTATCTACAGGTGACTTCCCTAACCACCGATGATAAAGCAAGCATAACTAAAGGTGCAGTGCAAGTCTCTTCGTTTGTCTGAAGACTGCATTGCAATTGTAGTATGTAAACAGTTCTTTTAGTGGTAGCCACTTAGAGGTTGTTCTTACTCTTTGAATATATCTAAAAGTATACTGCGTCGACTAAATTCTAACCAAGTCAATAACCAATGCCAGTCGTCCTTATGTATACAAGGATTCTAGTTGTTCTGAGTTTGATACTCAAGTATTCATTTATTCATTTGAACAATGTTTTTCATTTTATTAATTGAAACGGTTGCTCTTGTGATTCTAATAACAATATTACAATAGAGATGAAGTATTAAAGTTCAAATGTATACCAATTATCAATTCATATCACAGTAATAAATAATAATTAATTAATGTGTGAGTCGTTTTACTATAACTTTATTACAATTGTAAATAAATTATATTTATTTACAATATATAAATTATATTATATTATTTTTACCCTTGGATCAAACGAACTGTAGGAATAGATTTTCCATTCTGATCATTCCTAATTTAAGTTAACCACAAATTTGATTTTTTTTTAATACTAGCAACGACGAAACCTAACTCTTAAGGTAACAGGTTAAGTTAACCTGTTTCCTAATAAAAAAAATTATGGAATTCGTAAGTTTATGTATTCAATATATGTATGTAACATCTGTTGCAGATTCTATAAAACACGTCAATCTTCTGTCCTCGCTACATGTTTCTCAGTATAGCTTCGATTAACATATAGAAAGTAAATTTCTGATTTACTTGAGTTGGTTGTCTAATCTGGTTTATTAGTAAGGTTTACTAAGGCTTTGACCTACATATCTGCTATTGATTACTGTTTGTTACTACTAAGAAATTGTCAACCTGAACTAGCAAATAATAATTGTGTGATATGAAAGCAAATTTTATGACGAAGAGTTTCCTCAGTATCATACGTATTTGCAAGAAATTACACACAGAACTACATATATTAGAATAATTTACTAAAGAGAAATACATTGAATAAATAAAGCAGACAAGTTCTTCACTGGATCTCTTGGTGCAGAAGTAGAGCACTAAACACTTTAACCCACTGAACACCAAACAAGTTTTAACTAAAACACCCAGTTTTAGTTAAAACTTGTTTGGTGTTCAATGGGTTAAAACAGACAAATTTTAGATATTTCTTTTAATCTCCTTAAATTTGTTTGAGATGTCAAAATGAAAATTATTATTTTACTGGTGAATGTTGACGGAGTTTCAATAAAATTATTTATAAAAAACAAGGAAGTTCGGAAGAGACAACAAATGCTTTTCAAGGAATTTTTAATTAATAACAATACTTAAGCCGCCTCTGTAGCTTAGAGATTAACAACGGCAGATAATACGTCCCCACGTACCACCGGATATATTCCATTAAAAGCGCATTGCTTGCTCAAATAGAAATTAGAGGATGTAGAGACTCGAGTGGAAAGAAATTATGTATACCGACTACTATTTTATTGCTGGCTGGCGCTACACGTTCTCTTGTTCCTCTGCTCTTTTTATATCGCGATATTCTTTTGTTTGTTTGTATAAGAAGCTAGACGTCGTCGCAACATTGTCATCACAAAAAGAGAAGGAACAAGCGACGCATCCAACAGCAACGGCTCAACATGGGAGCATAAAGAAAATTGTTCATTATACGACGCCGTAACTACAAGGTGTTTGGAGTGAAAAATACCGAAAGTAGTAATTTTCCCTCTCGACCCAGTGGAGCAGACTTATAATTAACTCTTTTTTTCCAATGTCATTCGGCGAAGTAATCATCATTATATGACGTTTTTCCTCCTACTATATAGGTATATATTTGATGTGATCTGTTTGTCGTCTCTTTTCTCTGGTTGACTTCTTTATTATTTATTTCTTTTCCGAAGTCATTTTCACATTCCGTGTGCGCTGGTCTCGATGATTTTTGTGTACCTGAAATAGCTAGATGGTCGCGAAGACAAGGTGGAGGATCTAGATAAGAAGGTTTAATGTGTATATAATTCCTCTTGATGAAGAAATAAGAAATGCGAAATAAAAAAATGTAAATGTTTATTTCAACAGCAATGCTGATAATTATCGACAACATGAAATGCAGGATTCTTTAACCATTATCAAAGTTCCAAGAATTAGGTAATAATCATCATGTAAAGCGAATTTTTATTTCATTCAAAATATAGTCTAGTAACAACAGAGCAGTATGAAAATAATGAGAGCACATTGGTTGATCTGACATGATTTTTATTATTTGACTAAAAATATCTATGCGTATAGAGCAGTTTTAAGTTATTAGAAGCACTACTAATTGTTCTTGGATTGTAACTATGATATCTAGATATGTTATATATGATCAGTCTTAAGCTTCTTGTCTCAGTGTTAGAGACATGTTATTAATTCTGACAACTGTCTTTTGCAAATCGTCCTTTATGTCAACTTACATAAAGGCGCTTTTAGTAGAACTGATTATCAATGATGCAAATTTCGTGTGTTATTTAAATCAGAATTTACTTTAACGGTAGTAGAGCCAATTGTCTCAAGGAAGAAAATACTGGGCTATGTATCATCTGCACGCATTTAAATGTAGTAGTACCTATGACACTTAGGTAAGGAACTAGTAGGTATATGCTGTAAACAATATTGGTAATAAAATCGTTTGCGGGGTATAATGGAAAACGATGAGGGGCGTTGACGCAATAACTACAAACATAACGAGTGACTTTTCAATTATGATCGGAGTACTATACCCGGAGTACTATACAAATACCCTGCTTTTCTTGAGCATCACAAGTACTTTGAACTGCCTTCATCCTTAGCCGCTATAATATCATTACGAGTGATAGCACAGCTACGATGCCAACTGACACCGTTGTGACAATGTGGAATAATGTTGTGAATATCAAAATGTTTAAGGAATTGTTCATAAATAACTCTTACTAATATGTTACTAGTATCTGGAAGAATACTAATTTCACATAGATCTTTAAATTGAACAACATTTGACATATTTGGCAGTGAAAACCAAAGAATATTCTTATGAGTTGGGAAAAATAATGCACTTGATGCATTAGTTAGTAATATGTTAGTAATAAAGGTTGGCGTACGCTTGGGTAAAATCGAATAAAACATGTTAATTCCAATCCTATCCTAACCCATAATACTTCTCTTTATAGCGCAAATATGCCCATTATATACTACTGCAGATGATACTCAGATCTAGGTCGCCTGTATCCATCTTTCCATTATCACAACGTTGCAGAAATCAGACATCAGTGGTTCAAACATGTTTGCAAAAGATGGTGGCTATCATTTCGTCAAAAATAGATTTGGTCCCCATTTTTAACGTTTTTTTGATGTCCTGAGTGTCCGAACAATTTTATGATATTTTATAATCTTCGTTGTCAGAGATTTTCTACTCTAACACATATATTTCCTAGTGTACATGTTGGCTCCATATAAAACGTGTATACGATATTGTTGAAACATTTTACTTTTTAAATAGGCTTGGGAAGTTTATCTTCATTGTATTACAAAAGAGTTAAAACAATTTATGTAACTAACTATGAGCACAGAAGATGATGCAAAGCCTCGTATTGTAGCGTCCGCTTTGGTTGCGCGAGTGCAATTTTCTATTTAGAATTCACAAAATAATGCACGAACATCACTTGTCTTAAAGAAGAGATGCTTTAAGAATATTTAATATTAAATTTGCGATTATAAAGTAAGGATCGTGATTCTATGGCTTTAAAAATAACTTTTGCATGTTAGGACGGTAAAGAAGCGCGATAAGAGAAATAACAAATGCATGGTTATAAAGTAGAAGGAAGCTTTGTTGAGATGTAAATGTCTCGAGTTTATTTGCCGAAAGCAGAAATGAAGGATATTCCATCGGATGAAGAAACAATGTCAGTTGTAGCATTAAAATTTTAATTAGATGATATGCAATTTGATCACGTGTTTGTACGTGGTCATGTTTCAGTTGGAGACGAGTAAGTAATATTAATAAACTTAATGAAATCGGTTGTCGTTTTGATGAGTTTGTTGCCACGTTTTTATTACACCGGGGGCGAGAGTTAAAACATATTTAGACGCTTAGATCTCCTACATGCATTTAAATAATTTTTATATCTAAATGTATGTATATATAAGAAATTTAAATGGAATAGCCTGCATAATAAATTTTTAATAACTACTTTAATGTAAAATTTTATTCGTAGATTAAGAAGGTGTAAATGTGCATACGTATAGAATTAAGGTTTTCAGTTTCGTTTTCTTGCAAATAAAGATGTCGTAATAAAAAATAAGACAATGTATTCGATTACTAGGTATTTCATTCAAACGGAAATTATAAGATTCAGGTAAAAACTTGTTACTTCCTAGGAAGAGAATTGCAAATCTAGAGGAAGAGACCATTAGATATTACTGCGATTTAACATAATAATTTTAATTTAATTCAACAATTTATTTTTGTGCTCTGATGATATAATTGCTGTCATCAAGAATTATAGGCAATTCATTTCTGGAACGTCACTTTTGAAAAGAATGTTATACTTCTGCCACACTTCAGAAGGTCTTGGTTCTGGCAGATTTTATACGTGTGCATTGCGCTACATAACTTTTTAAATGAGTGGTTTACGTTCTTTTGTGGAATGATCTATATGATTTAGATAATGGTATATACGAGCAAACTACTTTGATAGATAATTTTTCAATTTCACAACTGCTTGTAAAAATAATGGGCAACGATCATAAACATTTATTTTAACACATATTAATGTTGATTTTATTTTAGGAATATATAAAAAACTTTGGATACAACATTATTATATTGAAAGAAATATTGATGATGTTCTAAATCGCAGCTTGATATAGTCGAATGACGGTTTTAATGTTATTAATGGCCAGTGACAAAAAGTTGTTATAGGGAAAGCACGTTCAATAATGCCTTTAAAGGCAATAAAATGTTCATAAAGATTACTCTAGCGGGATCGTTTCGGAATAAGCAACATTGTTTTGTACCTGATATTCTCATAACAAGTGTTGCTAGAGTAATGGCAAAACATTTGATAAACGTCCATTTTACTTTACCTTCTTAAAAGGTAAGGTTTCGAAAAACGAATAATTTCTTAAATACTGATATGCGCACACACATGCACAAGTTCGTTGTTATTGAATGTATACATCACTCCTTTCCCTTTCACGTTTGGTCTTTAGTATCAAAAAGTTGGCATCGATTATATATATCAACACGAAATGTTTAGATATCAATTAGAGAATTACAGGCATTAACAAAAAATCTCTCTTTATAACATGTACACTCTCATTTGTGCTCGCTTTGTTCTTTAGACACGATCCGCTAAAAGCAAACATATAAAATGCCAGCATATCCATGTACACGTACCTAATTTAATCTTTCGATTAAATAAGTTAGAAAGTCATTAAAACTAGCCGCAATAATAATCAAAGTGTGTACATGCAACACATACATGGATACATACAAACATGAGTGCTAAGCCGTCAAACAGAGAACGGAACATCACTAGAGTGAACAGAATGGAATTTTTCCCTGCCATATTTGTGAAGCGAACAAAAAATATTTATTAAAACATTGCGCCTCGCCGCCCAGAAATTTTTAATAATGAATCGATGCCGACGCAGAGCGCTAAAGTTCTTAGTCATGTAATTAAAAAACCGATAATATTACGGACTTTGATGGAAATGCGCCACAGATCAAACGTATGCTATATACACGTAATATACTGTATGTATACATATGAAATACACGTCGTCAAATGTGTACAAGTTATGACTTTCATATTAAGTATAGAATCTAAATTAAGCATGTGTAAAATGATGCATACACAGATTTGTAAATCTTGGTTAGAAGATATGGTTACGTACGAATTATGTACGAATTATCACAATTAGCATGAATAAGCATCATTCTTTCTTTCAGATATGATTAGACGCTTAATATGTCTAACCTGAGTTTTTCTAAATATTTTACTTGCTCCGAACTTGTAATCCAATGATTGAAAATATGTATAATGTTTTCTATAGCAGTTGTCTATCTTTATAATATTGTTGAGCAAACCTTATTGTTAACTCGAGCGATGTTTTAATATTGAGAAGTATTTTAGGATATCTAATTAATTCTTGCATAAATACCTTAATACAGATACTGATGGTGTAACCATCAAATCTCTAGAAGCTCTGGATATGTGTATATAGTGATTTATTCATGAGTACCAGTAGTATGTATACTCTGGCAAATGCAGGAATGAACTAGGTAGTTACATACAGAGTGGGGCATTAGTGCGAGGAAGTCCAATTACTCCTGTATTATAAGAGAAATGAGAAAATGTTAATAAGATAAAAGTTGAAGCACATGAGGCTATAACCTAAAAATGTTTTTAACTATACAGGGTGTCAAATAAAGACAGGGTAAACTAAACTTTTTTTTTTAATGGAACGCCTTGAATATCTTTACTGTTTACCATTCTTCTAGATCTTACCTTTATTATAATATAGGGTTTTGCTATGTTATTCAGGTTACTTTAGAATATATGGGAAGTTTTGCATGAATTTAATAACAAAGTTGGCGCCTCCTACGGCTTCCACATAAAATAATTCATTTGCGCTAGAAACATTTCTAATGTGATCTCCTTTCATCAGAAATTATTTATTTATCGACGTATTCAATATTTATATACAGGGCGAGTCATAACTCGGAATGTTTATTTTCTCACCTATTTCAAATGAATCATCCTGTATTTTATTCTTGGAGTAAACTCCTCTCTTCACGAGCTTTATTATTTATTAAACATTCCCTATAGCTAAATGCTTTGGTTTTTGAGTTATTTGCGTTTCTATAAGTCGAAAACATGATTTTAAGTAAAAACGGGTTTGATTCTGATTAGTTGAATAGAATATTAGACGAAAACTGCCGCTTAGCTGGTAAAATACAATTCTATACCTAAATCGCTAAAATTATCATTATCTGACGCAAAGTTAAGTGAAAAAAACAGTATTAGCTATGATTGATCTGTATGACTATGATTGACCTGTGTGAAATTTATTTTAGAATTACAAGTTGCTTAAATGGGAAAATGACATAAAATAGTAAACACAAAGTGTTAATAAGATAACATTTAATTATGAAACTTTAATAAAACAAAAAAGTAAAGTAGGAACTAATTACAGAATTTAAAATTAATAATACTTTACTTTGTTAAACCACTTTATTTAATATTGTTTACTGCAGTTTCAACCTTCTTGGGTCAACTAAAGACTTTAGTTTTAAGAATGACCCAAGAAGGTTGTACATTACTATGAATAATTTTTGAAAAGGATATTTTTAACTCACGCCCTTGTATTGCATTTTGAAGTCTAGTACAAATCAAAGAAGACTATCTGAATACAAGAAAATCACCAGGCATCAAAGACTTAAATTCTAACGATTATTACTAACCAGCGGAATTCAATAATATTTGAAATCTGAAATAATACCTATATTAGCACCACACAAAGAATTAACAAGTATCTCATCATACAGAAAGATTTAACTTCCTTCGATGCAACAAACCAATAATAATACTACTAAAAAACAAAATTATTATACGAAGCTTTATAATTCCCATAGTGCCAAACTGTGGGAGTATGCCACTAAATTCAATGTAACTATATTAGAACGAGCGCAATTGAGGGTCCTGTGAGGTATAAATATAATACAAAATTCAACGGCACCCAGAGTACGCAACGTTCCTTAAGGGTGTTGTTACATCTTAGCATAATGGGTTCTATGAAAATCTGTGGGTAGAATAAAAAATTCGTTAGAATATAGTCTCTCCACTATGATCGTTGATAAATCAGTAGAAGTAGATAGTGTGTTCATTGATTTGTTGTTTTTTAAGATGGTCACCTAGAACCCATAGTTTTCAGATTAGCTATCAATGACGTTTATACTACTGAAAGAATAAAGGTTTCCATCTAGTGGACTTAACGGTTTTATCTGCCGGTACTTCTAAACTTTAGTAATAATCTTTTTTTATTATTTCCACCTTTTGTTTATTATCATAACAGTATATTTATACAAGTACTAATTATTTTTTATTCCTCTTATATTGTTCATCTTCTTGCCTAGTCTGACAATAAGAAAATGTTTGTGTTTTTATCAGTTTTGTCAATTTAACTATACGATCCTGACGTAATTAAAAACTAAAATTTACTTAATCGAATAAACATCAATGGATGTCATTTTGTACTAGTTAATTTTTACAACGAAAGATACTTAAAATAACTGGAGTAATAAAGTACTAAAGTACAATCTAAAGGCTACCTAGATACATTTTTACTTGCGATTTTTTATTGTCTCCAATAGTTTATTATTAAGTAAGTAAAAATGTAATCATTGTACTTACAAAATGTGATCGCTTTATGGAAATTGCAGCTATTTTACGTACTATATGGTATGATGGAATGGATTTCTTACCTGAAAATAAACACAAGAAATTGTTAATTACAATAAAATTATATTTACTGTTTAAGATAGTAAATTAGATTAAATCAGCAATGTATTCTTGCAGAATTAATGCAAACTTAAGTGGAGAAATAATATTAATCCTATTTCAGAATTTATTTATAATCAAGTTTCAAACTACTATAAAAACATTATTGTGATCGATTGTCAATAGAATGGATTTTATAAATGTTATGCCTTATATCAAATATTCGTTTTTTCAAACAAATAAAATTTTCCACATAGAGTTGCTACGATACTATTGCTACTGTTCCGCGCGGACCGAATCCAGGTATACCTAATTATCTTAAAATCCAATTTAGTAAAGTAGATATAAAAGACATATAGACAAAGATAGAAAAACCACACTGTAAAAGCAACCACTGCTATGCCACTTCCAATGCGAATCCCACTTGCATGATACAATTTACAACCTCGTGGAATGAGGAAGTTCTCAGCATCACCACACTTTTCCACTTATCCATCCGCCAATGTAAGCGACTATTGAGATAGCGCAGTGTGATTGTGTGTGTGCCATTGCACGTACAATATAACATATACAGCGTGTCTGTAGAGTTTAGACACGGTTAGTTACTTGTTGAAAGACTTTTTACCGAATTATTTTATGTAATAGTTATGTGAGAATGATGACGTGATGAGTTATTTCTTACGTGTGTTTTCTTATAAATCGTACTTCTACGTCTCAGTTCATTGACAACAGAAGACTATAATTCTAGTGCTGTTCTCTCTTCTATATGAATATGTATCTAATAATATGCAGTTAGTACGTTTCCTCATGCAATTTTCTGTTGAAATATTAGCAAGCTATACTTCTTTGTAGTGGCCATAGAAAGACGATTATACACAATGAGAAAATAAAACATATTAAAGTTGATGATAATTTATAAATCTTTTTACAAGAACTTTTGTAGAAGTTATAAAGCCTAAATAACTAAGATTTTAAAGTTACGCTCAAATTGTTCGTCTTGCATTAAATCTGTGCAATATCTTACATAAATGTACAGGTATATTCTTAGAAATAAAAGCCACGTGATCTCTAACGTAACAAAGCGTAAATAATACATTACAATCAATACCTAGGTATCGATACCAATACAACGATACCTTGGTATCAATACCAACGAACTACGGTATCGTAAAAAATCATTTTTAGGCAAATATTTATAGAACTAGTTTTGATAAATTGACTCAAATATTAATAAATAAGGGTAGGTGTAAATATTCACACAATAACAATAATTGCTATAAGAATTCCAAAGTACCATATATAATATTGTACATTTTATACCATAGATATGTTATTCAATATAATTATTGAAATCAACCTGAAAAAATCTATACCTACAAATCGGTCGTAGGTATCGATACCAAGAGGCAAGGAATCAATTCGAGGTAGCGATTCAAAGAGTCAATTTGAGGTGTCGATACCAAGATATCGGTTCCCAACTATCGATACCTGTCGATACTTAAATAATTCCAGTGCTCGGAATCGGTAGCGTGTACGGAATCGATACATCGGTAAGTATCGATACCTCGATTGGTATCGATACCTCGATTGGTATCGATACCCGATAAAAAATGTCGGTATTACCCAGCCCTAGGTTATCCATGAATATGTCACATTACAGATGATCAAAGGATTTCTGACATTTCTAACGCTTTCAATTTCCGACAAGCACTTTGACATTAACGCGATTAATCAAACGAACGTCTGCTTCACGCAGTAACAGTTTAGTTGTCCCGTTTTTTATGTACATATCTGTACGTTACAGAAGTGATACACAAGATGATAATGAGAAGTCGAATTATTTCCTACAAAGTTATATCGACCAGGTTAGTGAGGCTTTCTCTGATTTTGATATTGACAACGATGCCGATGCACTGAAACACCGCAAATACATAGCTAATATATTTCATCGATTTGCAAAAAAAATTGCAGTTGTAAAAAGAAACCTACTAGCAGGCTTACAAAATTAAGCGAAGATGTTTTATATAGTATTCCGGAACGAGTGGAACAGTCCTTTAAAATTTGTATCAAAATTTGCTAACAATATATTATATTGATTTTATTTGTTTTAATAAGTTTGGAATAAGTTATTATAGTTCTTGTTTTCATTTAGGACTTTCTGTGAGAACTTGTTATATACAGCACTCACTAGAAAGCTTCATATGTGCATATCCTTATAAATTCACAATAATACAATAATTACATCCAGTCGATTTTAAAAAATGCCTAACATTTTACCAATGCTTTAATCAGCATCTTAAATAATGATGACATTTTTGTCGTGATGAAGTTTGATTTCATTTATCTGCTTACATTAATTCACAGGACTGCAGAAATTGAGCTGATAATCCTTATTTGTCCAATACTTTTCGTAATCGTATCACAACTATATGAGGGTGAACTACAGCAAAGTTACTTTCAATAAGACAATGCACCAGCACATAGAGCTAGAGATACTCAAGAACGTCTTAGGAAACTTTTTGACAATCAATCTAGCTCTGAGAGTAGCGAAAGTATTACCCCTTATATTAGTATACAATCACTAATATCACGGTTTAGGGGAACACAAATCAACTTTGGAAAGCTCCATAGTTTTCGTTTATTTAATAAATCTATTCTTACTATATAGATGACTCTATAGTTGACTAATAGTAAAATTAGAAAATTTTACAATCTTGAAATTATTTGCTGCCTTTTTTCAAGTACTTGTTATTTCTTAAATTTCTATATGTACATTTTCTGAATTGATTCCTATGTTGTGTCCGATATTATACCATTTACAAGTGAATAAAATTATATAAAAAAGTTAAATCAATTTATTTTATAACACAATTTTATTATATGCTCTCGTAACATATCTTCTTAAGTGGAATGAGTTGACAAGAAGTTATATTTCGAAAACACATGCTTATGTCATAATTAGACATGGAAAAAATGATATACATTCCAACAGCGTGCACATACAATTTTGCATTTAATTTATATTATAAGGAAAAATCCACATGGGATGGTTAAGCGAGTTTACCGATCGTGGCATCGTCATTATCCATGACATGATTACATACTAATTTGGAATTCAAGCTTGCTTTCATTGGCACGCTTAGCTGGCCGATTGCAACCCCGATAACGCTCGAAATATCTCCAATCATGTATATACCCCCATTATACATTTAATTATTTTATATGATTTCAATGTCCTTATAACTGGAGTGATATCAGAGCAGAGTAAATTTTATATATTATTATTTGAAAAGAAGCAACAATAACATACAAATAAAGAAAACAAATGGTTTTAAACTTGTATTAATACACTGTATACATAACGAAGTAATTTCAATTGCGTCTTTTCTCAACGCCTCAATAGTGATGTATGGAAATAAAACGTACTCAATTGTATCGTACTAATGCATAAGTACCACAAGCAATTTGTAGGAAATTGTTCACCAATCATTATTATTCCGTAATTTTTCGATCCGTATAAAAAGAAGGGAACCAGTCGATGGTTAAAGAAACAGAACAAGTACAAATAGTATCGAATAGAAAAATAATAATAATAATCGGAATGCTAATAAAATATTGCATGTTACGACTAGTCTAGTGTGTTATAGAAGAATTCGTGTAATGTATGTTAATGTTACCTTGAAAATTGTGAATGGATTACGTACAACATCGGTTTTGGTGTAAAATATCTTGCGAGATAATTGCGAAACCGAGAAAAATTCCACACATTATGAAATTAGTGTGTCGACCGCTAATCTTCGTGCCAATGGATAATGCAACTATTGGACGGGGATTCAATGCTTGTGTCGTTATTATCTTTTGATTGTTTGTTTTAATGGGACTTGTCGATAGAGACGTTACAAGTGGAAAAGGTCACTTACTGATTAATGCGTGGAAACGTATGTGAGGGAGTAGGACGCGGAGATTGCAACGAACGTTTGAGTTGTCTAGTTGTTGGAATACGTCTACGTAAAGTGCTTTTGCGAAACATCTGACATGCTATAGATGCTTAATAATTACAGACTTTTTTCTGTTATTTTTGTC
Organism: Holotrichia oblita; assembly: GCA_023690525.1. NCBI lineage: Eukaryota > Metazoa > Arthropoda > Insecta > Coleoptera > Scarabaeidae > Holotrichia > Holotrichia oblita. The sequence goes on from CM043018.1 coordinate 88,615,070, forward strand.
GAATACCGTATTATTGTTTTAATATAAGTTACAAGCGATATAAAAACTTTAGAACAATTTTAACTGAAATATCCATACCAATTTAAGAATTTCCTCTACCTGAGAACATTTCTGTTCTAAAAAAACATTTTTTGTCAGAGTAATTGCAGCAAAATGGATAAGTTATTGTTGTATTGGTTTGGGTGTTAATTTATTTAAACTTTAAAAAAATAGATATAGAAAATATAGACTATAATATACGTTCTATAAGATAACTAACTCATACAAAAAAAACCATGTTTCTTTATTAAAATTTTCAAAATTTTTTATTAATGTTTTATTTGAATATACTTAGTATTAAAATTTTATAAATAATTCCAGAGCTAAGGACACCTACAGGCTTTTTAATTCAACGGGTCGATGGCCGCAGTGGTTAGGCGGCAATTGTTGTGAAGGACGATATGCTGGGGTTCAATTCTCTGGAGAGACGGTGACATTTTTTCAGAGAGTTTAATCCCGGATCGACTTAGCATCATAAAAGGCGATATGATGCTGTCACAAAGCCATTGAACACAACATACACACACAAAAACTACACCGCGAGAGTTGCAGTGATAGCCAGACAAGCGATACAGTTTACGGAGTCACTGCAACTAAGCACCCACCACATATTAAAAAAAAAATACCATTTCGAAAAGCAAGTTAAAACATATGCTGGTTTTGCAAATTTAGTGCAGAGATTGTTGAACGTATCCATATTTAGTAATTGAGCATCTATGGAAGGCGATTCTACCGCCAGAGAAGATTAACACTATAGCACCTAAATCAATCACAGAAGTTGTTAAAAATATCGAATTGGAATGGTAGTAATGAAACTGGGTAATTACAATGGAGCAATAGGTCGTAGCGGAGAAAGGTATTTAAAATCTAAACGATTCTTTTGCAAGACAATAATTTCTATACTTGGTACTACTAATAAATGGACCAGACATGAATAAATATGTGATAAATATGTTGGATATGATCTAAGGCGTTAACTTCTTTCATCTACGACATAGACCACATTTCTACATCTTAGTTACGTTTCAATTATGTTCCCTGGCATTACCTTTGTAATATATAAATACCTCGGCATTGTTCACGAGATATTAGCTAAGTACCAGATATATATTATTTTGCATTACATGATTCTTGTATAGTGGCTTCATATTGCTTTTGCTAAAATATTTAATCTAGAAGCAATATTTAAGTCTAAATTGATTAATCAGTTTTCTTCAAATATCTGTAAACTTTTCTTTACCTTACAATTTTTTTATTTTAATGTTATGCTTCCAAACTTTTCACGATTAAACTATGTACATATATGGAAGCGAGGGCATGATGGACTTGAGGGGGCATCTAGCATGCCTATTCCTCGGACTCTGTCATGACCAGGGCTGGTGACTGCACACCAGTCAAGACCAATGTGCGTGGTGAAGAGCCACATCCTACACGAGGTGCTTCTGTTCTATGCTAAACACATTGGATCTAGACTTGCCTGTCGATAAACTGGCCTGCTTTCCCTGTGGGTAGCCCGCAGGGAATCAGACTCCCTGCTTCGTGTCGTGGCCTAGAGCTTGCACATGGGACCGTACGGCGCCGATGGTGGGCTTTTCTTTTTGGAAAGTTTCATCATCGTCAAACCAGGCTTTCGGCTGGTGCCTTGCACCTACCGGGAGTTGGGGGCCTTGGCTTAATTGCCTGGGCCGAGAGGAGACAACCTCACAAAAAAACCTAAATCCTAAGGTTGTGGTCGAGCTGATGGGATTTTCGATCAACCCTTGGGGCACCGGGCGCACCCCATTGTATAAATGCCTTACCCGCGTACCGGGGCACTGCGCTGGGTCGACCTACTTTTCCCCTTACTCGTGGGACTCACATGATGGAACCGCAAGAATATATAAAACCCAACAAACCCAAATCGGGGGACTCTGAAAAGAGACACCCAAGTAAACCTGCAAAGGTATCTACAATGGATGCAAGGGCTGGAGGCTCGGGAACCGAGAATCCGAAACGAGATCCAAACTCTCCGGCGCCGAAAGGCGCAAACGTAAGGCTGCAAGGCTAGCCGCTTTGGCCGAGCCGGGCAGCACTACGCCTAAAATAGAAAAGGCCGCCAGGGAAGCGACTATCGCTAAACCTAGCACCAGCCACGCGGTGACTGCGGGGGTGAAGCGAAACCTCTCTGAGGGCAGCTCACCGAAAGCAGTCACAAAGCGGATAAAGACAGGTAATCCTGCACCCAAATCCTATAAGGAGGCACTCGCGACAATCCGGATGGCCATTGTGCCTGAGGATTATCCTGAGAGCTCCATCTCGCAGGAGCAGGCGGACCAGATCCGAAACTGCTTGTTGCTGGAAATAGACAAGATAGAAGTCGGAGGACCGGAACCAGGCTTTAGCGAGGTCCGACACCGTGGGGGTGTGCTGAGGGCGGGCTGCCTAGACACGAGCACCTGCTCGTGGCTTGCGGGCGCTGTCCGAAGCTGTACCCCCTGGGAAGGTGCCAAGCTGAAACTGGTGAGGGAGGAAGACTTGCCAAAACCCGTCAGGGCCATGGCTTGGGTCGCTGGCCCTCCCGTGGAACCTGAGAAGCTTCTGCACCGACTCCAAGTTAAACTCAACACTGGCTCTTGGAGGGTGCTCAGCACCAAGGCTGACCCGAAAGGGCAGCATGGATGAGAGCCAGTGGAAAATCATCAAGGATACCTACGGGGGTACACTGCGTATCCAATTCTCCCTTGTACCGTTCCGAACGGAGGGAGAAGGAAGAAGCAGGAACCACTGAGGACACGGAGATGGAAACTGCCAAGGCAGGACCATCTGCACAGCTGTCTCCGGGGCCTGATGGGGACGCAGACACTGAACGGGCTGTGGGTTCCCCACAGTCTGCAGGCAAATCACGGACCTCCTTACAGACGCTCAACTGGTGGACGACCTCCTGCGAACTCCGCCAGGCGAAACACACACAAGGACAGGAACATCAACATTCCTGAAACTGCTGCAGATTAACCTCCACCACTGTAAGGCGGCCTCAGCTGCGCTACAAGCTTTTGTGGTAAGTAAAAACATTGATATAGTTCTCATACAAGAACCCTGGATTGCCATGGGCAAAGTAAGCGGCTTAGGGATTAGGGGATGGACCCTGATACACAGCGACATTCTCAATCCCAGAGCCTGCTTGCTTATCAAAACTAACTTAAATTTTCTGATGCTTAGGGATCACTGTTCTAGGGACCTAGCCGCAAAAGATCCATGGATAGGGTACAAGAAACCTAATTTTGGGGTCTGCCTATCCCGTACGACCAAGAGGGTCCACCTCCCACCCCGGAAGTGAGAGCACTGGCGGCCTATGCGGGAATTCCTGCTCGGATGTGATGCCAACGCCCACCACACCCTGTGGGGTAGCACAGGCATCAACAAACGAGGTGAGTCACTTCTAAATCACTTCATTGCAAACGGAATAAGTATACTTAACCGCGGAAATAAGCCGACTTTTGAAACGGCTAGCCGTGCGGAGGTTATCGATATCACCGTATGTACACTGCGCTGTGCGAAGTGGGTGGCGCAGTGGTATGTGTCGGATGAGCCGTTCTCTCTGATCACAGGTATGTAAGATTCGATATTGAAATACCACAGGTAAGTCATATATCGTACAAAAATCCTAGGAACTGCAACTGGGACGCTTACCGGAAGCGCCTGACAGAGGAACTAGAGCAATGCCCTAAAAAGATAAGCACCGCTGCCGATATCGAGCTTTTAGCCGACGGCGTGCGGGCTGCTATAAAAAACTTCTTACGATGAAAGCTGCCCCACCAAAGTCAAAACAACAAACAGGGATACACCATGGTGGACCAGGGAGCTGTCTGACTTATTTACAATAAGGCGAAAAGATCTGGATCGTGGAACGAATATAAAGTGTCCCTGACCAGATACAATTGCGCTCTGAGAAAAGCGAAACGGGAATCGTGGAAAAAATTCTGCCAGGAGCTAGAGGGAGTCCCCGAATGCTCCAGAATTCGTAAAGTCCTCGCCAAAGAAGGACCCTGCAGAATAGGGACACTGAACAAGCCAAACGGCGATAAGGCTGAAACAGAAGAGCAGGTTCTCAAACACCTCTTAGAGGTGCACTTTCCCGGCTCTAAGACCATTCACACCCAGACTGGGGGGAATGTGTAACTGAGCTATGCTCAGATACCTAACTTAAGAGCGCGGAAAGAAGACTGGAACCTCGCACGGAAAATAATTCAAGTCCCAAAAATTCGATGGGCCATCGAATCCTTCAAACCCTTTAAATCGGCGGGCACGGACGGCATTTTCCCGGCACTGTTACAACAGGGCCTGGAGCCGCTGTCACCAATTCTATGTACCCTACTAAGGGCTACCTTAGCTACGGGTTACATACCAAATAGCTGGAGAGAGCGGGTGGTCTTCATTCCTAAACAGGGCAAGGCGTCCTACAGGGAAGCGAAGTCGTACCGGCCCATCAGCCTTACCTCTTTTCTTCTCAAAGCTTTAGAGAAGATAATTGACAGACATTTGAGGGACTCCGTATTGGCAAAGCTAAACGAGAACCAATATGCCTATCAACCTGGAAAATCTTGCGAGCAAGCTATTCATGAAATTTGCCCGACGAGCGGAAATTGCCTTAAGCAACAAAGAAGTCGCGCTGGCTACCTTCCTTGATATAGAGGGCGCCTTTGACAGGGCGTCCTTTCTGTCGATGGGCAGGAACTTCAAAGACGTGGAGTCGAGCCAACGGTGACAAGGTGGATCGACGCCATGATAAGAAACAGGATGGTTCAACAGAATCTCTGTACCATAAAGGCGACCGTGGCAGCTGGCTGCCCACAGGGCGGAGTGCTGTCACCCTTGCTGTGGTGCCTGGTGGTGGATGGCCTTCTCTGCGATCTTCGCACGGCGGGCTTTCACGCAAGGGCTATGCCGATGACATCACCATCATGATCTGCGGCAAGTTCGAGGGCGTGATATCCGAGAGGATGCAAGTCGCACTCGGACTCGTGGAAAGGTGGTGCAAAAGAGAAGGGTTAACTGTTAACCCTAGAAAAACGACCATGGTCGCGTTCACTCGAAGAAGGAAGCTTTCCAGACTTCAGTGTCCGACCATCTTCGGCTCAAAGATACCCGTATCCTCTGAGGTCAAATACCTGGGGTGACTTTGGACGCCAAATTGACGTACAAACCACACCTGGAACAGGTAACAAACAAAGCCACGAGGGCCTTTTGGGCCTGCAGAGGAATGTTTGGCAAAACGTGGGGGCTGAAACCTATGATGGTACACTGGCTGTACACGAAAGTTATAGTACCCTCTATAACTTACGCAGCGTTGGTCTGGTGGCACAAAGCTAGTTTGGGCTATGCAGCCAACGCACTCAGTAAAGTCCAGAGGATTGCCTGTTTAGGCATCACTGGAGCCATGTCTTCGACGCCGACTGCGGCGATGGAGGTGATCCTAGCTTGTTCTGTGGTCGGAGGCAGTTTTAGGGGCCTACAGAGCAAAATGTAGTGGATGCAGTGGTTTCTCCGGTAGAACGGGGGATCATACCGGCATCTTTACCTACATAGAGCAGACAGTTGTCCATGAGGGCGGACAAGATCCCGCCCACTTTCAAGTGGGGGATACAACGTAAACATCTCCAATAGAGAGATTGCAAACTCTCGCCCACAAACCGAGACGGGAAGTATCTCGCTGGTTTGTGGACGCCTCTAAAACGCCTAACGGCACGGGAATTGGAATTTGGAAAGAAGGTGAAACCGAGGGTGAAGCCCTCAGCCTAGAATCTTCCAAGCCGAAGTAATCGCAATCCAGACCTGCGCGGAAGGCATTTTAAACTGCCCGCAGTAATGGAGCAGTGGAAATTCTCTCTGACAGTCAGGCTGCCCTTAGGGCACTACAGGCTTCAGGTTCGATTCCGAGGCAGTGCTACACTGCCATTCTCGTAAAACTGGCGGAACGCCTTACAACACTGAGATGGGTGCCAGGTCACTCTGGAATCAGAAACGAAATGGCTGACAAACTAGCTAGACGCGCCAGTGAGGGACCACTCGTGGGTCCAGAACCTTCCTATGGCAGCATCAAAGCCTTTGTCAGATCTGAACTCGCTGTTAGGCATTGCTCCTATTGGAATGCACTTGCCGGCATGAGACACTGTAAAATTTTCGGGATTCGCCCGTATGATGAAAAACTGCGCAAGGCAGTTTCCATGAGCAGGGTCAGGTTGAGGTTACTCACAGGAATCCTAACCGGTCACTGCGCGCTGAACAAACACCTGCATCGCATGGGCATAGTAAACTCTCCCCTATGCAGAAACTGTGGGAATGCGGAGGAAACTCCAATCCATCTTCTTGCCGACTGCTCGACAGTGGACAGGGAGAGGCGGAGTTACTTCGGGGTCGAGCGTCTGGACGATGCTGGACTAAGAAAATTAACTCTCGACCAGGCTGCGGACTTTTTCGTCCGAGTGCAACCTGGCTAAGAGGAGTAAAACAGCACGGGGGCACAATAGGTCTTTCTTATGGCCGAGTTTGCCTTTACGGCTCGTCCGCCCGTGCAGTCCCAAAAAAAAAAAAAAAAATGTACATATATGCATGCAAATTCAAGTTTCTCAATTAAAATCTTCTAGGCATAAAAGTTTAAGTATTGTAACTAAATGAATTTCTGAATTTTATTGCAAAAAAATATATTTAATAAAATTTGCACAGATTACCTCTCTCTGAAGAATGATATAATACGCATTGTGGCCACCCAGAAGCTGAAACGCCGTGAAAATACAATATCAAACAGGTAGCGTAATGAATATTCTTACGTTTTTCCTTGATTGTATAAAAATTTATACCAATTATACAGACCCCAAATCGATATACAGCTACTATTCGAATACTGCAGGTTTCACTGTTGGTTTGCGGCGTGTAATTGTAAAAATTAATGAACCGTGAAACTAGAGGCCGGCACGTACGACACATACGACACCAGGAAATGAATTCAATTTCGCGAGAAAACAATTTTCAAATCCACCGAACCAACAACATGAGCTCACCTTGGTTGAGGCGTTATACACTGTGGCAAATGAAATTAATTTCAAATCTCTGCTGCAATGGATATGATTGCTATTATAACAGCCACCTTGTGGATAATGTTATCGGTATTGGTACAAAGTAAGTATACATATACATATGTTTAAAAGAGTATTATGTAGTTTTGACTTCAAATTCTAGACAAATTGCCATGACTAAAACATATAAAATCATTTCTATTCCATGCAATATTGCAGCAAGCGTAGATGATTTAATTAATAGTAGGAATTCATTTATCGCCATCAAATTTTACTACCAACCTAAGTAATTGAAATCTGGCGAGACAACAGTTTTATGACAAGGATTTACGTTGCGGCAACTACAATATTATTAGCTGGATTCTCATAAAAACTAATGTTTTGTATATATGGAACAATTATAAATAAAAGTAGTTAAAGAAAGGTAATAGAAATAGTCAAATAAGAAATATGGTGTAACGAAGGTAGTTCATCACATGATGAATACATTTTAGGTAACAGCCGATTATTTCCTATCCGCCGTGTGATTCCAGAACTATTTATAAGGACTTTACTGATGGGCTGCTAAATCATCAAGGAGAAATTGTTCTCATTATAATTAGAAAAGAGATCAAGCATGTCATAAATTATCGCAAGCCCGAAACAGCTCAAAATATTTACGATCTTTAGCTAGTTTGGATTTTGTCAATTGTAATCGACTTCAAACTGTTAACGGAATAATGGAAGTTGTTTTCAATATTGCTGAGATACGCCAGTCCATGGATCAGATATTTTTCTAGGCTCATTATTAAGATGACGATGATTATTAAGTGGTGTAAATTCTTGAATAATTAAAATTGTGATTTCTTATTGACAAGGAAGGGCACTTTCTTCTTTTCGACCTAGTAGAGTTTCTTTTTCAGCTCGACTAATTGTTAAAGGTGTACAAGGTCAACTTATCTTCCACAAATTCATCATCCAATTTGTCATTATTTTAACAAGACATAACGATTGTCTTTCCTATATAAAAGGGCTCAGAAAGCTATTATTAAAATCGATACCCGATATCGACAATGTCGATGTGCATGTATCGCATATCGCCCAATCCAAATGAATAGATGCTATTTCACATATACGATAATTAGAATGTATATTTCACTAACAATTTACTAATGTAAGTCTCTGTTAAAGATAAGTAGCAATCAAAGCATACAGAACTTTAAGTTTTAGGATTTATTTATGGGTTTTTTTTGAAACCGTAATGCCAATGTTTTTAAAAGCGGCAGCCACAATTTATAATTTTCTCCTGCAATCATCGGAGTTATTTAGTTCTAAATTATCGGTATAAACCTCATACACTCTACTCGTAGAATGTCTACGATACAAATACTTATTTTTCTTCCTTTAACATATAAATGTCTTAAAAATAATATAAAATTATATAGAGAATGAGGAAAGACTGCAGTTTCAACTCCTAAAATACTCCTATTTACCAATATAACGAGCAGATGAGGATCCTATGTTTATGCAAATTAATTAGAAGTGATGGTATTATAGAAAGAAATTCGGTTATTGTGACAGAGTGACTTCGAGCTTTTTCAAACCCGAAAATGCCCGCGTCTTGATAAAAACAAACAACCACCTTGGATACGATGAAGAGGAGGATGCGGCATAAGGCAGACAACGCCAAACACGACCCGTCTAAACAAATTAGTAGGTGTGTACCACCTGCGAGGGTTTCAGAAAGCAATCAGTTCTTTTACCTGCTTTGTTTCGAGTCTTTCCTCTGTAGTAACTTCATGTGTCTATAGAAATATAGAGGCATACTTTTTCTGCTAAAGCTATCGATAAATATGCTATATTGGTAATTATTTTCTAATTTCAAAACTTACATATAAATCCAGATAGGATAAATATGTACCATCTTTGCAAATTAAATGCGATTTTTTAATCGGGGAATGTTGATTTTGTAAAGACTTTGCTTTAAAGTGAATTTAATTACTCTAAAGAAGTTCATCAAAGCAGTACTCTCTTTTAGAGGAATAAAATTTGCTTCAAAGTATAGCCTTTGTTTAGTAAATGGAAATTCCTCGCTGAAAAATTCGCATTTAAATTGCCAAAGATGGTATATACCTTAATATTTTTTTATCAACGAACTATTATGGTAAAGCAGTTTTATTTTTATTTAGATTTCGTACTGTTTGTAAATTTAATTGTGAATGTTACTTGTTTAAGTTTTAAAAAACTAAACGGCTATGCTTTAGCTTCGCTAAATATTGAAAAGTTATATATATCTGTGATCGCAGCTCCCGCTTCTCTCTCTTCTCTCTCTCTCTCTCTTTCTCTCATTATTACGCGTTTATAACGACAAAACTAGAATTAGTATTAAAACAAACCTGTTGCATAATCCATCAATACATAGAAAAAGAATTGTAACTATTTGCATGCGGACTTCACAGATTCTACAAACGAATGGAAAATATAATGAGAGTTAAGCGCCTAAAACATCCGGTCAGTGGATATAAATTAACTAACAGCTTCTAAATTTTAGTGTTTAGCGAAACGCCGCTACATTAATATTATAATATAATTGAGGTCCACCGTAAAAACCAAGCGAGTTGAATTGGGAATATGTTTTCAGAGATGTTATTGGTTAGTTGGCTATAGAATCGAATTATGGGTATGTGCCAAATTAAAGAAAGGGAATATAATAATAATTCCAAAAGTGTCGCCTAATATCATCAACATATTTTAGTATTAGCATTATAGCGATCTTATAGAAATGACGTACTACCTAATATCTACGAGTAAACACTGTAGATTTATCCAACTAGTGGACCCCAACAACTCTTAAATAATACAAAAAAATGCGCATACACTCAACAGTACCAAACTATTTGACTTAGTATATCTATATATCCATGGGCGAAAAAAAACACAAAACTGGCTAAAAATGTTCAAGTACTGATTTTTGCAATTTGGCTTCGCTTGGATATTGTAATAAGAGCCATTTTTTTTAATTTCTCTACTCTAATAGGTCTTCTATAACTGTTCCTCATACATCGATGCGAACGAGAGTCTGTTTTAGATATGCTGATCGAATAACCGACAGGAAAGATGCGGAGAAAGCCGTTGTAAACTAGATAAAAGAAAGGTTAACCTGTTTCGGACGAGTTTGAAGATCTCTAAACCTGTTTTAGATCAGCTAAATAGGTTGTTAAGAGGGGAGAGGAAGAAGAGGATAAGACAGAGATAGAGGGGGAGAGAGAGAGAGTTAGTAAAAAAAACAATTTTTCTCAATCTCAATTACTTAACGGAATAATACTGAAAACTTTCAAAATTTTCTAAGATGATCAAGTAAGCGTAGTAGTCATTATAATAAAGTTCCTGTTTCTTGTCAAAATTAATATAACGTTGCCCTTCGAACAATACGTATTCTAATATATAGATCAATGATAGGGAGAACTTCTTATTCGTTCCAAATTTGTTATATTTTTTCTTGCTTTAGTCTTAATATCTACATTTTATATATTTTAATAATTGTTTGCTAATAGTTTCGATAACTTGAAACTTCATTTTAACATCTAAAACATTCTGCTAATATAATGTGTCTATTTTCTACAGCTTTTAACCACTGCAAAACCAAATATAGTAACTTATTGTAAATATTACACTGTCGTACAATTAAATCTAACTATGAACCTCTTGAAGAGATGTTCTTAAAACAGGAATTCAATTCAGTATCAGGAAATACAAATCTTAAGATCAATCTGAGATGCAAGTGACTTTATCAAACAACCACAAATCATACGCCAAAGATGTATTATACATAGTAGGTAGGTAGTAGAAGAGTACCTACATAAGGCCAAACAGAAGCGGATGATGATTGCGTAGTGTTGAGTGATTCAGCAGCATTAGAGAGAGGCACTAATTGGGATGACTGTGGAACCACTCAGGGATAATTATCAGTTATTTTCTCAATTTATGATTTCACCACTTTTTCCTACAAATCCCTGCCTTTACCGCGAGACTAGAGAGAGATATAATTTAAAAATAATGTGTCTGATTATGTCTCCGGAACTTTTTTTTGTATTTTAGACCGCGTTGAGTCTGATTCCATTTTACCAATGCATCGTCTTCAAGTTATCTCTCATGATTTAGATGTGTAATAGGTAGTGGGCTAAGTAAACTAAATTTAAGCATCATAAAATCATGGTTTACGCACCGCTGCTAATAATAAAGCAATGCTTCCAAAATGATAAAGCAATAGAAAATGTATGAGTGTACTGTTTGTACTAAGTGGGATGTCATTAAAGATAGTGAAGCAATTTGGTAGACTGGAAAATGTAACAGGTTAGTGGAATGGTAATAGATTTGCAGTAACTAATGGTACTGCTGCTGTAGTGAAAGCTATTATAAGAATGTAGCTGATTTCTTCTTATTTGTTTAGTTGAGACTAACATCCCGATTCCTAGGTAAGAACGCTTTTATTAAATTTCTTATTGATTTATTTCAAATATTAGAAGAATTAGTTACATTAGTTGTTAAATAATGGAAGAAAACAGGTGGTTGTTGTAAAACCAAGATATTATATGTTATTTCATTGTGCATATTTCGGTATAAAGATTAAGTCATCAATCCCGCTGTAAGTAGCTGGTGCTACAAATACAGTCATCGTAATTTTTCTAAATTTGTAAGATGCTAGATATACACAGCGATATATTTCTCGCTAGTGCTTGCATGTTCCTAAACCAGAACCCAATAAAATAAAACTTGACGTTTGTAGGCCGCATATTTATCGATTATTCACAACCTATACGTTACGATTACTTACAATCTTTTGCCCACGGCATGATGATGAAGATCGATACCTACGTTCTGATGCTTTTTTTCGCATTTCAACTTTTTTATCTTGTTCTTTTTTGTTCTTCTATACTCTGACTCGGTTTTGTACTTGTCGTCACGATTATTATTTATTTGGCTTTTGTTCTGTTTTCTTTCTTTTTTTCCCTTTCTCGGCCTTTCCTGATGCGAAAATATCAAGGACGTATTAATGAAATGTAAATCTTATCTCGTGGTAGTATCGGTTTCACATTAACCGTATTTTTAACGCCGCATGTAATTTTATCTTTGTGTTTATTAAGGTGTAAATGATTTTTTATTGCATTTTAATGCAGTTGTCGCGATCTCGTCCAGTCATTGTTAACACTTCGATATTTATAAGGGTCGAGTTTACTGACATGACGTTTCATGAAAGCAAAGCATAACGTTACATTTTTAGGGAAGGTTACAGATAATTTTGAGTGAATTTATCTACCTTATGCTGTTGTTTACAATATATTTTAGTTGTACTTGTTTACAATATATTTAACATCACGTGCAATCTAATGTTTAGAGTCATCTATTCCAAATGAGATTTAATAATTTCTACTATTATACAATGAAAAGAAATAAAAAACAATTCACGAACGTCATTTTAAAGTAGAAACCGAAGAAAAGTTAATCTCAAAATCATTGAGCTTGTGGGTTAGATACAAATAGCATTTAATTACAGTATTGCATGTGAGCTGTCTCTGGATGGAGTTATAACTTAGGAGATTTGAGTTTCGCCGCTCATTACTAATTTCAATTGTAACTCTTAAATTTAATTTAATATACTTCGACAGTATATCATCTGAGACCGTGGTTGGGAAGAATTGTTGCATCACTTTAAGTTTTTGTGGAAATACAATGTGAGCTCTATGGCACAAAGTAAATGAATACCATGAGAGCGAGATATTATGGCAAACACGTTCGCAATATCTTATATTGTTTTGATACGTTGGCTATTAGAATGCGAAGAAATTCTTGGTACAGTTGGAGACGACCTCGAAAAAAATTATTTTATACTTCTTATTATTGACGTTTTCATATAATTTTGAAAAGTAATCATTTTCTCAGAAGTATGTGGTCGACGTTTTCGTATTTTCAAATTACTTTATGTGATGCCACTCGACACAAGACCTCGAATTCTTCGAGAATTCGAGGTCTTGCTGCTGTTTCAAATTATTTCACAAAAATTGCTCCGTTTACTATGGAGCGTATTTACTTTTACACATAACAGCATTAGTAAGTTGTTTTTTTCTCCTATAAGTGTATACCAATATTGTACACGTATTTTTTATTTATGGTTTCCTAATGTAATACCTACTTAGCAATTTTGGAGTTCCAAGTTAAATACGAAATCTTTTAAATATAATATAATGGTAAAAGCTAGAATTCGAAGCTAATAATTCAGAATTTTAAGTTTATACAAATACCTACAGTAAAAACTGTAGGTATTGTCTTTTGCAGAAGAATTAAAGAAATTGCCAATTTAAAAACTATAATCGTAGGAAATGGAATTAGGGTACCTATACAATATTACACGCCAATATAGACTTAATATTTCTACACTTTCGATTTCTTATACAATATATGCAAAATATACGGCGTTTGTTTCTTTCATTTAATTCAAGACATAAAGTAATATACATGTGTCTATTGTAGTATAACAGTAAAAATTTGGTTTATTCGCGTTTGTTAGGAAAATGTAGGTACTAGTGTCTTTACAACATTTCGTGACTGGAGCTATATACATACATACAAGCAAGTTTGAAAACTTATACATATAAGTAATTAGCGTAACACTACGCAGTAGCAAAATAACTAAATAATAAATATACAGGGTGGTGCAAGCAAGATGGGGTGGACGATTGTAACTAAACGATGAGGAATTTCGAAGAACCTTTCTGGAATTTGATTGATGGTTATATGGACTACGTTTTAAAAATATTCTCGTTATACAGGGTGATCGAACCAGTTGTTGACGAACCAAACTTATGTTTTTTAAATGGAACACTTGGTGTTAGAATGTTCCAATCGATTTTGCTAATCAATACAAACAATTTTATATAACATTAGTTGGGTCTAAAACCCATAATTACGGAGAGAAAAGCGATTAAAGTTGAAAAAACGCTACAATGTTCCTCCATTTTATATCAATACCGGATATAAATATTAGAAAATTAAGTGTATCATTGAATGTGCCATACTCTTCGGTAAAATAATGGTCTACACTAAACTTGAAATTATTCACTATTATACAGGGTGATCGAGTTTTGTAAATCCAATTCGAACTTACTTTTTTCAAATGGAACACCCTGTATATTATTTTTCTGTGTTAAAGAGCACTTTATCAGCTTTCCAAAAATGCCATACATGTTACCCTTTTGACTGACGGTTTTTAAGCAAATTGACCGCAAATGTAATTTTTTGAGATTTGTTACGTTTAAAGATTTAAAGTCATCAGACGATGACGCATGCATATAATCCATAATAAACAAACAAAAAAACTCCTGCACAAAATATAAAAATGTTAAGTAGATTTAATGATAATGTCAAACATTGGTAACAAAAATTACAATATTGGTAACTATTAAACAATACTACAATAAATGTTCAAACAATTCGCCGTTTAAATGCAGACACATTTCGAACCGACTGATAAATGATTAACTTTTTGTAAAATGCGTCCCGAAATATTGTAAAAACTCCAAGACCTTATTCTGGCCTTCATATCCTCTACTGTTGTAAACAGGAATGTCTTTATAAACATCATATTTAACATGCCCCCACAAAAAAAAATCTATTGCAAATCTCAGTTGACAGTGTTATTAGCGATTTGAAGAAAATCCTTTCTGTGGTAATGAGGGGGAGCTCCATCTTGAATTGAAACCAAAATTGTCTGGCATTGAACTCAAATTTAGAGTTTCTAAAAGTAGTGGCAACTCATTTCTAAGAAAATTTTGATATGCTTCGCCAGTTAACCGTTCTTCAAAAAAGAAAGGTCCTATTACACGCGAGCCAATTATTCCACATCAGACGTTTATCGACCATTCATTTTGATTGTCAATTTGACGAATCCAGTGCTGGATTTTCTAAAATAATAATGCATGTTAACCGGTTAACCATTCCATTGCTTTTAAAAATAGCCTTATCAGTAAACATTACAATATCGATGAAATTTGGATCATCCCAAATCTTATTTAAAAGTAAAATTGAGAATAATTCTCTATTAGCATAGTCGCGATAGTAAAGTTGCTGGTGCAATTCCATATGATATGGATAATATTTATATATTTTTTAAATCCTTTTAATGCTGGTACGTTCAATGCCAGACATTCTTTCAATTCAAGAGGTACTTTCTTGAGGATTTTCTTCAACTGCTAATAACACTGTCAACTGGTTTGCTTCATTTGTGACAGGTTTGTTAATTACTCTACGTTTTGTAAATGCAACGTTTCCTGTTTATTGAAATCTCTCCAATAAACTTCGAAATGAATCAGGTCTTGGATTTCTTTCGAATTCCGGATATCGGGATGCATATATTCTAATAGCCATCAGTGGGCATTTTTGGCATTCGTCCAGTATAAACAACATATTTACCAATTCTTCTGTAGTTAGAGTCATTTCTATTGAATAATTAATAATAAATAAAGAATAAATCACAAATCATTAAATTTAATGTTTTGACAGGCATGACAGTAACTGATTCACTTGTTAGGATTTGCAGCATTTTTATTGATTTATCGTGATGACTTTAAATGTTTAAACGTAACAAATCTCAAAAAATTACATTTGCGGTCAATTTGCTTAAAAACCGTCAGTCAAAAGGGTAACATATATTGCATTTTTGGAAAGCTGATAAAGTGCTCTTTAACACAGAAAAATAATATACAGGGTGTTCCATTTGAAAAAAGTAAGTTCAAATTGGATTTACAAAACTCGATCACCCTGTATAATAGTGAATAATTTCAAGTTGAGTGTAGGCCATTATTTTACCGAAGACTATGGCATATTCAATAATACATTAAATTTTTTAATATTCATATCCGGTTTTGATATAAAATGGACGGACATTGTAGCGTTTTTTCAACTTTAATCGCTTTTCTCTCCGTAATTATGGGTTTTAGACCCAACTAATGTTATATCAAATTGTTTGTATTGATTAGCAAAATCGATTGGAATATTCTAATACCGAGTGTTCCATTTAAAAAACATAAGTTTGGTTCGTCACCGACTGGTTTGATCATCCTGTATAAAATAAATATTTTTGAAACGTAGCCCATGTCGCCATCAATCAAATTCCAGAAAGGTTTTTCGAAATTCCTTATCGTTTAGTTACAATCGTCCACCCCATCTTGCTTGCACCACCCTGTATATTTATTATAAACAATTTTGCAACTGCGTAAATTACGCTAATTACTTATACATATGTATAAGTTTTCAAATCTATGCATTTAGTACTAGCAAATATTACATAATAGAAATGTTGTAAAGACACTAGTACCGCCTAATTTTCCATGCTGTAGTCGAATAAAAAATTTTCAATACTGTTATAATGCAATAGAAATGCTAGAATTATTCACGAATTAAATGAAAGAAACAAACATGTATATTTTGACATTTGTATAAGAAATCGAAAGGTCTCATTCATATTAAGTCTATATTGGCACGTTTATATTTTGCGAGGTGTCCAAAAAACAAATCTGTACGATTATAGTTTTTCCAAAAAGCAATTTCTTTAATTCTTCTAACTAATTAATACAATACCTTTTTTACTGTAGGTATTTGTATAAACTTTTAATTCAATTATTAGCTACGAATTCTAGCTTTTACATTATATTATATTTAAAAGATTTCGTATTTAACTTGGAACTCCAAAATTGCTAAGTAGGTATTACATTAGGAAAACTGTATATAACTGTAGTAAACATAAATAAAAATACGTGTACAATATTGGTATACACTTATCTAGTAAAAAACAACTTACTAATGCTGTTATATAAAAGTAAATACAATATAATGCACTATGCTTTTTGGATATACTATTCCGGCAGATTTGTTTTTAGACACCTAACAAAATATAAATTCACTGTTGCCAGCAGACATTCACTTGAATGATTTTGACAATACCGACCCACAGCTGTATACGTTCGAAATGTCTACACTTATACAAGAATACGATCTAATAGTTTCTTTTTCATTCTAGCATTTCCTCATGCATTTTACACGTATTGAAAAACTTATATTGCGACTAAGCATGTGAATAAGTTAGGCGGTATCTAGTGTTAACAGCTAAGACTTGTATCTATTATGTAATATTTGCTAGTACTAAATGCATATGATTTACTTGATTTTATAGCTTCTAAATTTTGTTTACGCGTTGTTGTTTATCATATATATACAGGGTGGTGCAACCAAGATGGGGTGGACGATTGTAACTAAACGATAAGGAATTTCGGAAAACCTTTCTGGAATTTGATTTGATGCCGACATGGGCTACGTTTCAAAAATATTTATTTTATACAGGATGATTAACCAGTCTGACGAACCAAATTTATGTTTTTTTCTTGGAACACTCGTATTAGAATATTCCAATCGATTTTGCTAATCAATACAAACAATTTGATATAACATTAGTTGGGTCTAAAACCCATAATTACTGGAGAGAAAAGCGATTAAAGTTTGAAAAAATATTGACAATTCCGTCCATTTTATACCAAAACCGGATATGAATATTAAAAAAGTAATGTTATTATTGAATATGCCATAGTCTTCGGTAAAATAATGGCCTACACTCAACTTGAAATTATTCACTATTAAACAGGGTGATCGAGTTTTGTAAATCCAATTCGAACTTACTTTTTTTCAAATGGAACACCCTGTAATTATTTTTGTTATTAAAATAGCACTTTATCAGCTTTCCAAAAATGCCATACATGTTACCCTTTTGACTGACGGTTTTTAAGCAAATTGACCGCAAATGTAATTTTTTGAGATTTGTTACGTTTAAAGATTTAAAGTCATCAGACGATGACGTGCATATAATCCATAATAAACAAACAAAAAAACAGGAGTATGCACAAAATATAAAAATGTTAAGTAGATTTAATGATAATGAAAAACATTGGTAACAAAAATTACAATATTGGTAACTATTAAACAATACTACAATAAATGTTCAAACAATTCGCCGTTTAAATGCAGACGCATTTCGAACCGACTGATAAATGATTAACTTTTTTCAAAAATGCGTTCAGCAAATATTGTTGGCGTAAAACTTTATATTCTGGCCTTCATATCCTCTACTGTTGTAGGAATGTCTTTATAAACATCATATTACCGAGTGTTCCATTTAAAAAAACATAAATTTGGTTCGTCACCGACTGGTTCGATCATCCTATATAAAATAAATATTTTTGAAACATAGCCCATGTCGGCATCAATCAAATTCCAGAAAGGTTTTCCGAAATTCCTTATCGTTTAGTTACAATCGTCCACCCCATCTTGGTTGCACCACCCTGTATATATATGATAAACAACAACGCGTAAACAAAATTTAGAAGCTATAAAATCAAGTAAATCATATGCATTTAGTACTAGCAAATATTACATAATAGATACAAGTCTTAGCTGTTAACACTAGATACCGCCTAACTTATTCACATGCTGTAGTCGCAATATAAGTTTTTTAATACGTGTAAAATGCATGAGGAAATGCTAGAATGTATTCACGTATATACTGCGTATTCATGTATATGTGTAGACATTTCTATACAGCTGTGGGTCGGTGTGGTCTCATTCATACTTACGTCTGCTGGCAACACGAATTTATATTTTGCGAGGTGTCCAAAAAACAAATCTGCCGGTATAGTATATCCAAAAAGCATAGTGCATTATATGCTCTAACTAATTAATATGAAAATTTTCTCATAAAGTGATTTTACTTTTAATTCATTTAGCTACGTAAAGTTTTCAGAATTCAATTATTTCATAATTAACAGAAATATATCGATATGACACACAAGTAAGTATCTAATATTACGTTAAGAGAAAATGTTAAATGCGAAGTAGATTCTTGTAATTGCTATTTGCGTAAGGATTAATATCTATGTATATACCAAGTGTATTGAGTTGCGCGTGACTGTATATAACTAAGCTAGTCAAGCGCATAGACATATATCTGGTATTCTTGCGATCACAAAATCTGTATGGATGCCGATAAGAGGTTCGCGGGTTTGCCAGCTTAGACGGACATAACACAACACATGGACGCACGACTACTCACTCGATAGCCTCATTTATAAGTCACATTCACTTCGCTAATTGCATTTTGCACAATACCGACGGCATAGCTATGGATATACGTTCGAAGACCGCATCTCTCCGCTTTAACAAGAAAGGATCTAATAGTTTATTTTTCTATTTCTTGGTTTTACCCAGAGTACTCATAAATTTAAATGTGCATTGTTATTAGATTACCTGGACGATGAAGTGTATGTAATTAAAGTATTATATATACACATACGTGTTTTACTGGTAGTGTGATAGGCTTTTTCGAACTCATAAATGCATTATTTTGGACTTACCCAGCGAAAGAAATATTTACATACTGACAATCTAATTTTATAGTTACTTTTACAATTTTATTTTGCTAATATTATTATTATTATTCTTAATTATAGTTTTAGAATCAATATACTCCAGCTAATGATGTAATTACTTTCAGGATGTACGAAATAATTTTAATTATGATCTTGGTAGCAATATAGTCTCAAGTATAGTAAAGCTTTAACGTCCACCGTTGATTACTGCTCGACCAATTTCTTGTTGATTTTCTTCTTCTCTAATTTGACGATGCTCCCAATACGATTTATGCATTTTGCATTCGACCAAGCAAAATAATAAAAAGAATGAAAAAAGAATTACATCGTACTGGAGAGCAATAACTGGAACACGTTTGTAATTAATATTGAGAGATTGATATATTTTGGGCGGGTCTACCAGAGAGCATGGCATCTGGGAGGACAGTACAACGTCAAGAATTATGTTATTTTACAAAGCCCGTGTGTGCTAGCTCTACGCTATCCTGTAGAGTGTGATACGAAACTTTTCAATTAAATAAGTTGCTACGCGATAATGGTGAAGATAACATATAGGAGTTGATATCTGTTGATATTACATAATGTTCACCAAAGAATCATCTGTGTTATATAAAATAGTTTCTTAGTTGGTTCGAATAATTAAAAATGTTGGAAATGTTTTCAAAGCAAATTATGTGCGGGGAGATTTTATGCTAAGTATTTTTTCAGTAAAATAGGTCTGACATAAAGTGCTTTCAGCATATTTTTATTATATATAAGTAATACGGAATCTTATTGTTGGGAAAAAAAGATTTGCATAAGATTGCAGCTTTTTTAAACGCCTACTGTGCGTAATGTTAAACAAGAATATCTGAGGCAAAGAGTACAAATTCTTTCCAAGAACATGGCTAGTAAACATAGTCTCCTCCCATGACTGTCCATCACCTACTGTCACATTAAGTGAAATTTTTTATATATCTCTTGCTTTTAAATTCTGACATCTTACACAGGATTAGACATATACACGGCACCAAGAGTACCTTTTCTAGCTACATATGCAAACTATACTTTGGACCTACTTGGAGTATGGGCGAGGAAAAGTGTGGTGGACGTACCTTTGTTTGCCACCGTATTATCAGCAATCACAAATGTGGGCATGTGATTGTTTCCCTACTCTTTTGTTAATGACTATGAACTATAGTTGTATATGTTCCTAGTTGGATTTCTGTATACGTTTTGTTATTCAAGCGATATTTTGTTTTTTTATAACACGAGATGCGATATCTTGTGTATTTTAAAATAAATTTTCTTTCCCCAATAACTCCTTTTTTGGGTTATTTTTTTTGCTTTCAAGTCAATATTATCCTAATAGAATGGCGTACATAGTTTTGTGCACCTCTTCAAAACTTTAGTATATAAGTTAATGAGATAGATATTATTTATAGCTTATAGAATTCCTCCCTAATTTCATGGAACTAACTTTTATCTTGAACTATACATCTTCTCATTCATTTCATTTACTTTTTCCTGTTAGAAAAACATTAAATATTAACTCGGTCAAAATTAACATTAAAAATGATACACAAGAAGATCCTCAAACCATCTATCTCAAACCATGTATATGAAGCAAGTGAACAAGAGTACTTACTGGAATCAGAAGATGATTCACTGATGACGAATTACTATCTGCCAAGAAAAGTGGTTGGAAACATCTGAACCAGATAAATGGAAAAGAAACGTTAGGAAGGAGAAATGATCCTTGGACAGCCATATGATGATAAGGCTATCCTAAACCCCGCTTAAATGTCTAAACCTGCTGAATGCTATAGTTGTAATATAAACGTGTAGAATGTGTTAAAGAAAGTTTATGTTATGGGAAAATCGAAATAGTATAGTATACTAATTGCAACTAAAGAACCGCTGACATTCCTGTCATATAAAGAGTTGACAATACTAAAATAGATGCATTTAATTTTACCTCCCACTACCTTCTCCTATCAATAGGCTTTCGTAGTTACAGTTGTTATCCTGTATATATTAGTGAACATTTGGTCTTGGAAGTTGAAATCTCGTTTTCCATTCATCTCATAAAATCGTTAAAACAATTTGCAATAAGTTATTATTACATAACGTAATGACACATAATGATAAAAATTAATAGACAGGTAGTACGAAAAGTGCATTCATTTTACTATAGCCACACACGCAATATAAGACCAAGATATAGTGAGTGAGAGAGAGGTAGGCTACCTACTTTTACATATACCAATAGTCATTTGCATATTTCAATAATAGCCGTATATACCATTTATTTTACGGTTAATGTTTCATAATTGCTACACTTAATATCTTGAATATTAATATGCGTTTATACCATACGTAAGGTAACGTTGGACTATGTATATCTTGTGGACCGGCTTTGTTCGTTTCGCATAATGACAGAATCGGTGTGGGTAGTTCTCTTACAGGCTTACGTATACATACATATATACGAAGAGAATAAACACAGTGAGAGTGAATTACATAACAAATCAGGACGCTATGGTATAGCTGATTGTTTAAAATACAGACGTATAGTCGTAATGTAATACTTACGTACTTTCTCATACACCTGATACCTTTTACAATTCGTTAAATTTGTGTTTATGTCTTAGCGGAAAGAGTACGGTGACCTATAGACCGAACTAACTGATTGAATTGGTGGATATATGTATTTAAAACTCTCGGTACTATGTTCCTGATATGTGGTCAGCAATGCATAGATTTTGTAAACCGCTATAAGACACATATAACATTCAATATTATATAAAGCAAAGAATATTAATAGTGATAAACATGTTTTGTGTGAGTACGTATAATATAACGAGAAAGATCGAGTACAATATGCAATAATTTTATTACATTTCCGCACTTTACCATAACAAAGTATTGATAAATATAGTTAGGTAAAAATTATATTTCCCAAGTAATAGTCTATTGTTCTGCTAGCTGTTAATATCAGTCTGCGATTAAATATCAATAGTTTGTAATTGTATGTTGTAATGAATATACTAAAAATCTATCTAAACATAAAAACAGATTTAGACAATAGCTATAATTTCTATTAATATTTCAGACTAAATATTTTTTGACTAATTCTGTGATGTCACACTTTTTGGTTAGTGTTAATTTAATAGCTATTATTCTAATATATGTACATATATTTGCATTAGTCCAGCACAATTTGAAATATTGTTGACACCTATCAAATCGAATAAACAAATATACTAATGAGCGAAAATAATTTGACAAAATTTGTAGCATTAAAATTTCTAAGCAGTTTTGTATTTAAGTTGTTAAAGATATTTTATAATAATATGGTTTCAATGCATTCACATATGTATCTTCTTTTTGTTACGAGCTATATGACAAAAAATGGTGTTGAGATTGTTTTGTACAAGAGAAGATTGCTTCCCAACTCGAACTTGCTTCCCAAGCATAAAACATATTTTTGGCGCTAAAAATCTCCCATTAAGATATTTTATATGCTGATTACTATATTATCTTGCATCAAGGCAGCACACACTATTCACCGTGATGTTCGTGGAGGCAGGTCCAGCTCTGTATGCGACGCACCCCACTACACATTTTTTCGATTAATTTAGTCGGCGTCTAGTGTTCTACGTCAAACATTATCTATAACCTGCTGTAATCTTTGACAGAGAGTTTCGTTTCGGAAAGTTGAATAAAATATGGTATCATCCGCAGAGACTGCTAGATTGCAACTTGGCGTTGAATACATATCCGCCATATACAACATAAAAAGCTCCGATCCAAGCATAGAGTCTTGTGGCGTACTAGCTTCAACTGGAAGTCGCCGTGAAAACACACTGTTAGTCTTCACGCGGCAGATCCTCTCCTTCAAATATGATGATAATAATCTGACGATGTTTGAGCTAAAAACTGTAACTAACATTTTGTACTGAAGGTTTTAATGCCACACTGTATCAAAGGCACTCTGCATGTCGAGGAAAATCACCTCAGTAGTATACTAGCGAAAGTGTGTGTACTCGTTGCTCTTCTCCGTAGTGCTACATCGCTTTCCTGGTGAGCTGCTTCTATAGCAAATTTCATTGCACAATATTCTCCTGTTCGGATTATACAGAATATGTTCCGTTAAGTTACTGAATTCGATGTGTACAGGTTAAGTTTATGTATATGTGCAATATCAATAAACTGTTGAATTGGAGTCGATGAAAAATTAAAGGATGTAATTTTCTGTAGTTAACGCTCTGACAGAATTTTTAATTAATTTCTTCTCGTTATTTTTGATCAACCGTAGATGAGTGGTGACTGTCTATAGATATACGGGTTAATGTAAAAGTTGAATGGGTGTATAATACATTACTGCATTACGATAATTATTTTCAGTTTGTGCAAGGTTGTTATTATATTAGATAATTAAAGAGCAACTATTGTAACACTTAACAAAAAAAAGATTGTAAATAAGAAGAAGAACATTACGAGCATCTTAGTACCTCCTTTATTGCTGTGGACAAACCTTTAACCCGTATTTCCCCCAAACCATTTACATGTAGTAAAGCGAATTGACCCTCACTCACTGTTCTTTAGAATTCAACAGTTATACTATAAAGTTAGTATAATGCGATGTTTGAATTTGTAATTGCTGTACCTAATTGTAAAATGCAAAAATTAATCGAAATGAGAAAAAATGGACTATTATTAGGTAATATTAGATCATACATTTTTATGTTGGCTATAATTCCTTTAACTTTGGCATATCAACGTAGCATATAAGAACGGTTTATTTGATTCAAAATGCAAATTACTTCGTTCATCATCCCACGAGTGGCTTTTTTTTCTGGGTTCCTTCTGGGCTTAGAACAATTTTTTGATGGTACCGCTTCTCATTCGCGCATGATTAACTTAAAATTTAACATTACAATTTAGGAACGTTAATAGGATTTTAATAGAATATCGATTTTTTTGCCTTTTGATCTATTGTAATAGCGTGCGACTATCGATCGGAGCAACGGAACAAATGTTTCTGAGTAAAACGGGAGAGGTCCAGCCACAGCGCGTGGTTGTCGGCGAAATCCTTTTCATTGTACAGCTTTATGCCAGCAGTCTTAATGCTGCCGATGTGTATATCCAATCTACTAAACGAGACCGATATATACAGTTGTGTGCAGGTGAATTAAATACTACCATGTACATGTACATATATGTAAATAAATAAGTATTGGGAAAATCTATGTAAAAATTGTTTTCTTGCGCTTATCTATATTTATTAATTTTGTTAGATTTCCTCAAAATTATTTATAGGAACACGGAAGAAATGAAATGATTTTGACCTTCAATGAAGTTTAACCAGACTTTTCGTGAAATCAAAGGACAAATGTTATGTTGATTACAAGTCCAATACTTGGCTACTGCATTTTAGGGTACGTTAAATCATAGTTTTTTAAGCAAATTTTGCATTGGTGACTTCAAGTTGTTGTTTAGTGTAGTATACACCGTTTCTTAGTTAGTGTGTAGTACTCGATGAGTTTACCTGTTTACAACAAAAATTCTTACTTTGTACACTTTTATGAAATCAAATGCACTAAATCCTTTTCTAGTTTCTGGGTAGTTTTCTGCATATAAACGTTTTTATAAAGTAGGCTAATGTACAAAGTAGGAGGCTTCAACTGGTACATTCTGTATTCTATTTCTGTACTTATTAGTAATGTAAATATAATTCCCAATATTTTGATGTGTCTAATATACATACACGCAGCTGTATACATACATAGCTGATAGATGTGTGTATTAGTTACTAACGTCGTGGTATTTCTTCGCCATTTACTCGTTACGTTATATACGATTACGAAGCGAAAAGCGGAACATATATATCAGCTTTTTTGCCGTTATGAAAAATATTTCTTAAAAAATAAAAATCATGCTATTAATCGATTTTTTTCGTGAGGTGATTTTTTCTTTGTGTTGATCGACGGGAACGTATGTAATGATGTATTTGAGAAAATTAATATCCTGTTTAGAATTAAAGTACATGGTTCTTGTTGTTGTAGCTGTTGTTGGATTAATTCGAAACGAATTTAAATTTCGGAACATATGAAAATATTACCGAAAGGCTAAATTGTTCCACATAGTTGTAGTAATGAATTTTCGATGAAATTTTTATTATTACCTTAATATCAAAGAAATAAGATATTTATGTTCGGCGATGCGAAATATCATGTATCTGTTTACTGTTAAACACTAAGATAATTTGATGTATTATAGGATTAGCATCAAAATTTTAAATGGTTACGTGTGTCGTTTTCTTGCCTTGTATTCAATGTAAAAGATACCAGTAAAAAACAGAAATCGGCGAATGACTAACTATAAAATGTCCAACGACAGTATACATTGAAGAAAAGTAAACTTTAGAAAGTCATTCACTAACCATAATTCAATAATTTTAGAACAAACTCCAAAATCGTTCGCACATGTGCATCTCCGGCTCTCAGTTGGCAGCTACAAAAGTTCAATAAGCCATGAGATTAACTTTATTTGACAACTAGACTATAACATGATAACTTTTGATTAGCTCATTTAGTCGCCGTACTTATTCTCCAGCTAACAAAAATTTAAACGAATCGTTATATTCAGGATGGGGTGATATACAAAAAACGGTAACATATATTTAAAATCTTTTTGTTGGAGTTATCAAAATTTAAATGGAACACCATGTACATATATTATTGCACATTTCATTGACACAGATTAAATAAAGGCAAGGGTTACTGTATATTCCCTATACCTAGGATCAACAATTTCTGAGGTATTTAACAATTTCTGAAAATTTAGATCGATATTTAAAATGAGTACTGCTGTACGTATTTAAATTATGTGTTTTTGTGGGGATATATGAAAAATGTTAAACATTTGATGATATAATGAAAGAGAGTTTATTCAAAACCAAAATTCGTTTAGATTTGCGAGAACAACGAAAAAAGTTGTACTAATTCTATATGACTGAACGCTATTATCTTAGACAAGATACTTGTAAAGCAAAGTGACGCAGGAATAGGTAGTTTCTATAAAATGAAACAAATAGTAACCACTCACTTCAGTATATTGCGTATGGATGTATACTAATGGATGCGAAAATCAAACGTTATACAATGAACAATCATCAGTTGCTTTGGTATAACAGCAGCGTTAATGGTTACCGCTGCTTCATGCTAGAAAAATTTCTGAGCCATGCTTTGTTTAATATTAATAACATTTGCGCCATATTCCAGCGAAGCCTTTGTGTAAATTTAGTATTTCGGCAGTCATGCACGTTTCTATATTCTATATTTCTTAACATTTTTTTACTCTGTTTCTTCTCTATCGTTATCGTTGGGGAATAGTTTTTTAGCTATTAAACCTGATAATGGCGCTCCTGCTAGGTCAACGCCGAAAATACTGTTACTGGCTGATAGTCAAGGAAGACGGTTAGAAGATCTATCACAAGACAAACACCTTAGAATGGAACGTTTATTCAAGCCAAATGCAGCATTAAAGGACGTGGTGCAGGATGTTCGAGCATTGACAGGGGATTATACTGAGACGGATTTTGTGGTGATTTTTGCAGGTACAAATAATGTGTTGAGAAAAGCTTTTTCTTCCACTGACTTTTTTATGGATATTATTGCATCTTTATCTCATACCAATATTATTTTTGTATCGGTACCCTACTGTAAAGACAATTCCTCTTACAATAACAGTGCTTAGGTATAGATTTAACTGTAAACTGTTTAATGTTGTATATCACGCCCAATATAAACACGTGCAGTATATTGACATTAATACATTTCTAATTTCCTCTTACAAGAAACCAGGACTTCATTTGTGCATCGCAGAAAAATTGATATTAATATCTTACATTACGTATCTAATTAAAACTAGTACTATGGGTGTTGGAAATCCTTTTGTGAATTTTCAGAACCTAACGCAAGTGAAGATATGCAACGTTAGCAGTAATAACATAAACAGAGTTGTTACTCGGGTTTTTCAATCGAATCGACACATTTTCTTGACTCAGTAACTGAAGATCCTCCTGTTAAGGCTACACAACTGGTAGGTCTGCCAGGTCTTACCATTTTACATCGGAATATACAATCGTTAAATAATAAATTAGATGAGCTTGAAGTATTTCTTAATTTAGAATTATGTCATTTTTTATGTTTTAGTGAGCACTGGTTTACTAATAAAAATATAGAATTAGTGAATATTAATGGTTTTGACCTGAGTACCTATTTTAGTAGAACAAGTAGAATTCATGGTGGAGTAGCGATATATGTCAATCAGTTAATTAGCAGCAATGCTAGTTTTAGGTGTGCTAATATTGATGCTATAGAAAATGTATCAATTGAATTGCATTTTGAATGTCTAGCTTTCAAATTTTCTTGTACGGGTTTTAGGATCATCCTAATTGTGGTCTATGCAATGGGGATCTTGTTGCATTTGTGGAAAGACTAGATGAAGTATTACGAATATCAAGTAGATATGTAGGTTATGAATTGATATTGTGTGGTGATTGTAACGTTGACTTTTTACATGAATCTAAAGATTTGAAATTGCTCACAGGTTTATTTGATGTGTACAATCTCAAAATTACCATACAAGAACCCACCCGTCTACATAGTTGTTTGGATAATGTAATGTATTGGTGGTGGTTTGTATAATTATATCAGTAGAGTTGTTTATAACGGCATCTCAGATCACACGGCTCAAAAACTGACGTTACCATACGTTTCTGAATTATCTTGTAATGTAGGTAGAAACTGCAGTGCATGCCAATATAAAATCTGTCCAGGGTCAATGCAGAATTTTAAGCAAGTGTCATCTGTCGAGAATTGGGAAAGTGTTCTGTCGAATGCGTTAATACACAATATGGTAATATCATAATCATCATAAATAATAAGTTTGACATATCTTTTCGTAAGGCAACTAAACATTCTCGTATTATTAACAAATCTGGTTGGCTTATACAAGGACTCCGTATTTCCTCACGTAAATTAAAGGAATTGTACAAATTAAGTTTAAATGGGAACAATGAAAGCATTGAACATTATCGAAAATATAAACAAATATACAGGAAGGTTATTAAAAATGCTAAAATCCTTCACAATAATCGGATAATAGGCCGGTCCTCCAAGAAAACTAAAGCAGCTTGGCAAATAATAAACTCAAACATTAATAATATAAATCATAGTGAAACTATAAAATTACAAATAAATCAAAAAGTAATTACTGAACCAAACATTCTTGCAGAAATATTTAATAATTATTTTAATAATATTTCTAACTACCAAGAATCTAATTTGATGTGTACGGGGAATATATGCATTAGTAGTCACTCTAACACATTTTTTTTGAGTTCAACAACTGAAACGAGTAATATAATAATGGGCTTGAAAAGCTCACGCTTTGCAGGTCATGATAAAATTAGTACTGCTGTGTCAAAAGAATGTTTAAATGAAGTTGTTTGCCCATTAACTAATATAATGAATAATTCTATTGCCTCTGGTGTGTTCATAGAAGAACTAAAAATTGCTAAGATTAAACGATCTTAAAAAAAAGTGCACGCGAAGATATCGGCAACTATCGTCCGATCTCCATTTGAGCACATTTTCAAAAGTCTTAGAAAAGCTGGTGGCTGTCAGACTCACTAATTTTCTTGACAAATACGAGTACAAAATGAGAATCAGTTTGGTTTTCGAAAGGGGCGTAATACTAATCGGCAATACTAAGTTTTCTCGATGTTTTGTACAATAAGATTGATAAGGGCGAGTCGTGTATTACGGGGAACTGCTTTTTGGATCTCAGTAAGGCCTTTGATTTGGTAAGTATGATATTTTACTTAAAAAGTTGGAGTGCTATGGTATTAGGGGCACACCACTTCAGTGGTTTTCCAGCTATCTGAAGGGTAGATCACAATTCGTGGATCGCGGATGGCTGGCATGCTAAAAGTTTAGAAACAATACGGGGTGTTCCCCAAGTCAGCGTTCTTGGGCCGTTCTTATACATAATTTATGTAAATGATTTTGTAATGATTATTCATTGAAAGAATATATGGATAATCCTGAAACCTAAATGTATGTGATGTTTTGTATTTGTGTAAATAATTTAGGACTTACCTTATTTTAGAATTTTAATTATTATGTTTTTCATGACTTATCATATGCTTGTGATATTGTAGTCTACTGGATCAAAAGATATTATTATTATTATTTTGAACACAAAAAACACTATTTCACCCACAAAACACAAAAAATCAGCTTAAGGCGTCGCGTTATAAAACAGCGTTAGCTTTATGTTGAATGCTTGGTGTTGTGTAGGCTTTGATATTTAACATCTACACCAAGAGATTCAGTGAGAATTTTGTGTATTCGTTAGTCTTATAAATCTTTTCATTTTTTACAAAGTGTAACTGAAGAAATTAGAAGGAGCAAACAATAATAGTAAAAAGGGATAAGGCACAAAGAAGTTTAGTTTCTTGAAACTTTCTCGTCGTAGAGATTTTTCTCGGAGAAATTATGAGCAAAGAATAATTGTATACCACAGTGGTTTCGCATCTAGAGCAGAGTTACATTAATCCTTTCAATAATATGAAGCGGACATGGAATCGAAGCTATTTTACATACTTCAGAACAATAAAACAGATAAATATAAAATCCCGTACATGAGCTATTGATATAAAGCTAATACGTATACAATAAACCTACTATTGCTATGTAACAAGTAGCTGAGTATTGTTTGAGAAAAA
The DNA here is from genome assembly GCA_023690525.1 of Holotrichia oblita. Taxonomy (NCBI): domain Eukaryota; kingdom Metazoa; phylum Arthropoda; class Insecta; order Coleoptera; family Scarabaeidae; genus Holotrichia; species Holotrichia oblita. The sequence continues at coordinate 88,645,387 of CM043018.1, forward strand.
AACAAGGTACCGGATATGCAGTAGTTACAAAACTATTACCTAGTATTTTATTCATATAATATATTTCTATATTTTATTTTTTTTTGATGCATCAAATGCATACCCTCGTGAGATTACGTTCACCGTAATAACAATTAATGAACTCGAACTAAAAATATTACTGCAGCAAATATGGTGCTCACCCTTGCGAATCGTGCAAAATTATTTTGCAGACATTTTGCATCCCGAAATAATTGCGAACCTGGCCACTGAATGCGGTTTTACCGCGAAAGATGCGTTTCTTTTTCTCCATATTCCCGACTCTATATAGGAGATTGATTATTGGAAACGTAACCGCATTAAATCGTTATTACTACTGGTACTACTACTGTTGTTATACGAACCTGTACCAGCAACAGCACGTTACGAATCAGGTACGGGTATTATAATCGTCATTATGAAACCAAATAGCAATAAAATATATATGGATAGCGATTTGAAAAACCGCCTTGCGAATAGTTCACTGTACATTATAAAAATATATCAGCTCATCAAGATCGCACAGAGAATGTCGAATTATTAAGCGTGATACTTATAGTGAGGTTGGAAGAAAAAAGGAAGTAAATTAGCATGTAATGTTCTTAAGCTTATGACGTTTGTGCAGTGTTTAAAGAAAGAATGTTGTGGTGGTATATTAAAAAGAATTAAAACAACCTGCTTTTCTTTTCCTGCTTAAACACCTTAGCTTTAGTGTTGATCTCTCAGTTATATCACGATACTATGAAACATAATCTGGTAAATATATTTAATAGTGAATTTAAATAAGATATTAGGAAAAATTTAAAACTATAACGGAATTACACGAAGGAAACTAGAAAACAGACACGACAACTAAATAGTAAAAACCTCACAAACTTAAATACACCTATGTATATACGCCACCTGCTCTGCAGCGATTTTATTACATTAGAAAAGAATTATTTCTGTTGGTCTTCAAAATAGGAATTCTATTGGTTATCCTCTGTAAAACGACCTCCTCTGAGACGTTTTTTCAAATTTCAAAATAAAAAGATGAGTCATACAAAGCCAAAGCTAGACTTCATTGCGTGAACATAATGTTTCTACTGGCTCTTAATAATATACCAAAATTTCATCATTGATTGATCTTATTTAGTTTTTTAGGATTCTTTAACTTATAACCAAAGTTCGTTGCATTTACTGTAAAACCTTTATGCAAGAAAATGAGACAATTAGAAAAAATGACAAATATGATACAGGTTCAATTTAAATCTATTAATTTATTGCATTTTTATATTATTAATATTTGAATTTTATAAACCAATAAATAGCAATAGTTACCTTGCCTATTTCTTCACTGCGATACAATCAATGGTTGTACTCGATTAGAAGGTGATGTATATATGTTAAGCAGTAGCTGACTATTGGCTGGTATTAACGTTTTACTTGGAACAGTATTTAGCCCACGACTTATAAATATGTAGAACATGCATAACGTGATTTGCATAGATACAAAGATCGCAAATACAGTGTATACATACTACGCCTAGACATATGAAGGTAGTGAATACAAAGATTACTAATATTATACTAATGTTTACGGTAACGTATTACTAATAGAAGCTATATATTTTTTTGGTACCCGTGTGTTTACATATTTACATATGCTATGCACGTTTATATTTGTACTATATGCCGTTGACAAATTAAAATACAATCAAGTCAACGTATGACTCAATCTGTATATTAATAAAAAATGTTTCAATAACACTGCAAGATCTGCTCGTCAAAATAAAATGTTAATCAATTTGTACAAATACAATACGGAACTCTATATTGATTTCATGTGTATTTCGCAGCATTTAAAAATAACACAATTGCTACTCTAAAAACAGTGAAGCTTTCATCCTGTTGAACTACAAAAATTACAATACAACGACATTTTCCTAGTGTATCTGAAATTGATTTTTAACTTTCTAAATCATGTAAGGCTACACGTTTTTATTTATCTACAATATAGAAACATACACATTTACAGCCAGAGATTTTTTTATTGCTAATTTCATAAGCGTTTTTATTGCTTTTCATGTGCTTTGTTTTTTGAAATAAAAATATATGACAATAATAAATTTAAATACTGGGCGTATATTTCCGATTGAAAGCAAACCTCTATATTTTACGGCATATTTGATATATGGAATATTCTGTCGAATAATATAGTATCCAGTACGGATATAATTGTTTTCGTGTCAATATAAATTAATTTTTATGAGCTATTAACAGCAATAAATTATGCAATTTAGGTCGCTAAAGGTATGTATAGTTAAATTAAATATTAGGTGTAGTATGTTGGAGAAAAGATTTATTGTATTTAAACATTTATTACAGGCACGTATTAACATAATGCGGTATGCACAACGTGTTTTAAAAAAATAATCTTTTGGGATTATGTATTGTCAGATTTTATTAATCACAAAACATAATCCGTATTACCAGTTGCAACTAATTCTGATGATTTAGCTGTTTAGCTATGTTATGGAGTTTCAAATCGTACCTAAAATATTGTTCCATAATTTGTAAACTGTTGGAAATTGGAAATAATAATAAATAACAACACAACAGACAAAATATTAATTGCAAACAAATAATAAACAAAAAAACAGCTAAGATTTTTTCATATTATTTTAAATGTAATCGTCAACTTCAGCGTACTTCTGCCACCTGTCCTATAACAACTTTGCCCATTGGAAAAAATTTCTTAAACTTCACAATAAGTGTCAATGAATATTCACCTACAATATGACATCCTCTTAGGGCCTCTTTCTAATAAAAAGAAGTCAGACGCAAACACGGTCTGTCCACTTCAAAGAACCCTTGTGAAAATTGGACTGGACTTTCGTTGGTCGTTGCGCTAGCTCACTGTCATGAATGAAAAATGATTATTTTGTTATGCAAGCTTGAACGTTTTCAGCCAATAGTCGTGTTTTTACTCATATATAACTGTAACTACTTATCTGTATATTATCGTAGTTAGTTTTGACATGTATTCAATAGGAAGAACTGCGAGTTGAAAACTGTGTTCGGGTTTTCTTTAGAGATGAGAAACGTTAGAGACTCATTGCAACCATCGAATTTTAGCTCTGCGTCCAAGTATCATCAACTGGAACTATTGAAAAAACTACTGAAAAGCAGGTTCTGAACGGAAGTTTATGCTTTATTGGATCTAGTTTTTAGAACATTTCCAAATATCAATATGTGGTGCAAGGTCTTAATTTACTGATCAGCTATTGAAGCAATAACTTCAACATTTCAGAATTGTCTCACGTTTATTTTCGTACGTGTTTACTCCCTAATTAATAACGATAAAAATTTGCAATAAAGACAGATAAAATGAGGACAACATTGTGCAAGATTGCTTTTTCAGAGTAAGCAAATGATACTATTATACCTTTTGTAAAACTGTAGTATGCTCGATCGAGTAATAGTAATTTAGTAGAAATGTAATGGTAATTTATGCAATGTATTTGCCGCCCTTCCCTCCTTCCTTTACTAACCAGCTAAGACGCTACTTCAGTATAACTTGAGAGACTATACACTACGGGCGTAACCTGTATATTTGATATTATATGATCCTGTTACTCAACGTAAGCCTTACTTTTTGAAGCATATCCTTAGTATATGGCGTTAAATAATTTACTGCATAGCATACGTATTTCTGGTTATGTATCTCATGAATTTATAAAAAAGAAGAGAAACAACTTTCATCACTTAAGATAATGAAGATACAATGACCTATTTCAATTTACAATTAAATGAATTCAGGTGTGGAATATGTCATGATTTTAACAGATGCAATAATTCTAAGCGTGATGCAACGCTAATGGAGTTATTACGATCACATAAACAGTAATTCCACTTTTATGTATCTTCAGCGCTCTTTGGAAATACTCTTATGCCATGATACATATAAAGATAGAAGTGTGAACGTACATAAAATGTTACATATTTTTAAACACCAACAAGTTTACATATTCAGGTAGGTTGAACTAGAAGTCGTCACCGTAATCGTGGACAAACAAAGTTATAAAAGCTGAGATTAACAGCAGATCTAATCGTAATCTAATTGTGAATATGAGTGTGAGTGGAGGTTTATTTCGATCATCACGGCACTCATTATTCCGTTTTAATTACGCTAATAACAATTTGTATGTATTTTATAACAAGTTTTATCAATTAAAAACCTATTTGATCGTGAGTCGTAAATGTCACTGACTTCGCTGACTATTACATAACGATCGCATTCAATTCCAAATGTAGTTTCAAGGTTCTTTTTCGGGACAAAAATGTAAATTTTATCGTTTTTCGATAGGTGTATGAGAAACAATGATAACCGTATAAGAATCATCATGTCTATATCTATGTATATAATAATATGATTTTTACTGCAATAGATAAAGTTGGAATAAAAAACTAGAGACGATGATGAGAATTCATTGCCTTTACAGCATTATGTTTGTACAACCATGTTGTTGGTTAGATGTGTTAAACGTAATAAAAATTTGTTTATTGGTTTTTTTCTTAAGATGATGTCGTTAACAGACATTATGTTAATATCCGTATGTATTAGTGAGTATAGAACATATAAAATGGTGGATAGAATACAGATATATTACAATTTTATGTCTTTAATCAATTAGATGAAATATTGGAATTTTTTGTGTGGCGGTAAAGTTATCTTTTAGATATGAATTAACCGAAGATGTATAGCTGTAGATGATAAAATGATTTTAAAAATGACTCATCTTAGAGATATTTACCTTTCAATCTATTCAACGAAACAGAATTAGATACCATTTTCCTGAAAGCAATGACATGGATATATATGAACTTTTTATTTCAATCACTTACTTCTTTACAATTTTTACAACCTTGACAAAAAGTACATTCTTTATTGATACGTTAGTTCTATTCATAAGGCATGGCGCGCAGAAATTATTTGTGCTGAAGTTATAATTGGATGTATGTACAGTACCCACTGTGTGCAAATGGTAACATTTTCTTAGAGATTGATATGTAGATTAAAATTGATTTTATCAACATTTTGTTACTAGAATATATATTTATTATTATTTTAAAGTACTTATATTTTTACCTACTATTACATCTAGACATGTATTTTACGTGAAACTAGGGGTTCTACTATCTCCTCAACGTATAATAATAGAGTGTGGATTGCTATCGAAAAACGCCTTCCCATTACGAAATATATTTCATGGCTATGAGCTCATCTTATTGTATTACTTTGTATTTGTAACTTATTTATAAGTACAGTCAAGTGAAAATTTGATGTAATCCTACTATTTGCCTTTTTAAATTATATCTTTTTCAGTCACCTATTATATTGAACTTGTTAGAACAATAGAGTATTCTGTGTGATTCCGTAAGATAATCTGATTAAAATAAAATAAGTTAAAATAAAATAAGTTAAAAGTATTTAATTGCAAGTATTAGATTGAAATTAATAGAAATATTTTCCATGCTGAATTGTGATATTGGGCAGGACAGCTAATGAGAAAATGGAGCATTCATCTAAGAAAAATACTTCTTTTGAGAGACAAACATGATTTTCAAAGATTATATCTATATTGTACAATTATAAGTGTTTAGATACTGCTGCAAGCAATAGAGCCACCGCCACAGATCTAATAGTTTTATCACAACTAATGCTTAACAACCATAAATTCAAGTCAACTGCATTTTTTTTTTGGTTTTCATAATGTTCAGAATTATCTAGTAAAATTAATACAGTTTCACTGGAACTCAATACAATTCAATACAAGGGCAGACTGATTTATGTCTCTCTATAAGGATGATGTATAAATACAAAAACAATGCTGACTCCTATTAAGACGTATCTGTTCGACGAGCCATAATCAAGCCTGTAATCGTCCAGAAAAATATAGTGTACTTCCTCCAATAGACGATACATCAACAATATAACCGTATTGTCATCAGACCAAAGATAACCAATCAAAAAATAAAATCCCATGAGTGGGGGAACCACGGAAGTACAGCCATCATCAGTATTTATTGTGTAGATAACATCATCAAAACCTTAACCAGAGTGGTAGCGCAATGTCAGCGAATCAGAAAAATGTTGCCTTCTTCTCAACGATTTCTATCTTACTGTACAGCTGCCTGTGGAATAAAAAGTTGAGCGATCTGTAGCTTTCTTCGATACCAAAATTATTAAACAATCTGATCAATCAGTTCAGCTGGACTAATATACTAAACCATAATTCTCTGGCCAAACAAGAGTTTAAGGATTTTCCATACATTTTTTTCATAAGACAAAATTAAAAACTGTATCCGGGAACTTCCGTCAACACAATACCGATTATTCACATCAATCCTAATAAAACAACTCTCGCGGAACCAATACAATCATCAGCTCAATTTTCATGACGAATTTTTACTCACTAATGAGACACAATTTTATAAGCGATTATTTCTTGAAATATACTGGATAAATATGCATAGTAATGTCATAAATTCTCACAACGACGTGATTCAAGTAATACCTGATCTTTCCTACTTCTTTTTAGATCATAATTGGACTATCTCATGTTACGCACAACTTAGTTTAATATATTGACGATAAAAATGTATGAAATTACGCTGTTAGTTTTCACTGTGAGGGTTTCCTATAACATATCGTGATTACTCTGTTGTATTCTTTTTTTTAATTAATCAGTTATAAATGAATTTCTTCAACCTTAAACTCGATAGTATTGGAAAAATTTCGAATCAGTTATCCTTATCAAAAATTATTTTTCTTTTCTACTTGGTCAACATGAAAGAGGTAACGAATATGAACTTTTGAAACGTTCCATAAAACTTTGAGATACACAATATTGTAGAGCGGCTACTTACTATAGTATGAAGTAACAGAAAATGAAGCTTGGTTTGTTGTACCCGACACCAAATCGACAAATAATAAATGAAGTATGGCTTTTTTAACGATTTTGTGTTGAACACTTAACAATCTCTCCTTTTCATTGGAATATTTATGTACAATTTATGTACTCAGAGCTACATACTTTGATTAAATACTTTCAACCTGAATGGAAACATTAACTTGTTGGTTGTTATTTTGTCGTCCGTCGACATCTAATCGTGTGTACTGAATCATTTTGAGCATACAGGCAGGAAGATGACTGAATTATGGCGTTTTAAGCAGCGATAAACGATTTCGTAAAATCTCACCCGGATAGGTGTTTTGACATAAATCAAAAATAATTACAGTATTAATTTTATCGTCCAAAACGACATATTTATCAATTTAATGTTTCGTTCATCACGCTATAACAACTCACATGTAGAATATTCGTTCGGAGGAGTCAATGACATTGAACGCTTAGCCATGCTCACAACAGAAATTAATATATCTCGCTAGGTACGTAAGTGTATTACCAACCTCTGTTTAGACGTGACTGAATCGATAAAGAAGTTATTTCGTAATAAATAGGACGCATGCTGGACCTTTCGGAGGCAATGTCAAAGTGACGTGTAGAGAAATATGTTTTCGATAATAGTTGAGTCGTTATAAAAATGTTTCCTGATTGTCAAAATATGCTCCTTCTATCTTTGTGTTTTTAAGTCGAACTTATGCATATAGTCAGGCCATCAACATCATCATCATCATCATCGTCGTCGTCGATGTTATAATAATTTTCGGTAGTCCCGAATGATCGAGAAGGCGGTTGGTGACCGGTCAGGCCCCTGCACGCCATTGGCCGAACACCATTCCACTCAAACTACCGGTTGGTCCCCACACTTGTCCGGTCACATAATAATGATAATAATAACAGTAGCTATAATGATGAGCCGCGACGATCAGCGCGTAATTGCTAAAGACAGCATGGCTTCTCATGTAAAAAGGGCCGTATTCTTGCGTGGCAATTTTTCTTAATTCTCTTTATTTACTAACCAATCATCTGCATTTTACTAATTAAAATCTGAAGTAATAATATTCTGATATATTACTGAATTAGGAACTAATGAAGTACATAGAAATAAATAAGTAGTGAAGTTTAATTTATTATTAAATTATTTTAACTCGTAACTAATATATTAAGGTGGTAGTTCCAGAAGAAATACTATATGTAGGGAATGAATCCAGAATAGGTGATGACGTAACAAAAACTGCATTATATATAACTTTAAATTAATACATTGTGTTACTAAAAAATTAGTTACGCACGGCCTATATAGTCAACAATGGACGTTAACAGTTAATGTACAGGATCATTGAACAACGAAATAACTATAATTTGTACATTAGTTATTGTAAAACACATTGTGCAAGTGAATCGCAAGAAGTCTCCCATACAGAACTCTTTTATTATGAATAGCCAACTCCAACATATAAGAAATTTAAGCATAAACAGAGCAGATTCGTCTACTTTTCATATAAAAAATGGAAATCAACTAACTTGACTGCTTTTCAATTAATTGATTTCTATAATTATCTAAGGCCAACATTTCTGAAGTTGAAAATGCTTTTCACTTGAGCATAAGTAACGGTCTAACCTTTCAAATTTAGCCCAGCACTTATGTGACGACCACATAGGCAGTAACTTTAACAAGAATGAATTGCTCCAGCATAAAACGATTATGCAGATGGGAAACGTCGACTATTGTCAAAAGAAAATAATCAAGAAATGCCTATAATAGTAGCTCTTGATATAATTGTAGCAATCACCCTACTACTGAAAGTAATAAAAGATGGGATAAAAGTATTAGAAATAAACTATAGTTTTTGTCGTCATCATCTTTCCTCTGAATAGCCTATCTTTATCGCTTTCGCCTCGCTGACTTGTATTGCATAACAATTCAGATGGCAGACTAATTCTAGGTCCATTCCTTTTATCGGACTAGTACCAACCGGAAAGTGGACTAAGAGAAGTTCGTAGTTGCATATACTGATTTAAAGTCTACTATTCAGAGGACGCTAATGATGCCTGGTGGACAGAAACTATAGTTGATTTGTAATAATTAACCTCTTTTATTGCTTTTGCTAGTAGTGTTAGTAGGAATTTTTTGGTTTTTTGGTATGCTGTACACCTACAATATTGGGTTTTGTCCTTAATTATCAGTCAAGACAAATATTTATTTATTAAAGGATATAATAAATTAAACAAAAAGCTTTCACTGTAATAGTAAGTGTGTCTTTAATTTCTCATTTTTGTAACTTAATTTACAATGAGGACGTTACACTATCAAATTGTATACTGGGCAAAAACTGGGTAAGGAGCGCTAAAAGGTCACGGTAACTCGACAAGTTAACCACGTTAGAGTCTAAAACCTTTTGACAAGGAAAAGGTGGACGTGCGCGGGTATATATGTATACAACTGTGCACGGGGTAACAAAACGGAACAATGACATCGGGTTAATGAAGCGGAAAGGATGGGTTTCGAAATACTGGAAAGTGAGTAACCAACATCACGATTGAGATTCTGGGTATGTTTTTGGATCTCGATGGCTTCCTTTACCTTTTGTGGAAAATAGCGTTAATCTGTGATTCTAGAATTAACTGTCCAGTTTCGCCTATGTACACTGAACCATAATCACAGGGAATATAATTGCGTTTATAGGAGAGAGCATGGCAAGCGTTCTTGGGCGAGAAAATAATTTGGGAGATTTTAAGGTTTAAAGATGGGTTGAACACTTTGCTTCTTAAGAATTCTACCGATGCGATCTGTAATGCCGTGAATGTAGGAGAATCGTAGATGAATGTACCTATTTATGACCCTTTGTTGTCGAGCTGGAAAATTGAGATTGCCCGGTGTACAAAAGAGCCGATTACTGATTGCTGTTGGGTTAGGTGATGATGTGAGCTGAGGTAAAAATATTGATCGGTATGCGTGGGTTTCCTGTACACGGAGTGACCTAAAAGATCATTCTGTAGAGGAGTAATTAATACATCAAGGAAAGTAGGGAACTGTTTGTCAGTTTTCATGGTGGGTTTGACGTCGGAGTGTTGGTTACTGAGAAAATCCAAGATAGTAGGAGTGTTTTTACCACATAGCCAGGTAATGAAAGTGTCATTCATATATCTTAACCAAGATTTTGGTTTTAAATTCGCATGTTCCAAAGCAGTGGTTTCAAATAGTTCCATGAAAATACTAGCTACAACCGGAAAAAGTGAAGGAGAGATACTTACTTTAGTATGACGCAGTCAAAACGCGGAAGCCCTCAGAACAGAGACTCGGACAGTGGAAACCTTCGATATCATTTATTATATATCTTGTCTCTATTGTAATGTATGTACAACGATTTGTTCCTTAATGTCGTTAATTTAATTATTATTATATTATTAAGCTACTGGGTTACAACTAAATATAGCTAAATATAGCTTTCCTTGTGTTTTGTTGTTGTCGTTCGGAGTGCAGCTGCAGCAGTTTCTTTAGTTGTATTTCTTGTGAAGAGTGCCACTGCAGCTCTTGATGTGCAAATTGTACACATATGTTTCCATAGCTTTGCAATATCACTACTTTGTTGAGGTTATGTTGTTAAATATGTTTCAACTACGAATGATTGCTTAACCGCCGCTGTTGCGCCACCGTTAATATTTAAAACGCGGATCATAACTACTGTACTAACCATTTCTAGCCATTTTTACCTCTGTTGCTATCGATCTGCTATTTACAGGGAGTTAGTACAGAAAGAAAGTTACGGAACACTTTACATATCCAAAAGTTATACAGCAATAATTTTGGCAATAGTCTTGACAAACAATACATCATAGGAACATCATAGCTTTTATCTGTCTATAAAGAACAATGGACTTGGTTATCCTAATTAATGAATAGGTATATATATATAAATGTAATTGAATGTAAATGTCTCACAATAAAGACTGTTACATGGTGCAATATATACCTGGTTTTTATTATTAAAATACATCAACTATTACAGATATTAATAAATATAAGAAACAACCTCTCTAAATAAAGTTAATTGCGTTTAAAGCATCGACATTAAGGTTGTCTAGTTCGAGGTCCACGCATATTAGTTAGAACATTGTTATAATCCCTTCTTCTACATCTCGCATTTTCTATTTTATCCATGATCAAAATGCATTCAAAGTTGTAGTCCAACAATATGCTGTTAATATAAAAAATAATTCCGTTAATACATCTCAATCGAGCGTCTTATGCTTCCCTGTTTATAGTGTCGAATTTAATCAAAAACCAGCGGTAAATTTTTTCTTATATATGTATCTACATCAGCTATCTATTGTCAGATAAACGTATAACAGCATATCACATATCTCGGAAGAAGCTAGGAAATCTCTACGGGCTTAGATGGCGGTAATAAACTTCGATGTAGCTCTTGCATCGTATTCTAATATCGGTTTAGAAGACTTTTTCAACATGACACACAACGCATACCAATGTGCATTGAATTTGGACATATTTATGAATACCAGTTTATAAAATCTTTTTCCTCTGCTCGTCCATAGATTGTTCCGCGCCCTCTTGCCGTTAGTAAAAGTTACTAATCCTTTTGCCTATCTGGCACGTATACATACAGACAGTTAACACAGGACTATATACATCTCGAGAGAGGTTAAATTAAAAGTTAATTAAATTAACTATACTCTTCTCATCTAACAACGTATTATTATGCGTAATTATAATGACGATTTACATAAGAATAATTTGTTGACTGATTGGGAAGACAGTTTTATCAATATTGCCTTTGAATTTTAATTATTTTTCGGGATAAAGTCGTATAATTTAAGTCGATTTATAATTTCTTCAAAACCCGTTTAAGTTTGCCTATATAATATCTGTTAATACTGTAGTTTTCCATCTTTGTTACATAAATGGAAAAATTAAATTAATATTTCTTAGGCTGCCTACTAATATTAAACTGGATGTGTTATGAGTTGAAATATTTTCTGAACTATGATGTGGAAACATACAGGTACATATAATATTCCTTGTATCTTTGAACAGGTATAACAGAATAAAACGAAATAAAACGTTCAATTTTAGAAATTTGGCAAGAGTTCATATAGTATTTAATGGATTAATTAATTAGGTACAAGGAAGGAAGTGGAAATTATAACAGTCTTTTTTTGTTAATTAGTATTTCCATTCATGGCGAATAAATTCATCTACAATAACAAGAGCTATAATATATATTTTGCAATTTCTTCACGTTCTGTCCTGTGTTTAGAATTTTTTTCTAAATATAAATATTTAATGGGTATTAATAAGCCATCAATTTATCATTCCATCATAGACATTACTACAAGAAATTTATATACAGGCATGTGTATCAGTTTTTATTGATTCCAACATGTAACTCGATTTTATAGCCTTACAAGTACTGATTCGCTTCATTTGTGAATTTAAAATTTCCAGCACGATGGCCACTATAACAAATGCTGCAACAATTATAAAACACATAAATGAAAAAATAAAGGATGGATGTCAAAAGTAGTCCGCTAATTTATTGTTGGTAGTAATTTTTGTAATAATTATTAGATATTGTGGTTTGTATTAAGCATGCAAGATATTAATCACTAACAAAAGACCGTCTTATTAGACTTGTAAGAGGTTATATGACGTAACACAAAAGAATTCATATACGGTCATTATATTGCCTCTCGTATATGCCTCAACGTGCAGTATTGCTATTAGAACGATTTCATGCATTACACACAGATTTATAAAATCATTATAGGTGTCCTTGGTCCATATATCCTGAACAACAGGTAGGTTGTACTCTTGCTAACGTTCTTATGTAATAATCTGTTGTAATATTATTAAGAATTATATTTAACAATATGGTTTCATTTCTTTCTGTAACTTGTTGAAATCATCTAGCTCTAGTTTGGTTAAATAAAAATTCGCAAAATGTACAACTAGTTAGTACAGTAAAATTGTGATTGCAAATTCGAGAGACTAATCATTTTAATATATGTATATAGTTCTAGTTTTAATACGTATAATGAATTGGGGGTTGCAAAGTTAATACGTACTGACACTATTTCTTATATAAGAAATATTTTGTCACCAGTTGCAGTCTGAGATATCTCGTATATATATGATTTCTTTCATTTTATGTTAGAAAAAAATCAGTGCTATCTTTGCGAAAGAGATTCAAGACGTTTAGTCAACATTTATATAAACAAGTATTACCCCTATTAGCATTTAAAAAATAGTCGATATTCATATCTTTTTTTTAGTAACCTTTGCTGTATTATTTAATAGTGACGACAGGAGGCATTCATAGGCATTTTATAAGGTTTTTCCATCAAGTGAATTATACACGGGACAACTGATCCTGCACTTATAGTCGAATATCAATTACACGTTTATAATTCCACTCCTTAACAGGACAGATATTTGAGTTTCGCACAAATAACCAGACAGTTTAATTTGGAATGGCGATTTTTCGTTAATGTGTTAAGGAATCTACAGTAATATATCAATTTACATATTTTACTTCTCTACATTTTTTCATTAGAGCATTAGGTTCCATTAGTATAGGTTCTATCTTGGCTTCTTTGTCTTTCTTCTCCCATGAACTGCGGATTTTTGCATCATCTCAACCTCATCGAACTTTTTACTTCAGTTCTCTGATAGGGTGTAAGTGTGCAGAACGCAAACTCACGATAGTGTCGTATTATACAGGTATGCCTTGTGACAATGAGTTTAAAGGCACGCCTTCCCGATACCAGACTACGATAAAGAGCTAACTTTATATGCATGAATGTCATTACTGTGTCCACTATGCATCGGTAGCAGGACGCGGCCATGCACGTAGTGTAAGCCCCTCGTAGGTCGTTGCACAAATGTTCACCGCTCAGACATAAAATTACAACTCGCCACTAGTGCCTTTATATCCTTGTCCTGTAGAGAAGATGGAACGGAGCTGTCGGTACTGTAGCGACCTATCGTCACAGACAGATCTAAAACCGTTAACTAAAAATACAGGAGTAAAAGAAACAAGCGAAATACGCAAACGATATCCTTGACGTTTCTTAATTATGTCGCTTTGTTTTTCGTCCAATTACAATCGAAAATACTTCTGAATTAAGTCACGCTGCACATAGAGATTGGTGTATTAGATATTGGGAGTAGAAGCGTCGTGCTATGATTTAGTAATTTAGAAGATAGCTATATTTTAAATGAATAAATGATTATTAATAAGTTTTAGCTGTCATCGCTGTCATTCACATCATTGATGCCAGATCTAGTATCCATCTCCAAATACTTTTAGCCAACGCTTATTACATTTATTTTTGATAAACCATAGAGTTTCGATCGAAGAACGTATGGCTTCTTTCATTCTATATCCTTAACTAATAAGTAACTGGAACAAAAGAGGACACCGAGACATATGTCTTAAATAATTTTCTACCTATAAGCAAACTAAATCAATTTTCACTAAGCGTATGAAATGTCAACACAATGATAAGCTAACCAAATCGCTGTCTGGTATCTACAGCAACTGGATTGAGTTTAAAGTTTGTTTAAAGTTTTAAGCGTAGTACATGTTATGATAATTTTAGAGTTAAAGATGAACCTAAATATATATATAAACTTTTGCAGTAATATGCCAATTTGTCAACAAGTGCACTAAGGATGATATCCGAGCAAATAATGCTAATGTGCGTACATTTTTTCGTAGAATTCAAATTAAATGCAAAATTGTATGCGTAAGCTGCTGGCATGTATAGCAAATTTGCCAAGTTTAGTCGTGAGTTCTGTGTTTACATTTGGTTTTACATTTGTATTTCGCTTGAAGCTCTGCACAAACCTCAATGCATAAACTATCCACTAATTACTAGCACTTTGTTTTACAGTAATTTGAAATAAATCTTGAAAGTCATTATTTATTTCATCTATCAAAATATAAAGTTTCTTATTGTTTTCTAATTAGAATCACATATGGAATCGGCAAAATAGACAGTACACACAAATACAATTACACCCAACACGAGAATGCCTCCAGTCGAGTATTCATGCAAATTGCAATCAGCTGTTTTTTCACTGCTTGATTCTTGTTTGTGACTGTTATCTTTTCAGCAACATTGATAATTTTGTGTTTCTATTTTCATCATCATTGTAAATAAAAACAAGTTAGCCTCGTAAACAACGAAAACGAAACACAGAATTGATTGCTAATGTCAGTGGTAAAACTTTATAACGATTAAATCTCAAGTCTAAATCCATTACATTGCACGTGTCATTTTGTTTCAGGCTTTATAGAACAATTTTGCAATACAGTTTGTTCGTAAAAGATTGATAGTGCCTCAGATGGAGCTAGCGTTTTTAGTTAAATTAACTGTTAAATCAGGATATAACATTTAAGGACATATTAAACCAAAAAATACAGTTTTCTGAATTATTTGTTTTTTTTTTCCTCAACACATCTATAGCGAGAGCGGTTTGTTACTGTGAGAATATTACAAAAATGTGCCCAACATGTATGTCATTATTTATTCTGCAACGTGTATGTCATTATCTAGTCTGGAATATGTAGGTCATTATTTAGTCCGAAGGGTGCACTTCACCCGATAACATAAACACAACATAAGTTGTACGCAACGGACTGTCTAGACACAGAGTAGAGTAAACGGATACTTTTATGTATAAGATTCGTTAATACGATTGAAAGTTTTTAGTTAGTCGTCTCTGCGCTCCCATTCCGAATAGACGAAATATATTCTATATAAAATAAAAAGGGTGTTCAAAATTAGTGCCTTTTATTTTTAACAAATACTCCATATACCAACAGGTTATGGGTCCAGATCACGCGTAGTACATGTGCGAAAGAACGTGAATTTAATACGGTTTTAATTAAAATAGTGAATATGGACAGAAAGACACAAAAGAGAAATATTTTACCATTCAATGGTGAAAAGTACTGTATATGGAAGTTCCGTGTAAAAGCCTTGTTGAGTGAACATGAAGTTTTGGATATAGTTGAGAACACCATACCGACCGAAGTAACTAAGGATTGGCAGCGGAAAAATGACTTAGCTACAAGTATCATTATTGAATATCTAAGTGACGCATTTCTTAATTTTGCGAAAGACCATTCCAACGCGAAAGATATTTTTGCTGCTTTAGATGCAATCTATGAAAGAAAGAGCGTTACCACGCAACTTGCTATACGTAAGCAACTCTTGAATTTAAAATTCCAAGGAGATGTCTCAATGATGCAGCATTTCACTAAATTTGACACAATACTGAATAATTTACTTGCAACTGGTACTTCATTAAATGAGATAGATAAAGTTTCACATTTATTGTTGACACTCCCAAATGCCTACGATGGAATAATTACAGCATTAGAAACATTAGCGGAAAATAATTTAAATCTAGCTTATGTCAAAACTCGACTACTAGATTATGAGGCAAAGAAGCAGGAAGAACTAAGTCCTACAATGTCAAAAGTTTTGACTGCCAACAATTTTATCTCATCTCCAGGACCAAGTCGCAATAATAAGACAAATCAATTTAAACATAACAAAGTTTTTAAGAAATTCAAGCAAAACAATGGACATAAATACACATCACGGTATAAGGACTCGAAAATAACCTGTGAACACTGTGGGAGAAGGAATCATGAAAAACCAAACTGCTATTTCTACAAGAAAATGATGAAGAATATTGGTAATCGCAAGCCTAGCCTAAATACTGCTAAAACTGGTACTTCAAGCACCGATTGTTTTGCATTTATGGTCGGACACAAACGCACAGCTGATAGTGGAAGTGACAGAGAAGTAGTTTTTCTTCTCGATTCGGGGGCAACAGACCACATCACTAACAGGGATGATTTATTTAATGATTTCGAAATTCTAAATCCACCACTGCAGATCGCAGTGGCTAAAAATGGAGCGGCCATCGCTGCTGGTAAACAAGGAAGAATAAAAGTGTTGACAAACCTAGGAGTAGCAGGTGTCTTGGAAAATGTGCTTTATGCACCGAACGCTACATCAAATCTCCTATCCGTCCGTCGAATGCAAGACACTGGTATGAAGATAGTTTTCGAGCGTAACGCAGTCAGGGTAGAAAACCGTAACAAACAAACAATATTAACTGGTAAGCCTTTTAATGGTTTATTTGGTGTAGTCCTTTCTATAAATAAAATAAGCGTCAATGAAAGTCGAATAAAAGTAAGTACAAACGACTTTAAATTATGGCATGAAAGATTAGGTCATATAAGTGATGCTAAATTTAACTTAATAAAACAACAGAAACTAGTTGAAGATGTTGACACTTTTGCACATGTCGTACCCACAAAGAATATTTGTGAATCTTGCATTTATGGAAAACAGACTAAACTACCATTCAATAAATTCAAAATTAAAGGTCATAACAACAGACCATTATTTATTATTCATACAGACGTTTGTGGGCCAATCACTCCACCGACTATTAACAATAAAAATTACTTTATAACTTTCATTGATGATTTTACACATTATACTGCCACATATCTCCTAACTTTTAAATCTGAAGTACTAACTGTATTTCGAGATTATGTAGCGAAATGTGAAGCTCATTTTAATTTGAAAATAGTAAATCTGTATTGCGATAATGGACGAGAATATTTGTCAAATGACTTCAAAGCTTTTTGTTCAGAAAAGGGAATATCGTTCCACTTAACCGTACCACATACACCACAACAAAACGGCGTAGCGGAACGTATGAACCGCACAATAACTGAGAAAGCTAGAGCTATGATAAGTACTGCTAACTTGGAAAAATCTTTCTGGGGCGAAGCTGTCTTAACAGCAACGTACTTGGTTAATTTAACACCTACAAAAGCTCTAAAATTCTCAGAAACGCCGTATGCACTTTGGCATAAGAAAAGACCCTCATTAAAATATTTAAAAATTTTTGGTTCAACCGCGTATGTACTTTTAAAAACAAGAAAAGGTAAATTTGACGAAAAATCCGTCAAAGGTATTCTTGTAGGGTATGAACCGAACGGGTACAAAATTTGGAACACGGAGACAAAAAAGTTTATAATAGCACGTGACGTAATAGTCGATGAAATAAACTTTAAAGTGTCCAGGCCACGACTATCTATAGGAGTTTTACCTGAATCTCCTATAAATGGTGTGGAAATCTGTGATAATAACACAGATCAATTAAGAATCTCTGACGATAACACAGATCAATTAAAAATCTGTGATAGTAACACAGACCAATTAAAAATCTGTGGTAATAACACAGATCAATTGAAAATCTGTGACAATAACACAGATCAATTAAAAGTCTGTGATAATGACACAGATATATTGAAAGTCTGTGATACAAACAGAGTTCAAATAAAAAACGCCGATAAGGGCACAGATCAAATAATGGAATTCCGTGACCAGAACCAAATAGAAATTCCAGAAAAAGCTAACCCATTTGTCAGCAATAACAAAGATTTAACCAATTCAAATTTACGGAGAAGTGACAGACTTAAAAGTCGCCCACAATTCTCTTACAATGAAGACTTGGACCCTGAGTTCGATAATATATACATAGCATGTGCTCAAGCTGCTATTTATACAATTCCTAAAAATTTTAATGAAATTAAAGGAAGGGATGATCGAACTCAGTGGGAGCAAGCAATTAAAGATGAGCTTCATTCGCTTTTAGTAAATAATACCTGGACGGTAGTCCCTAAGCCCTTAAATAAAAACATTGTTAGCTGTAAGTGGGTATTTACAATGAAGAATGACGAATTTGGCAATCCTGCAAGGTTTAAAGCTCGTTTAGTTGCACGAGGTTTTAGCCAAATATATTTATCTGATTATAACGAAACTTTTGCCCCTGTAGCTCGCATTTCCACATTTCGTTTCCTTTTAGCATTAGCCAATCAATTTAACTTGCTGGTACATCAAATGGATGTAAAAACAGCATTTTTAAACGGAGAATTGCGTGAAGAAATTTACATGCAAATTCCGGAAGGCTTAACAATTGCAAATGATTGTGTATGCAAGTTAAATAAGTCCTTATATGGTTTAAAACAGTCATCCCGTTGTTGGTTTGATCGTTTCGATAAAATAATGAAGGAAAAAGGTTTTATTAATTCCGCGGTAGACAGTAGTTTTTACTTTTTAGATAGAGGAAAAATAAATAGAAATATTTATGTACTTCTTTATGTAGACGATATTGTCATTGTAACATATAGTTTAGATACTATGTCATCTTTCAAACAATACTTATATAGTTGCTTTGAAATGACAGATTTAAAAGAAATTAATATATTTCTTGGAATTAAAATTGAAAGAAGTCAAGATACCATTTCTCTGAATCAAACATCATATCTAAAGTCTATCTTACAAAAATTTGGTATGAGTGATTGTAAACCAATAACTACTCCTCTTGAAATGAAACTAAATTATAGCTTATTAAATTCTGATGAATATTATAATGCTCCTTGCCAAAATCTAATTGGCTGCTTAATGTATGCAATGCTGTGTACACGACCTGACCTCAGTTTTGCAATTAATATATTGAGTAGATACCAAACAAAAAACAATAGGGAACTGTGGAAATGCTTAAAAAGGGTCTTAAGGTATATAAAAGGTTCTCTAGATTTAAAACTAAATTATGTGAAAAATAAATATAATGATATTTTAATTGGCTATGTGGATGCAGATTGGGGTAGCAATGAACTCGATAGGAAAAGTACAACTGGTTATTTATTTAAAATTTTCGAAAATTGTACTATAACATGGAATACTAGGCGACAAAGTACTGTAGCTACTTCATCGACAGAGGCCGAATACATTGCCCTGTTTGACCGCGTGAAGGAAGCTATATGGCTAAAGTCATTATTAACTAGTATAGGTATAAAGATAGAGAAATCTATTATTATACATGAAGATAATACCGCTTGTATCAGCATTGCGAATAACCCCACTCACCACAAAAGATCCAAACATTTTGATATAAAATATCATTTTACTAGAGAACAAATAAAGAACGGTACTATTGAACTAAAATATTTACCTACAGGTGAACAAGTGGCAGACATCTTCACCAAAGCAGTGCCTACCTCCAGGCTAACAGAAATTGCTTTCAAAATTGGACTACATTAACAATAAACATCCTTTTAAATGTATATGTATAATTTCAATAAATATATAAATTATATTTACATAATACCTGTATAATTATTTGTAATTATCATGTTGCTCTATTTTTGAGTGGGAGTGTGAGAATATTACAAAAATGTGCCCAACATGTATGTCATTATTTATTCTGCAACGTGTATGTCATTATCTAGTCTGGAATATGTAGGTCATTATTTAGTCCGAAGGGTGCACTTCACCCGATAACATAAACACAACATAAGTTGTACGCAACGGACTGTCTAGACACAGAGTAGAGTAAACGGATACTTTTATGTATAAGATTCGTTAATACGATTGAAAGTTTTTAGTTAGTCGTCTCTGCGCTCCCATTCCGAATAGACGAAATATATTCTATATAAAATAAAAAGGGTGTTCAAAATTAGTGCCTTTTATTTTTAACAAATACTCCATATACCAACAGTTACTCTCAATCTTTTACGAACAAGCATATAAACTATGCATGCAGTTGTCTGCTGGTCTTATCTAAAACCTTTCAGCTAATTAAAATATAATATTTCAATCATATAAAATCGCCATTATTTATTGTTATAATGAACTGACTGAAAGAATAAAAAGTAAAATTTTAATTATTTACGAAACAAAAAAAAATTAAACACTAGACAAGTTATAAAACTAATTTAATCTTCTAAAATATTGTTTCAGATATTATGTATATAGCCAGTAGTACTAAATAGATAACGTTAATGCAACTTGACGCGCTCGCCGCATTCCTATGTGATATTTAATAAATATACATAAACACCAAGCTGTCGCGCTTACCAATCATAGCCGCAGACTGAAAATATCGGCATCTTTAGTATGCTTACCACGTATCCTTCGGTTATTTATTGGATTTTTATTCTTCTATAGACGGGATCAGTGATCTACAGTAGCGGAAAATATGTTGTTGCCATTTAAGATTTAAATATTATTTATTGTTTGTGACTAAAATAAATAAAGGTTATGAATGTCACTACAATTTCGTCATCATTGCAAAAGTTCAAAAAGATATGTAATAGAACCAAACATATTGTTTCAAATTACATTAATTTTCAAAAGAATGTTTCATCAAAAAGCATGACCTATAAATAAGTTATGTATGTCAAACATTTAATTTTAACGAGATTTGCTACATGTGTCAACTTTAACTTCAACTTTTAAGCTTAACATGTCCGCTGGATATGGCATTACTTTTGAAATATATTGCACGTTCAGATATTGAAACAAAGACAGAAGATTAATTTGACATTTATTTATTCTAGCCATGTCTTCTATTGTTGCGAAGTGTTGATCAACTACATTTTTATTAACCATCTATGTACACTGCTCCGTTCTATCCATTCACGATGAATAATATGCTACATATGCTTTTCTATAGGACTATTTGCAAACAAAAGACAATTTAATTATTAAAATATGCTGGAACACCCAAATTTTTCGCTCATCTTCTGGGTTTTTACACATCAACTATCACACTAACAGAAATTTAATTCGTTTTTCGTTTTGTAACATGATTCATTGAAAAACGCCGAATAAACTACGAAGAGTATTTAACCGAAACCATTTTAAATTTATTATTATCATAGGCAAACTTATTGTATTTACTGCAATAATTACAAGAAGTTCCAAAAATTCGCGGAAACACCTCATAACGAGAGCATTGTTTGGCATCATGTTTATATTTAATACACTGAAAATTAAGTTCAGTAGGCTTGAACGCCGTCGAAGTTTAATGTTTAATGGAAGTTGCTTTACATATGAAACTAAGACAAAGCGCTAGTCTACGACGTACTAAACCTCAAACAGATTTAAATCAACCAAGAAAGTATTGAGATGTTCACAACCACTGCTCATGACAAAGTCGCAAATCTGAATTATGTTGAACATATTTAAAATCAAGTTTTGAGAGAGTTGTTCTAAATCGAACCTATGAAAGATTTATATTATCGTTCTCACTAATTGTGTATAATTATAGTAGTTGTCACAAAATATCATCATTGTACGTACGATATGTAGATTGCTGCTAACAATGAAACTATCACTGAAAAGACATACACTGTAATATAAAAACGTTAAACTTATTAACAAAGAGTGTCACAATCTTTAGTTAAAGTAATATTGAATCAATTCGTGTCTGTAATACTACATGCATCCAATTGCAAATGCAAATTAGATACTTTTATATTGACGATGAAAACAGAAATTAAAATCTGTTTTTAATTTAATATAAGTAATTAATAACGCAATTTAATTATTACTTCCGTGGATAACTAACGAGAACTTTGGCTTCATGCAATGCATACCATTATACACAGCTCCGTGCTGTGAAAGATTATAATAAGGCGCTCATGATCAAGTATTGATGATGGTTTTCCATTTCCGACTGAGATTTAAGTAACGTTCGACATACATAAAAATTCCAGTTCACACAACCTTATTAACATTTTAATAATGCACATAATAATCCAGTTCGACACAAATTTGCAGTAAATTCGAAGCATCAGGAGAAACATTTGATATGCTACTTAATCTTGTACGATTTTCTTAGTAATTTTTTCAGTTCCCGCATTTCTCAGGTCATCATGCAAGCATTAGAAGACGGAAAAATGCGGAAAATTCCGCATATCAACGCTGGCGTATTCTCATATTTCTTTCATCTGGTAATATTAATCGGTTTCACAAGTTACGCGTGCCCCGTTCCTTATGCATGGTGCATGATTTAAGCGTTCCTATATGCTTTGTGTATATATGGTAGACGGGAGTGACTGAATCGATAAATTTCTACCGCATTTGCAAATTATTTGAATGACTCGCTGGGTACGCTGCCGTAGCTGGCCCGCTGAAACCTTACACGTATAAGGAGCGCAAGTATCTCTCACTGTAAAGCAACAACGTGCATATTCTTACTACCAGAAGGGGGAGAATTCTTATTCTTTAATTCTTTTACATCCGCGTTGCTTAGGAATCGTGACCATTAAGTATTTATACCTTCGGAATAGAAGCACTTCTGTTTTATCTGCGCATTGAATAAAGGCGTGAAACTTATATGAGCACGTACTTACGTATTTCCACTTATGTACATCTCGTGGTAAGTATAGTTCGCATACCTTTACTAGAATTTGTGTATTTAAAAGAAAATGTAAATGCTTGCATTTAACTTTGTTTTGGAAGATGTACATGTTGCAAAATTACGCCCCAGATGTTTTTTAAGCAATGGTACATTCAACGGGTCGATGGCCGCAGTGGTTAGGCGGCTGACTATTGTTGTGAGAGGACGATAGGCGCCGGGGTTCAATTCTCTGGAGGGACGGTGACATTTTTTCAGAGAGTTTAATCCCGGATCGACTTGCCATTCGCTGTTGGGAGCAAAGTGATTAACAGTGCGGCATCATAAAAGGCGATATGATGCTGTCACAAAGCCAATTGAACACAACATACACACACAAAAACTACACCGCGAGAGTTGCAGTGATAGCCAGACAAGCGATACAGTTTACAGAGTCACTGCAACTAAGCACCTTAAGCACATTAAAAAAAAAAGTAAAGAACAGAAACAAAGTTTCAAGAAAAATTTGAGTGTTGATGCTGATGAAATTTAATGCAAAGACATATGTAAAAGCTATCTTATTTTCTCCATAACATTCCAAGCACATTCCACAACTGCCATAGCACACGAACTGTACTAAGAAATCGTTAATACTTTAAGTAGATATATGAAGTACAGTAATAACAATTACAGTTATAATTGATTTACCTGAACTGCATTCCGTTGCTAAGTCAGTAAGATGTGCAATTATATCAAAATTTGTCATTGTCAAAAACGTTTATAATAGTCATATCACATATTCTACACACATTCAATTCGTATCGTGGTAAACCCAAATTTATATTTGAGAAATAGAGCCAAAATTCCATCGAAACATTAAGATAATACATAATAATACTATACTTAACTACATTGAGGACACTAACAGTAATAGACATTTAAACTATTTTTCCAACACTTCAGTACAAACAAGGAACAATTAATTGTTTAGTTGATCAGAGTATGAAATTAACAAATTTCGATGATTCTTATATTAACAAAAAAAAGAATAAATTGTATGTATATAGCACATGCACACAATCAAAGGGTAACGTATACAATACAGTTTCGTATATTAATAACAAAAAATAAATACGAATTAAACAAATTAGATATTAATGTAACCATACTTAATAACAATACAAATTTATTAATTGAAAAACAGCATTTAGAAAATATTATCAAAATAATATTGCCTATAAATTAGACTGCAAAGACCGTAAAAAACGCTACATCGAATAAAGTCAGCAAACATTTAAAGAAATGTATGTATAATCAGCAATACACACACTGTCTCACATAATGTAACCACTGCAGTTGCCTCCTGTAAGTACTATTATTCAATAATATTATTATTATTATATTGGTATCTGTAATCTCTTGCAGAAATTCTCTCCCTTTTGTGGTTCTCAGTTTAGATCCCCAAGTCAATGTTTGCGCATTAAAACCTCCTCTGCTGAAATGTCCCCGTATATTTACTAAGCAGATTCAAATAGTTTTGCTTTTTTGTGGTTCTATTTCAGAGGTGATTATATTGTGCCTTTTAGATCCAATCTTTTGTTGCAGCAGTTATTTTGTTGTGTTGATTGTAGTTACTTTATATTCGTGCAAGATTTAGATTGCTGATTTTATTGCTTGTCAAGCACAGCTGTATTACTAACAGTGGTAATCTGTCAACTTGTGGTGAGTAATGGAAACATATGATAAAACAATCGATACCAATTATTATAAACGTACAGCAGGAGAAAAAAGTATCCTGCCAGTGCATGTAAGAAAGACGCCCTTCACTCAAAATGCACGGGTACTTTATTGACTTAGTATACCTACATGGACTGTCTGTGGCACAGACATTCTTTGTATGCACTCTAGGACAATATAATTCCCGTATGGTTTGAGTAAGAAGCCTCCTTCTTTCGCGCACTGTCCGGATACTTTTTTCTCCTGCTCTACAAGTTTAGTAACAAGTACTAACTAAGTTAAAGGAGTTTGTATAATGTATTACGTTGAATTTAAAAACAAAAATACAACCTTGCATTATATAACAGCAACAATACTGATATCTGATGTTTAAAGCATTCACAGTCTTGAGGAATCAAATTTGTAAAAATTGTTTTCAGAGGATCTAATTTTCTCGCGCTAAAAACAAGCTTAGCAGTCACTATCAGCAATTAAGAAATAGTAAGAGCTCGATAGTAGTTCAACGAGAAACGCTAGAGAAACAATGATTTCTAGTTTCATACTAAAATATTCAAAACTGCAAGATTGGAAACGATATTAACACTTATTGGTACAATGACGTTGAAGCGATGAGATGAAATACTTGGCTGGAAAACATAAAATCATCAAAATTATGTGTAATAGGTAGTGGTAATTATCGAACGCATTAGCGTCACAATTCCGAAAACAGGTGTTACTAATTTCTCAGATGTTATTCTGGTACAACGTAATACTATTCAATCTACAATACCGAAAAAGTGCTACGAAATGAAAAATTTCTTGCAACTACATTTAATTTTGATGGTATTTAAAATTATAAAACAACCAGCATTCTAATGAACTGAGATATATTTGGAATCAGTCGCTATCGTTATTCATTCGATGATACTATTAACATTACTCAAAATCAGTACACATCTGTAAATTCAGTATTTATGGATTTAGAATTTATGCTTATTTAAACAGAAATTGCATATGTAATAATTCGTATTGATTATTTGTATCTTATATATCCTACTAGTATTAAATATGTAATATATGGAGAAATTTATGTAGATTTAAAGATATACATATATTTAGATTTCCGGGTTGATACTGAATTTTTTAATAAAGAATTACTCAAATCTGCTGCATTTTGGAAGAAATTGCTCGCTTCTATACATCTACAACTATACATATTGTGTATATCCCATAATAACGAAATTATTTACATTGTTTACACATGACTCAATTTCAGCACTACATACTTATCAGATTAGATAAGGTTTTCCCATTATATTTATTATTTTTTGCTTCATTACTGTATCTACATATAACGAAATAGAACAGTGCCAGGTATTCGATATTATCTCACTCACTTTTAAATTTATATGTTAATTGGTCTGAAACAGAATCGGTACGATTTCATTGTTTTAATATTGTACTTTTAAATTAAATTCTGTATGTGTTGTACTGTGTGCGAGATCGTATCTTGTTGCCCGTAGTAGTCGGTGTAGTCGTGGGCTCCATCCCAACCTAACCACAGCACATAGACATCACAACGAAAAAAGTAACGAATTAACAAGCTCTTTGTGCAAACTTCATTCGATTATCGCCTTTTTAATTCGGAGATCTCTACGCCGGTCGCACCGCAGCCGTCTCTCCACCCTCCTTGAGAAACAGATTAGAGGCGAAAAAAATACGAATTTGCATTTCGTGATTCTGTCACCGAGCGACCAGCGTATAGTTGCTTTAGCTGGTATTTCAGCCTGGCTTTGTTTTACTTAATTTAATATTGTCTGCGATGTTGCGTCGCCGATGAGAACGCCACAGGTAGAACAGAAGCAACAAATAAAATAAAGTGCCGGAAAAATCGTTTAAGATTAAGACAATCTCTAACTAGATTTATGGATATCGTTTGAAACAACTTAAGCTGTATGTTCCCAGTTGCTATTTACTTTTTTAAGTATCTCCGATCATTGTTTATTACGATACCACAACATGCTGCTCAAGGTTTAGATTAGAAGAAGTCAGGAATGGTTGGATAATTTAACTTATGTGTTTACATAAAAATAATCACCTAAGTTGCTTAAATTAGTGATGTGCTTTTGAAACAAAGATTAGTATCCAATTGGAGACCTAAATATCGCTCAGGAAGGGTTGAAGTTTATTTCAGTTTCACGAGTTGAGCTGGTGATAACTTGCGTCACGGCAAGGAATCATGCATATACGTAAAATAATTAGCAAACCCGATAAAACTATCATTAATTATTAAATTGAATTCGGTACTGCTAAGCAGATGGAAAAGTTGGGGGAGTAATAATTTATCTTAATAATAATATTAGAAGTATCTATTATCATTATTATTAAGATATATTACCACTCTCCCAATTCTTCCATCTGGTGTAGGTATCTATGTATATTCTACTATTTTCGTCCAGTCAAAGTAATAAGAGCAGATGAGTGTGGAATTTAAGTATGTATTATTTATTTGTATACCATTTTAGCTACCTGAGGAAATTAGATGGGAGACAATTAATAAAACAACAAGAAAACATTAGTGGCTTGTATAATCTACCAATTGTTATATTACGTATGTACAACACTGTATATTAGTCTGCATTACTCACTTTTACTTTCTAGTTCGACTATGCATAATATTTAAAAGCAAACCTGTGTTTACCTATCCGTTTAATTCAGTTTACCATTTCTTAATTACGCATTCATACCAGCATAGCAAACATTATAAATATGTATGAATTTTATCTGTGAGCGATTCAGGGAAAATTTCTTCAATTAGTCGACCGACGAGATTAAGAACATAAATAAGTTCTTATGTATATGCATATATGACTTAATGAAAAAGTTCTTCGAACAATGTATGTATATAGGTAAACTGAACGTAAACACACAAGATACAATATGAAACAGAAGTAATGTAAATATACGCGTTACCAATATCGCAGATGTAAATTACTAACATATACATTAATATCTAATTGACACGCAATTAAATACCGTTTCTTAATGGTATAATAAATAAAAGCGGATTGATTTAGAGAGAGAATTAGAATGAGAGGGCGAACAACAATAACGCAAGAACAACATCAGAATCGGTTAGTCCTATTTTGCAAAACAATACATGTGTTTCGAGGTTATACATTCCATAATTGACGGATTGGTCTCATAACTTCGTACTACTTTAGGAGAATTATGTACGTATGTATGTGCATGCTCAGACTGTGTTAGAACAAAAATCAGAACAAACAATCTCGTTCTATCCTTGAGATATGTCACTATGTGTAGATTCCACACAAATTAAAAGATCAGATAGTGAAAACAAAATTGAATAATATTAGTTATTTTTGGTAAACTTGGCCATATTTATTTACTTTTATATTTCTATAATATCTAAAAGATAACTAAAAGTTGTAAATTGGTTATACTTCTGTGGCGCTGGGAAATGCTGTGCAGGAGTTGCATGAGACTACAATACATTTTGTAACATTAGTCAAGGATTGTCGAGATATACAGAATGCCGACACAGAATAAAACTACTATAAGAATAGTATGACTAGGTAAAACCATTTTGCAATCATATTTATAAAATATAAAAATAAGATGTGTTCTCTTGCAATAACTGATAACACTTTAATACTAACATGGGAAAATTGTAAAAAGGAAATCTAACATTGAAATGTAATACATATGTTTACATCACTAAATAGTTTTCCTAGTTGAAGCAATCACTTCTCCTTTTTCAAAAACTGTTACTTGCAATTTGCACCGATGTGTCATATATGTCATATACGAATACATACATAATATATATACATACATACTTCTTTCCAGGATATAGCAACTTGCCTAAAGAATTTTTTTTTTTAATGTGGTGGGTGCTTAGTTGCGGTGACTCCGTAAACTGTATCGCTTGTCTGGCTATCAATGCAACTCTCGCGGTGTAGTGTTTGTGTGTGTATGTTGTGTTCAATTGGCTTTGTGACAGCATCATATCGCCTTTTATGATGCCGCGCTGTTAATCACTTTGCTCCCAACAGCGAAGGGCGAGTCGATCCGGGATTAAACTCTCTGAAAAAATGTCACCGTCCCTCCAGAGAATTGAACCCCGGCGCCTATCGTCCTCTCACAACGATAGTCAGCCGCCTAACCACTGCGGCCATCAACCCGTTATTAAAATTTAATTAATTAAAACTACAAAGAAGTTCGAAATACAAATGTACAAATGGAGCATATTGTATTTACTTTTAGCATAGTATAGATTGGTGCTATTATACGAGTATGTACTATAAATATAATTTCGCATATTTAATTCCATTTGAGGATAAACTTTATATAAATTAATACTAAGATCAAACAACAGCTAAGGAGTAAAAGAAACTACTAACACATTTACAGGTTAAATACGTCCTATTTCATTTTCTTTTATGTTGTCTTGCTTGGGTATCGATATGTTCTAATATCACTTGTTTGGAATTCCTTTTGTGTACACAATAAACACCTATTAGCTTTTGAAAAAGATAATCCTAACACGCAAAAAAAAGTTGAATCATTGTATCGTGGAACATCGTCAACCTTGCATTGTTAAGAAAGACTATTCCAGGTAAAAAGTTTACTAGTATACCAAAATATATTAACAAATCATTTGGGTTGCTACTTTTCAATAATGAACTGTTTCTGAACAGTCACTTTAAATAATCATTTATTTAATTATAAAACAAGAATTCTAGTAAAAATTTTAATTCTACTTCTCTAAATATGTATATTCACTAAACAGGTAAACAATATAATAACAACTGTTCTCATCTGTTTTATATAATAACTGGAAATCACGATAATCACTAATTATGCATTTAAACAATTCAATTCGGATAGACAAATGTAATAAAACAAATCTTGTATACCATTCCACGTCTATTTAATCATTATGTGCCTCTTAGAAAAGTGTGGTATTTATTTCACACAGGTGTTAAAAACCTTACCCACCATATTATATTGCCTTGCAGTAACCGGACACTTACCGACTACACGAGACTATAATAAAATTAATGAGCGCTATTGTTTGTGTATGTGCGATATGAAAAACTACATTTTATTTACATTAATTATTGTAATCGAGCCACGGAACGATGAAAGTCAGCCTTGAATATAGCCGCAGGGTTACTGCTAGCTTGGTAAAAATCGCACCAGTACTCTTAGTTGGTTACGGAGGGAAGATAATATCATATAAAACTGACATTTAGAGAAATATCAAATGTGGTAATAGGTAATAAGACAGTCGAATAGGTGCATATATACCCATGGATATATATCTTGTAAAAGGGAGAGTTACAGTGTACACTGACATGTAAAAATAATGTCTTTCTGTTCGCTAAAATCTTAATCCAAGCCCTTTTAATGTTATGTTGAATTGTCACTTTCTATAAATTCAATATTGATATATAAACTAGATGTTGAAATAATTTTTTAAATCAAATTAGGTAAATCAAAGGAGTTGGTTTTAATTATTGCCTATAAGTCGATCAACATAATTTTTTTCTCAAAGATATTAATCAACTGCTATAAAATGCCTGAATTAATTTGAAACCTTTTAATTACCTGGGAACGTTAAGAATTACAGAAAAAGAGTCTAATTTAAGAAATGTAGTACATACTACATATGTTAGTGCTTTAGCTGTTTTTCACTTTGCTAATGCTAGAGGTTTGGGTGATTGTCATTGACAGGAATGTATGGTATTGATAAGGATCAATTTTATACTACACCATCATTGGGCGCCTCCACTAACCAAGAAAGATTTTGTTCGCAGAAAGTAATACAATACTTCTAAAATTACCATCCTTATACGACTTCCTCTTAATTCCTTTATTAACTTTGGTTGTTATTAAAGCATCATTATTACAGTTTTATAACAGGCGAAACATAAACACTATTTTGGACACAAATACGTTATCTGTAGTATCTTTTTGTGTAAGTACTTTATTTTCTAATTGGTTTTTAATTTATTACTAAAAAATGTTAAGCAATACAAACAAATATGTTTTTCTTGTTTCTCATAATTCTATAGATAACCAAACTACATACACGTAAACATCAACGAGTAGATGATACTAAAATATATCTTAGCGGAAGAGTTATATCTACTAAAACATTGAGGACCCGCAGTTGGACTGTTGCATCATGACGTTTCGGGTTTTAAAAGACTATTTCGTAAACTCATAGTCAGCTACATAGACAGAATAAGCAATATCCAGTTCGATTAGCTATCTATCTCTTTCATTACACGTTCACAGGTATTATATGCAAGCCTATATAAGCATAGGTGTAGCCAGAATATTAAAAATTTAATACATTTTTGGAGTAACATTACAATCCATTAAAATTGCGCAAGCGGCACGTTGCGTGGCTCGAAGAACTAAAATTGGTTTTTATCGAGACTCAATTGAATGGTTGATAGATTGAAGAGGCAAAAAAACTTAAAAATAACCAATATGCGTATACTGTTAGATGTGATACACACACATAGTATTATATGAGGTCTCACTAAAAATAAAATGTTGAAATTATCACTTTAAATGCAGTTGAAATTTGTTCTGCAGATGCATAATCTTGATGTATTCTATTTAATTTTGGATTTGTCTATATTAAGCCTCCAATAGATTTTAATCATGCGGAATATTATTTCCTACTAGATAGCGCTAATGATAATGAATTGCGAAAATTAAAATGTAAATAGCTTAGTATGTTTCGTTCACTACATAAAGACCCGTATTTATTGATGTTAACATGTTGTTTATTTCTACAGCGCAGATAAGCAATAACAAACAAGCTTTCGAAGAGTAGAAACAGAGAACAGCTTATGTATGAGCGTGCGTAGATTCGGCTGCTTATCAGGAATTTGAAATCTTATATACGTTTATTCTAAGATGCGACACGGAGATTCTAATTTGAATTAAAATTAGCGGACAAAGAACGCAGATTCTGCGACCGTAATTCGATCGTTTCCGTTTAAACACTGAAACTATAGCGTATTGGCAAGTGACTAAGTAACTAACATTTTCAACATGTTGAATAGATGCACTCTAAACAAATAACTTTGAATTTCTTAGTCAATACATTATTGTATTTGATGGCCTGAATGCGAAAGAGTATCTACAGGTTCTACATATGAATTGAAGCAATTCGATGGAAGTTGAGATATCTAAGTTTATTAACTACATATATTTGTTGAAGAAATCTAACATTATTGACAGTAGGTATTAATTAGTTGCTTTTGGGGTAATGGTTAAAATGGCTGCTAATAGTGAAAGATTAATAGACGAGTATTCGCGTCACCACTGGAGAAAAAATTTGTGACAACCTGTTTCGAGTATTCCGGTATATCTTTTACCGTTGAGGTATAATCACTTACGGAGAAGTAGTGCATCTAGCAACATGTACTACAGGAGTTATGCTGTTAAGCAATACCACGCTTAAAGTTGTATATGCACATATCACGAGAAAATATAAAAACAATAACGACTACCTATTATATGTAATAATCTTCCACAACGTTTAGAAAATGAAATTTTTACCACAACGGTGACGTTCAAAAAGTTATTTCTATTACTCACGTTTTACCTTATAAAGAATTTGCGTACTCTTTCGATTACGATAATGTTAGTATCTACAAAATGAGAAAAGTTACAAGAAAATTTAACTCTTAATTGGTTTATTTATTCCTATTTATGAATGAATGTAGAATACAATATTTTTGACTAGAATATGTGGTATCGAACTATTTGGAATTCCATACCAATAGCGAAAGATTGATAGTATGTAAAAGGGCCCACTGTACAACCACCACCACTACTCCTTCAGTGTCACAGATGACGCGGTCGTAGGTAGTTCCAAATTTGCGGAGTCGGAGGTGGTTTTAAAACCAGCTTAACTGATATTGGGAACAGGTTATCTGATTTGAGCCTGTTACCCGAATCGGCAACCTGTTCCCGGAACAGGTTCAAATTAGGTAACCTGTTCCCAATATCAGTTAATCTGATTTCAAAAGCACTCCCGACCGTTCATCTAGTTTGGAACTATCTACGACCTCGTCACATGTAACACCGAAGGAGTAATGATGAGTAGAGGGTATCCATAGCGCCCCTTTACTCACTACTGATATTACATTAAAACTTTACTATTTTAATAAAGACCTCTTGGCTAGAGATATGCCAACTACAGGTTATGATGACTAGTTCTGTAAGCTTGACCAGTACTGCATGCCCTTTAATTACACCCTAGCAGATAAGATATGGATTACATTTCTGAGAAATATCGATAAGATTTTAAAACAATGTCAATAGAAAATTAGCTATTCTTAACAAGTTTAGTAGCATTGATAGTCCGCTGTGTTATAGCAGAATCATTATATCAAATCATTCTCCAGATTTTCGCAGAACATTTTTGTAAGTTGTGTTAAGGAAAACGTTTGATGAATTATGTTTAAACTGAATACATGAATTTTAATACTGAATAACAAGATTTAGAGGAACTGAGCGTGTATTACGCGCATATGAGTGCTGAAATTAATTTACTACTCCTTTAGTTACATGAGCGTTAATATGTGGTTTTCTTGCTGACGTATTTTTTAAATATCTTCGCAACAAATATACAATATGTCAGTATTATTTTGACAAAAATGTACTACAAAAAATCGTTCTTACAACAGTTTACATGATTTACTGAACAAGATCTAGTAACACTTTTCCACAATAAACATAGTGTTCGTCTTCGGTATCGAAGGGACCTACTGTTGTATATGTATATGTTAAAATTAAACTACATAGTTTGCATCAAACTTTGAAAGTAGTCTTTCCCACAAATAAGATTATCAATATTGACTCCACGATCTTTCTTTAATTGTCAATAAACAATTGATTCTTTAAAAGATGTACCACAGATGTGAAGTTTACAAATCGATTTCCATTTCTTTTTCCCCACACAATACTATCAGATAGAACATTGCGGGTAACCGGTATCTCTAGTACGTTAAAATTTACATATTTTGTCTATAATTACGTCAATAAATGTGTCTCAGGTGCTAATGATGATTACAGAAGATGGAGAAAAAAGAACCCGAACGCAACATGTCGATTTTACTACATATTTAACGTGAAATAAACCGACTACATATATACCTATAAAAAACAGGTTGTCACTTGGATCCGAAGCAGATGACGATATGTCTTATTTTCATTAGATATCCTGCATATCTATGTATGTGTACCTCCTACTACCAATAGCATGGTCTCATGTTGCCGTCTAATAAGTCCATCTTGTATATTTGTGTATGTGTGTATAACACGAGTGGATATTTGAAATTGTTCAAGCGAGCACAGAGAGCCGCGGAGTATACATTTAACCTAATAATTATTAACACTAAATCACCGGACTGTCATTTTTGTTTAATTAACGGCGGTGTGGACTTGCGTATCAGATGCAGACACACACGCACACATGGACATACACTTAGGGGAGCATTGCACAGCATCACCGTGCCCGGCTGATGCTCACGTACCACGGCGGGTAATAATGGGCAGTCCCCCAACTCCACTCTCTGCTGGCAATTTGCGATGTGGTCTCTGGGAGGAGTTGCGCTTTGACAAACATCCTTGTCGCTCATCAAGTAAAGATTGGATATTGCATATACTGTTATTATCGGTTACTTTTTTTCCACGACGGTTATTAACCCAGGCTCAGCTTCTAGTGTCTCTAATCATCGTATGTTGGTATTCATTGGTCAGTTGCTCTTCTATGAAGCAGCGGCGTCACTGCCAGTGTTAGTCTTATCCTTCTTCCTTTAACTTTATGTGTATCTACTTGTTTGAAACATCCTTCAAAATATGTAATTATGCTTTAGAATTATGGTATATACTGATTTCTTACTGCTGCCTCGCTTTTGTACTCCTCGTTCTCTCCCATATTTGTTTCATTTTTTCTGGGTGTTATTAATTTTCCTTCACAATACAAAAATATTTTTCGTAAAATATATTGAACTTGTTGAATTAGTCCTTTTACGAGGTTAAAAAAGGTAATTGGAGGAACTGAAAAACGACAACGATGTTCTGTATCAAAAATGTGGGTCTTATTGTTGGTAGAATTTAAACCGTAATCTTATGGATACTGTTCAGTAAGTTAATGCATGGTGTATGGAAGAAGGTATACTGTATAGTAAATAAGTACGTTTACCTAACACGCCAGTACGTTACTAAAGAGCAATTTGATATAGTAATAAATCGGTCCTTAATGCCGCTATTTCTAAAAATATTTTACCTGACAGTTCAAATAGCAGCAAACAAGATAATTTAATTCTATCATAAATAAGTTTTTTTTTAACTGTGGTGGGTGCAGCTGTAGCGGCTTTCAAGCTGTATTGCTTACCGAATTACTACTACAGCTCTTGCTGTGCAATTTTATGTGTGTCTCTAGGCTTTGTTACTACATTGCCTGGCTGAAAATAATGTTGCGTTGTTTCTGTTACCATTTGTTCCAACAAAAGTGATAGCTCGACTAGATCACCGATCTGCCCTACTATCTATGACTAGCCGCTCTTATCCTTGCCAATATCAAGCCACCATATAATAACAGTTTTTTTAATGCTCCAAGTGATTTTTTGTCAGTAATGCGTTTGCCTGTCGGTTTTGATACGGACATGCTGTTAATATAGAAAACTAGTATAATTTATGATGATTATTATCCAATTTTATATCTATTGTGCTTAAAATTATGGCAATATAGGCGGGTAATATAGTTACCTACTTAATACGTATTTAACAGTATTTGGCGTTATCTGAATATTTTCAACTCAATCTGACTTCAAAGCTGCATTAGTTTATTCAAGATGAACCTAAACATTTTCAAAATCTAGTATGCAAACCAACTGCAACTCTGTTGATTTGGCTTTCATAAACGAAGAAATACAGTTTATTGTGCCTTTTTCTGCCCAACTCTTTTACGGTATCTACTACATCTTCTGCTGCACTAATTGCATAGCTGGTTTCCGATATATGTTAATGCAGAATATTATGTTAAACATAAATTTTATATATAAAAGGAAGATAAAAGTAAACTTTCCAATAAATTTTGATGCTTGAATACTCATTCCGCTTTTGTAATCATACTTACTCTTAAAACTAACATCTACAGCTCGCACTGCGCTAATTGTTAAATAAATAAATCTACTTGGATTGGTCATTGTTACTGTACCTTTTGATTGGTTTAGTAATAATCGTGCCAGTGCCTTTGAAACATCTTATGGCATATTGTATTGAGCAAAAGAAATACATCATACTTCAGGCTTACCTGACTGTTGAATATGAAATTTCCTCTTTGAGTTGAGCATTAATAGAATTTTAGTTAATTATATAGGAGCCATAAGTACAGCAACTAGAAGTTTGAGTTCTGTATAGCCAGGCGATAAAGTTTATCTAGAAAAGTTGTAAAACTTACATATAATATGACTATAGGCAGTTATGTATGTCAGCAATTTATGTCAAAGCACGCTTTTTAATTATATATTTCCATTCTTCCGTACCGCAATTTACTCATTTTATAAAATAGATAGTCATATTTTTTTGTGATATCATTACTGCGCAATAACTTAGAAGCGCGTTTGACGTGAGCTTCCATAAAACACAATTATTATTCCTATTTTGAATTCAACAATCAGTACAATTTACCTAATCGAAATTTTATACAACCCTACACTTTGTCCCTTTATCGCTCAAAGAAATCTTGAAAACTTTCTTTTATTTACTTTCCCAGAAATATTTTAATTAAATCTTGACCTATCGCTAAACATCATCGAGATACATTTTCGTTTTATTACCCGTAAAATCATCTCTTTTTCTCATCATCAATATCCTCTTTAATTCCTTCTCGTTAATTTCAGAATTTAATTAAGAGTTTCGGCTGGGACTATCATCGCCCAGCACATAACCAAAAACGACCGTTTTATTTATGAACTACAGGACACATATGTATATACGGTTCAACGTTGTCCGAGAAGTCAATCACGTTGATGACGATATGATGAAATGATCCGATGAGAGACGCCTTATCAACGTCAATAAATAATGCCAACCGCGGTGGGAAATTATACCGGCTGCCCCCGTAAATTCGATCGGACGTAGCATATTCGCACACATTGGGAAAAATGGGTGGGGTTAGGAAAGGCAGAGGTAAACTGTGCAAGGATCTTCTGTGCATTTTCGGATCAGGCAAATCGAAATCGCACGAAAATAAACTACTGCTGTATACTACCGTCCCTCGAATATAACCATCACAGTCCACTTATCTTTAATAATATCGCGAAAACCTTTTAAAATTAATTGCATGCGCACACAGGCAAGAAAGCAACGCCACTCGCGCCGTTATTTTATTTCAAAATTAAAATTGTAATCCTTTCTCGTTTCGGACGAAGGCCAATCTTCTCCTTATTTCCTTGCGCTCTACGCAATATCAGAAGAAAGGCCACGTAGAAAAGAACACATCCTCATAATATCACGTATACTACCCAGGTTGCAAAAGGTACCAGGGATCCAAGAGAAAATTACACGATAATAACATATTAGCCCTGTATTTTAAACACTATCATAAGCCAGTGTTATGGCATCTCTTTGTGATGTTATTACATGAGCGTCGTGTCCGAGAATTTTGGGTAGGTTTATGAGTTTTATGACTGCTTCTACCACCGTTCCACAAATGATGATGGTCATGTTCGACTTTATACAGGCTAATGAACGAAACTTCTACTACATAAGCATAAGCACCGCTTACTATCCAAGAATTCTAAATTTGTAATAATTGCAGTGGTAAATAACTATATAAAAAAGAGAGCACAAACATATATTTATATGATTTTGCAATGTAATCGTCTGTTGATATTAATATATCTATTAAACTGTGCTAATACTAACAATAAGAATAATTTATTGTCCAAGAAATAAACCAATTACGGGAAAAAATTGTATTATATATTACACGTACAACAAACTATCCAATCCAGAATATGTATATGTATATATAGAAAACATAACCTAAATAAAGATTATCGACTAGTTTACACATATTGTAGAACGGGATATTAAATAGTAGGTTGCGCAAAAGTATGCAGTAATGCAAAAGCAGAGGAAAAAGTAGAGCTGCGTTACACATGAAAATCCAACCTTGACATAAGATCAATACAACCGATGGTGTTTGTCGTACTTTTAAAGAATCCATATTATCTCTTCAGTAAGGAATTGATTCCCCTCAATGGATACTGGCCGTCAGGAATTTTAAGAACCGACTCTTCACTTGGCCTAGTCTTAACTGATGATACAAACAATAAAGTTACCGTTGAACCATATCCTAAACACTTAGCGTAAAGCACAGATGAGGATAAAGCATAAACTCTTCATCATATTTGTGTGATTGAAGGATTTCCCATTCCGCATAATAAAAAAGTCTTTTAGATGCTGTTGACGCAAAATTATTAATATGTTAAATAAAACTAAGTCGACTATTAAGTAGCACGCTGGGATTCCTAAACAATTCAGCGCCAGGCAGGATTTATTTGTTGGTTATGTATATACATTTAATGAAATTTGTTTTACCAGTAAAGATTACACTTCCGTATTTACCAATGTTTAGCTTCAGTTTGTTGTCTTCCCTCCATGCAGTAATCAAGTCAATATGTATTCTTCTGAATTAAGTCACCATCGTTTGGGTTTGTAATGGAGGTATATGTATATGTATTTTTACATTGTCAACGTATTCCAATAGGGGGCAATTAAGTCTCTTCAAAAGATTATTAATGTCTAATATAAATAGCAGAAAATCCATGAGGAATCGATGATGTCGACAGCAATTCGTGGGATGGAAGACCATTGTAAAGAACATAGTTCAAATAAGTCTGAAGTCATTAATGTAATGGAGTTTGGATAGAGACCATAAACATCTAGCTTTTTTAGAAGAATGATATGATCAAAAGCACAGGAAATCTGTACATACTACATCAACTTGACCCTGAATATCGAGTACTTTACTTACGTATTGGGCAATTGTAATTATATTAGTTACTATTGGCATGACTCCGTGCTAGTGTTCAGAGATTGATAATTTAACATTGTGAACGATGTTGGTGTAGTACTTTGCTGTTGCATTTTGCTCATAACTTGTAATACTTCGGCATAGATCTGTTTTGTTTTAAAAAAATCAGTATTAGCCGGCACGCTTCCATAGTACAGGAAATTTTAAAGTAGATATTCATAAAGGAGTGATCATACTTAGTGGCTTAGATAGATTATATCCGGAAAGCAACCATGGTTTCTATACTAAAATGATAACATTAATTATGTTTTCGGTATAGCGGTCTTTAGTGTGCTTCAAGTTTATTATGGGCAAATACCTAAGCACAATTGGAGGTATGTTTTGCACGGTCAAAATGTAAATAAAACGTATAATTTTGTCCATGTAATGCCATTAGTAAGTTAAAATTGATATCAAACAACATCTAAAAACTAAAACAAACTACTAATACATTTATACATCAAATACATCCTGTGTAATTTTGTTTGTAGTACGGTTCTGGTTGAGTACAAATATGTATGTTGTAATATTTCTAATCGCTTGTTTGTAATTCTTTTTGTGTACACATGAGACATTCATTAGCTTTTGCGAAGGTTGGAAATAATTCTAATATGAAAAACAGTTGGGTCGCTAAATTGTTGAAAGGACTAAATCCTCAAATAAAATGTAATCGAATCACATCACTGAGCTTACCCAATGATTTAGTTTATACCTTAATACAAAGACCGGGACCTTTCGAAAGGAATTTCCAGAGGTGCAAAGTTTCAAATTGTAAAATATTTTGAAGTAAGAATATATTTAAAAATATTCAACAAAGACTTCGAGAAAACTATTTCTTAAAAATAAAAAAAGTACCTAATTTACACTTCATTATAAGAAATATAATTTTACGAAAAATTTTAAGATGTCAATCCCCTGTCGCCATTTTTAAATATCTCTTACCTTCGTATGATAATATTAGTACTTGTTCTATTACATTAAAATTATCACACGTAGCTACAACGTAATATAGTAATTTACCAATAAGAAATTCTCATAATTTCCAATTAATTTATACTTATATCGCTGTAGCGCGTTGTAGAACAGTGTGTTATTGTTACGCAAGCCAACGGATAGAGCTCCTCGGGGGGTAACCAGTGTACATGCAGTTAAAAAATAGGTAATGGCGACTTATTTATGTCTACTTCTGAAATGTACACGTTTGCTGTACATTTGTACTATGTGTATCTCGATATAGTATTAACCGTATATGGTTTTCTTTATTCAACAGTTTAATCATCTCAACGATGCAATGAATGTTTGTTTTTATTGAGTTATAATATTTCTTACACATAAAAGCGCACAGATATAATGAAATAGGATTCAATATTAATAACGTATGTTTTGACGTATTATTTATCAACGGTATTTCGTAAATTTCTTCAAATTTGAAAATTGAAATCACAAAATTTTTAAAATTTACAAGACATTATTAATGACAATACTTTGTTAAAAATTGTGTTCATTGATGGTTCATGATTTGCTACTTTAATTTTTACATTGGATAATTCGTTAACATGTAAGCCATGTTATAAGCCATCTTTGATATTTGGCTTACAATCTTATATTTTCCTATAAAACAACGATCAACAAGTACTTCATAATATTTCTTAATAAAGTAGAAATTTAGAGCGTATATACTTAGTTTGTAACAAAATTACTAGCGTAAAAAATGTAAATTCAAGATAATTGTATTTCTCTAAAATTTAGATTGTATTTTAGGTATGTAGGTATATTACAGGATGTATTCCGAACGTTTTCAATACAGATAATGCTTATAATGCATAACGTCGATATCACCTCTGACCTCCGAATACTATGCATCAATGTCAAAACCTTTAGATGATGCTCTCTGGTATACTTAATTTACTTTTTGAATATGTTCAATGGACGTCGTTTCTGTCTGTAATGTTTTCAACAGCTCCAGAGTGCGCCACTTTCCTATTCTCTTCTAATGGTATCTTCTAATGGTATCTATAATCTATAATAGTCGTGTTACTGTTAACGTTTAAGAATTTCTAGGACACCAGGTTAACTGCTCGAAGATTAACTTTTCTCGAGTATGTATTATATTAATCGCACTGTTAAACTGTATAGTGATATGTGTGTATACAAGTATGTGTTGTACATCGAATAAAACATGGTAGTAAATAATATTTTTACAGCGAGCGGTACGAAATTGGTTTCAATTTAGATGCAAGTCTTATCTTCTTTGGTTGCTTTAAACACGTGACTACAATTCATATTATGTGTACGAAGATTGTGTCTGAATGTAATGTGGACAAAACAATATTAAAAGTTTTGATGAGAATATTAAGCAGATGAGAATAATAATACAATAAAAGCGGTGCATACTTCTTTTTATTGCATTTTATTATGTACACGTCAAATGATAAAATATTCGAATATTGTAGTCGTAAATATTGTCCTTCTTTAAAAATTATGATTTTTAAAAAGGTTGTCACAGTTACATGTTAATTACATGATACTGTTTCATAATTTAAAGTTCCAAGTTCAGAAGATAGCTTGTCAGATTCCTAACAATCATGTACATATGTATGTACTATAAATCTGATCCATACTATAATACTAGCAATACTACAAATCACAAACACTCAATGTTCTAGATCATATGCAGGAAATAAAATCGTAATTGAGAATTATATGTTATTCATATCATTATTGACTAACTCTAAGCGATGCATTTTGTTCATTACCAATATTCATAAGTATGATGTCGATATAGTTAGACAGAGTTTTTCACTATAGTTGTTGCACTGAGGTCGTCAACAAGGCTAAGGAAGTAGCTTTGCTAAACAGCATAAAAATCAGCTTAGCTTCAATGGCTTAAGAATTCCACTCGATATAGTTTAATATATATTACAACTGAATATATAGAATAGATATATT
Source organism: Holotrichia oblita (assembly GCA_023690525.1). Lineage (NCBI taxonomy): Eukaryota > Metazoa > Arthropoda > Insecta > Coleoptera > Scarabaeidae > Holotrichia > Holotrichia oblita. Next base: position 88,687,409 of record CM043018.1, read on the forward strand.
TGATTGTTTCAATAAATTACTATTTTGATCTAAAAATGTACAGCAATTATTTTTGCATTGCAAACTCAACTCTTTTTTATCATTAAAAATGTGAAAGTATATTTCATTTTTTGAAGAACTAAAATGTTTGAATACCATTTAAATTAAATGAAAGATATTACAATTTATGGGATTAAATGACTTATTATATTTTCAAAAATCTTATACATTTACTAACTGTTTACGTAATTGGTTAACATCTATATCTACATTTCCTCAACTTTTATAAGAGTGAAATATATTTCACGACACAATAAAACGGGGCTTGACACCGACAAATATTTATTATAATCCTCCAAGTTCTTTCACGTGTTTAGCAATTATTATAACAAGTAAAGTTCTCAGCAGTAAGTGTTGAATTAAGCCAATCCGTGCTGTGCTGAACGCGTGTGTCACCCATATCATTCGCAGAGGCGCGCAAAATTTGTTAATCCGAGTGCATGAGTGTGCGGAGTAGCAAGCCTGTGCTGGCTAGCGCACAAGTTACAGCCATAAAGCACAATTAGCGGACTTGTGTGGTCGAGTGGGCCGCAGTTATATGTATGTGCGTTGCTGTTGCACTTGTTTCATGCTCGGCGGGTGTGAACAACGGGTCGTTTTAAATGGCCTACTTGCTATGCTTTAACGCCTTTTTTTTCTCGGGCTTGCAATTAGAAAACGAAATTATCGAAGTAATGGACTTTCGTATCGTGAGAGCTTCGTCGTGTGTAAATAAACATGATTTTACTCTCAATAAGAAATTAGTTTTGCACTACCGTTTAAGGGAATGTGAACATTTTCTATTTTTGTCACTTCACGAAGAAGGTATGAATGTTGTCTTATTTTCATAGGTTAAGCATCTTTTAAGTTTACATTGAATTGAACCGGTTTTCAAACATTACCAAAATAACAATAAGGAAAATGAAAGTTTAATAAACTCGTTTGATAAAAAATAATGCAGTCGTTAAGTAAAAGATCTTGTGGGAATGTTGTACACCGCACCTTTATGCGAATGATTTTACTCCTATGTGCACTTTAACTGTGCAAACTGTCAAGTAATTGCAGGAAACCCTGTATTATATCTCCGTATATAAATCCTTAGAAGTATCCACGAGTGCTGCTTGTTCCTTACCGCGCTATAGGAACGGACACAATAAAGCTGGAATGATAGAAACGTGATCTTGTAATTAGGAGAGGGGCGTTGCAGGTCCACCTGCCCAGCTGCACCTATCATAATCTTGGACTCGCAGTTTGACATATCGCGCCGAAACGGATATATGATTTAATTCCCTATCCTTTTCTTCCTCTCGTATCGTCCCAGTCTTTGACTATTAAAAGTAATTACTAATTTTAATGAAATCGGCTCCGATATACTTATCTACTATTGCCATTTATATTGGGTATTACATACGTGAGTATCGACGAAGCATTCCGAGTAACAGATTGTACGGTGAAATAAGAAAAGAGACATGATGGTGCAGCCAAGTTATTTTCAACATGTCTTTTAACTTATTAAATCGAGAATGTGAATTTTGGAAACTTGTTGTTATTTAGTACAAATTTGTGAACATCTAGAACAAAAGGAACATAAGCAGCAAATAAAAAAAAGATTTTGTATCGTCTATAGAATGTCTACGTGATTAGAAGTAAATAATAAACGCAAACATGAGCAATACAGCAATAATTTAGAAAAATGTTGATAATATTAAACAATAGAAAAGTGCTTGGATAATATGGTGGTATAACATTAAAACGTAAAAATTAATTATAATTATATATTCATTCATCGTCACAAATTACAAAAAACAAACTTCACATCATATAGCGTCAGAAAAATATCTACATTTTTTTTATTTTAGGTATAAAATTGTTTATACCTATCCTTAGCAGTTTCAACTTTTTTGTTACATTTTGAATGTTTTTATGGAGTACAACTGAAAACAGTAGAGGATTTAAAACATATTCCCATTTTAGTTACACATTCTCTTAGTTTTTCGCCGTTCATTTGTCTTACGTTAATAATATGTTTAATCAGAGCTCATTAAACTAAGTTTGTAAATAAAATGTATTACAGGAAATTCCAAGATTGTTATTATTCACTTCTTATTTCATTTTTAACTTCTTGGCATATTCACTACAAGTCGTCATTTATTTAGTTAATAAGACTTGAAACAAATATGAATCGTCGAGTGGCACCTAGTAAGTAGCTACAAAGCGACAAACTGGATCCGTCAGTAACTAAAGTAGTTAAATACATATTCCATACGACTAACTTTTCACAAATGCAATATTGTCTATCCAATCACCAACTTTTAAAAAATCCATGATCATTACGTCCACTTATACATATTTCGAATCATCAATTAGTCTTCATGTGAGATTATATGCATAGTAGCTGTATTATACATATGTATGTATATGATATTTATACACTGCACACGCACATCTCCTACTGACGTAATTAAGAAAAGAAAAACTAGAAAGAAGAAATACATCGTGCTTATAATGAAGGTAATACGTGTGAACATTTCGCCAGCTGCTGGTGTTGATAGCTCCTGCTTAATATTATAATGATACCAATAAGCGTGGATTATTCAAATATGTCGCCTCTCCTTTAATATGACGCCGTAGCACAAATTACCTTTTAGCTACAACTAGCGAGCAAAAGCGATTATTTAATGTTGCACTAGCATTAGGACATGCATAAGTATACCTATAAATAGGATCTATACGAAGGAGAAAGTCGGGAAAAATACTCACGGGTATCATCTGTTTAGCAGGACTACGAATGCTGGTTTAACATGGAGATTCAATTAAATGAATTAGTGTATCGATGAGTATTATTGTGATTACGTTTTGTAATTAGTCAAAGAAGATTACATGATATTAAAAGTTGCATAGATAGCGTTTCATAATGGATTATAAAGCGCTTTGCTGCCGTAATTATTTTTATTCAATCAACTTATTTTGTAAAAACCCTATGTTAATAAGTTTTAAGGTTGAAGTAAACACCAGTTCTCTATTGTATGCAATGCTGCAAAATTGCAACTGTGACTTAGCAGTTAACTTAATTGTTCACTTAACAAATAGGTATTTCCTAAATTAATAATTAAAATTAAAAAATGCCTGAATTTTATTAAATTAAGCTGTTTTTTGGCATGATTTTCCCTAGTTCCTGAACAGAATTTTTAGAGATGAACAAAAATATATTGGCATAGTAATTTGGTCGCAATGGTTCAACAAGAGTTGGAATGGTAGTAGTGCTGGCCGCTTTATAGAACTTATCAATGATATTTTGAGCTAACGTCTGGAGATGCAAAATTTTTCGCTTCGTGGTCATTTGCTTGTCACTAAAGTTACATAAATCGATCTTTTGCTACACTGCTACTACTTTTACTAGTTTTATTCTTTACTAACTTACTATAATGATATATGTACCATACACACGATAAAAGTATTTGCATTCGCTATTAAAATTGAATGTTCATTAAATTATATTTTGTAAAATTAAGTGAAAGCATAATCCCTGCGCCTACAACATTGGTTTGATGAAGACATGGTCTACATAATATTTGTGGTAGTCAATGCTAACTGTGTACAAATATACATTCATTTTGGCTGTATTAAATCATTATCAACTTTAGTCTTCTTATTTCAAAATACAAGTTATATAAAAATCGCGCCTCAACAACATTCCAACTAGTTTCACGCAACAATATATATAGCACGCAGATTTGTTTAAATTGCAATATCACTCAGTGTTGCTTTCATTGTAAATCGTTTTGTTAAAATACTCACATACAAAATAGATATAATACTTAGCGTGCAAGAGTAATATTATAAATGAAAACATCATTTGTACACATTTTGTTGCATAATCATGATCCGTGTGACTCCATTGATCGCCGGTCTGGTAGTTTCGCAATTACGCGAACATGGTCATAAATAAATAGTACTGCGTGTGTAATTTAGAAACACAAGTGCGCGAAACTTTCGCGATTTCATCACAATGTAATTTTTATTATAAGCTATACTACGGCATCTACCTTTTCTTGTGTCCATTTATGCATAAAAACGCGAAGCTCGTCTGCAAAAGACCTCAGCCACTCCTATTCTGTACGTCGGGTGTAATACCCTGTGGGGATCCACATCAATTGATATGTCAAACGGATGGAGAATTCCTGCTCGCAACGAGAGAAAAATTTAGTAAATGACTTCTATAATTGATATGAGTTTTATTTTACCTTGCTACTTTCAATAAATAGTATGTAGAATTGACAAATATGTAGCGAGAAAGCAATTTGAAAATTAGGGTCATATAGTCGCAATATTACAACAAGATTAAATCGGACTTTTACAGGCGTAATTCTGATTAACAAATTGTATGCGCAGTTTCGATATGCTACACACTGAGAAAAATTTCTATACTTTTATCTAATTTTGTAATTTCCCTATAAATATTTAACAACGGTATTTGGGAATTACATTTCTGAATGTAAAGAAACAGCAGAGACATTATTTTGTCAATATCACAATTGTTAGATATATATGTACAAGGGAAGTACCTACCGTATAAATGAATAAATACGAGCGAAATTTCTACAATTTACACAGAGCCTAGACATCCTACAAAATCAGCATACCTTCCAGTTCAAAAGCTTCTAAACATCTTAAAAGTTTATTTATTGTTGAATATATGTATTATCGAAGTATACATATCAGTTAATAAAAATGCCGAGAGGTAAATTGCTATCTGCAGAGGAAAAGACAAAAATAAATTTTTATAGAGACAGAATTTTGAAACTGATTGTGAGTCATAGCTACAAAAGTGGTACGATTGCGCTAAGGGGAGTAGTCAAAAACTAACTTGCTCATCGATATTTCCGTTAGCTTCTTTTGGTAATGTAACCGTGTAACAAATAAAATGTAATTAAAATTTACCAGTAACTAACAAATGTGTACGTACAACTTTTATCCGACAGTATACATTTTCGGTGACTAAAAAAGGTTTCAAAACTACTCCTAAATTAGACACGAAAACATGTAAGATTGAAAGTTAGGCAACATCATATGAGATGGGATCATGAGTGGAACGCCATATTTTCTGATGAGAAGAAATTTAACTTGGACGGGCCTGATGATTTCAAATGGTATTAGCACGATTTGCGCAAGAACAATGAGATTGAGATAGGGCGAAATTTTGGTGACGTTAGTATAATGGTTTAGGCGACTACTAGTTTAAAAGACAAAGAACTTATTCAACAGTATCATTGCGTTCTAGTTATTAACGGGGTCGTTACAACGGGTTACAACGGGTCGATGGCCGCAGTGGTTAGGCGGCTGACAATTGTTGTGAGAGGACGATAGGTGCCGGGGTTCAATTCTCTGGAGGGACGGTGACATTTTTTCAGAGAGTTTAATCCCGGATCGAGTTGCCATTCGCTGTTGGGAGCAAAGTGATTAACAGCGCGGCATCATAAAAGGCGATATGATGCTGTCACAAAGCCATTTAAACACAACTTACACACACTAAACTACACCGCAAGAGTTGCAGTGATAGCCAGACAAGTGATACAGCTTACGGAGTCACTGCAACTAAGCACCCACCACACATTAAAAAAAAATAGCGAAAAATAAGAAATATTAAAAATTAAGAACATTTTGTTTATTACAGGATTGAATCGTCTAATGCGAAATTGAACTGATTGCAATTGAAATTATTTGCAAAAACGACTATAATTTCATTTTTAATGACTGGTAGAACTGGCATTTAAAAATAATAATTATTAAATCTTGAACATGCAGCTACTACAAAAGTTCACAAAAGCCTATTTACCAGTAATACCAAATTTTTATGCAATATGTCATGTAACCAAAGGAAATAAGTGAAAAAGAAACAAGATCCTTTTTGAATTCGCCACATAATAACATTAATACATTTTTTCTCCATATACAAACAGGAACGAAAAGAAATATAAGTTATGTGCTTTAATACATTCAACAGCTGTATATCTAAAGATGTGAAAATAAAAACAGAATAAAATAAAAACCAGGCCGAGAGACTGAAGATAGTCAAGTAAGAAGAAGAGCCCTCGAAGATAATCTTTTGTACTAATTATAAAATACGGTTATTAAAAATGAAAAATGTAAATTGCACTCTCTGAAAGAAAAGAATTAGTGTTTTTCATACAGGGACGGACATTAATACAGAACAATAAATAAGCTGAGCTCGCAGGACGCCCGAGAACACTACGATGGAGCGCATTCAAAGCTGGCCCGTGAAAGATCAGTGGGGGAATATGCGAATATGCATCATCAGGGGGGCAAATGCATGGTTAGGACCGCGCGTTTGAGTTATATGATCGGGTTATAAGCTTTTGTGTGATTTAAGGCACCGTTTCCCTTTCGAAAGCGAAATTCCCCTATTCGTAAATTGAAGAAACAAGAAGAAAAGAAGTACGGCACCCAATTAAATTCGTACGACATACAACGAAATGTTTTAAATAAGCTTACCTTTTTTTTATTTTCGTTTTTTGTATTTCAAAAGTGATTGGGGAAGTATCGTATTGCATTCTGTCTGAATATTTATCGATTGGCACTGAATACGTTTCTTTAGTCCTTGTAAGCTTTTAGTTTGCAAAGAATATGCACCCTAGAGCGTGTGTGGAAGAAAAGTAATATGTGATAGGTACGTATGATGTAAATTTTCAAAAATATACAACTTTGCTAAAAACAGTGATTTGTATCTACACGAATATTATTATACGATTTCTGCATTTAGTTTTTGATATTACTGCACATATAATGCATTGTAATGTTTCATACGATTATCGAGTGAAATAAAGTAAGATTGTGAAACTGAACTATAACATACCCCAAAAATAGGTGGATAATTCCTTCACTAATTAGCTGGCTCCGCTTTCGTATTTTCTTTCTTTATTTTGTCACTAACTCCTATTAATATTTACATAAATGAAAAAAATATTTGTGGAATGCATTCATTTTTAAATTAAAGAATCAGTTTAAATGTATGTTTCATACGTCATATTATGTGTACTCATTACATTAAATCTTATGTTATCTATTCTTACATTAAAACTACAATTTTATAAGAGTTTAGTAACTTGAAATCTATTTTCTTTTGTAGCTCACTTCCCGTTAATTATTCTTTAATATATCTATTTTGTGACCTTTATGTTCTTATCTTTCAATTCCTGAAATATTTCCACTTGTAGATCAATAAAACAACCCTTAATTAAATACCAATTTATTCCAGAACATATAATATTATGTTTGCGTTAATAAGACTTCTTCAGTGGAAGAAATTGACATTTAATATGTGTCAAAATACCATAATAACATAATATTATGTTTTGGAATAAATTGGTATATTAGCATTCGTCTTGATTAGCATAGCAATAGTGCCACTCTAAATAATTAAACTACAACCCAAATACTAAAGTTTAAAGATTATATTATTCTCATCGATAGTTTTTTGACAACTTCGTCTTCAAATGAATAAAGTATTTGGCTGCAAAATAGCGATAACATAATTGAATATTATTGTTCTATATAGTAAGACCACTTTTTAGCCTATATTTTATTTGATAATAATATCATGCGAAGGAAGATCATTCAGCTCACTGTTTATTGAAAATAGAAGATAAACTGTTGCTTAATCATTAAAGAAAATGCAAGATCTTACAATTGATAGAAAATCGGGTTAAACATTATTTCATCTTTTGAGTTTGTAACTGGAATATAGCAAATAGATTCCTGGACTTCATGGGATTTATCGTAATTTTGCTGCATACATTGGAATCTTATTATCGACGTAACGTATTACTTCACGTTTGATTCTTTATTTTTCTCATGTATTGTTAGGGTACCACTTAACTTTGATCTAAAGAAACATATAGACAACTGTTCGGGATTAATAATGAATTAATTATTGAAGGGTGCAGTTTCCGTTTAAGTTTCAATTAGCTTATCCTCTTATTATTTAACTGATATATCAAACCACACACGAGCAAATGCTTTTGTCGAAGTTACAGTATACGAGAAACAACAAAGATCAGAATAGAATAAATTCACGATAGACGCACAAACATTTTAACAGAGCTCCTAGAAAAAATCTTAGAATTTAACAAACAATTATCGTTAATAATTCATTTTTTCTAATCTTCATTCCGCTTCTTTATTCAATCTTAATCATTCATTGTCCGAATTCGCCTAATTGACAGTGGCTAGCGCTAAACTCTTCGGCGCGATGTAGAAATAACGCATGCATGCACAGACACTTACGAAACACACTCGCACACAAATCATTACGAAACAACATCGTGACGCGTTCGTGATTTTTTTATTGAGCGTAAACTTTTATCGGAATCTTCCGAGAAGAAGGTTGAGTACTGTTGTTCAGCATGGAAGCTATATTGGCGAACGGGGGATGAGGGGACGTTCGGAGTTGGTGGACTTATTCCAGATCTCTCGCACACTGTCACCGTCCTGCTCCGGTCATTACTGTCTCTAGCTCGCTAATGAGCTCGCTCACTATTCATGAGCGCGGAGGCGGTATCTTGTGTGTGCACGAGTATTACTGCTGTTGATAGTTGGTTTGGATGACCGTTCTGGCTGATCTGCATGCGGCTGGTTCAACTAGGGACACAAGGAGCACTTCATCGCGGCTGCCACTGTACATTGGCTACGACGGCGTTAAAATAGCACGACGGCAATAACAAATAACGAGAGCAACTCGAAATGAACATGGCCGTTTCGTAGTTGTGTTTGTGTTTCTTGATTTGGATTGGTGGTTGAAAAGTTTAATTATAGGGGCCGATCAAGATTATATGGCAATAAGATTGCAAAAGTTCTAAAAAATACATATTTTATAGATGTCTATAAATGTCTATAGATGGCTATAAATTCTCACTCGTATTTTTTTCTATAAAGAAATATTCGTTGAAACGTATTTTCTATTACGTTTTAACATTATTCATTTCAGTTAAAGTTTATTCTCCTTTTTTGAATAAAATGTTCTCCTTATAATGTTATTAAAATTAATTAACTTATCCCATCCCAATTTATAAATAACCATCGACCAAAGTCTATAGTGTCATACTTTCTAAGTACTACCTAACACACTACACACGGTCACATGTAGACACCACAACCATTAAGCACATGTCCGTCGTATCTCTTCGAGGTATATGGCTCTAGGAAATGATAGAATTCCGAGGAGCAGCGACACTTCTACATTCATAACACCACCAACGAACAGTATACTTATATGCGACTGTCTATGTATCGTATGGGTTCTCTTATCTTAACATTCTTCTCTAACAAGAGAAAGCGGCTGTCATGTAAAACACACGCTGCGATGAGGAGGCGTCAAAGTGTCAACATTAGCGGTTAAATATATCAAAAGTGAACAGTACCGTACCCTATATTGTAGATACCTACTCGTTAAAGATTAAACATGAGGTTACTTTCGGTATGAGGTCGTATTAGTTGTAATAAAGCAAGGATTACTACTTTCATTTATAGTTATTGTGTTGTTTTAAAGTTGTTAGTTGGTATGTTTATTGATGTATTAAGTAATACCCTTTTAAGAACCTTTCTCTAGTTGAACAGTGTAATTTTTAGGCAATTCATATCTATATTTTTTGTATACTGAATTGTCGAATGTATATTAAAAATTTAGAACACTTAAGAAGATTAAAACCTCATAATAATTACCGGGTTTTAATTTTCTTCTTAACTGCTAAGCTGCTTTTCAGCACAACCTCAACTAATTTCAAATCTGTTGTTTTTTAATATTTGCTTTTGAATTTCCAATTTTAAGCATCTATACATTTCTATATATCCTGCAGAATTACCTTTTCCGCATGCTCGTATAAGCATGTACGTTTTTAGCCAGTACAATTTCATCAGAATTTCACAGAATTTTACGTTTTCTTGTACGTAAATCAACTGGGAAGTGAAATTTTTAATATGTGTTATATTTTATATTATCTGTACTATTCATAATAAAGTCAACTGTAACTTTTAGAAGGAAACTCTTTACTAGGTTCAGGTGCGATACCAGATGATATGAGGGCAAACAACTTTTCCGACAATTTTTGTACTGAGACAATGAGAGTTTTGTTTTAAAAAAGTAACTTTCTTCCTATGACTCTTAATCCGGTGTTCTCGTAATTTTGCCAGTGTCACGGTTTTTTTTATCAAAAATTCCTGTTCTTCACTACATTCTAGTAAACTTACTCTTCTGAATAAAAACTTAACAACAACAACTTTGCCACTTTTATTGCTGTTAGAATACCAAATCTTGAAAATTTCCTGACGACTAATAGTAGAATGGTTTTCCGAAAATAAGTGCTAGTGTAGCCAAACGCATACTTGAATCTTAAACTTCTTAGTTTAAAATAATTGCATGCGTCAAATTTCAATTTAATATAGGATTCTGGAGCTAAAAAACGAATAAAAGTACTTGTAATAATGTGCCTCGGAGTGCAAATTAAAGATTTTCTATACAGATTACCTAACTATGCGGACATAAAAATCTATGTGTATTAACACTGAGTGAATCGCCACTTCTTCAATATTGGTATCTAGTGTTATGTTTATTGCAACTGTTTTGTTTGTACGAGAAGGTTTTATAAGGCACCAATATCATAATACACTTAACATACTACACAGGTATGGATAGCGTATTTGGAATACGAATTTTATATGTTACTCTATTTTTCCGCACTTAGAGTAGTTTTTCGGCACACTGTGCGTTGTAGTTAAGGGCGAAGAACTAAGGATACTAAGGAGAAATTATTTACATAGCGGTAATCACTATCGATCCTAAATAGAAATAGACAATTACCTGAGATTATCACCGAAATCACTGAGAAAATTATTGCATCACAGTTGGGGGAATATGTATGTATACCGATGGTTCACTCGGGCTGTAGGCAAAATCACAGTTGTACCACAGCCTTATTAAACATAGTAGATGATATTGTACAAAGTACAGATAAAGGTAAATTAACTTTAATGTGTCTTCTTGACTACTCAAAAGCCTTTGACAGCATAAACCATATATTAATGTCGGGAATATTATATCACATTGGTCTGGATCGTTCTGCGATGAACTTACTTTATGACTTTTTAATAGATAGGCAAAAATGTGTCGTTATTGATCAACAAAGATCCTCCCTCCGTCCAATACGAGCTGGAGTCTCCCGCTGCTCTATTCAATCTATACCAGCACTTTTGCTAAATACTAAAAATTTACAAATTGTCATTTTTATGCGGACGACACGCAAATTTACTTTTTTTTTCCCACTAATGTTGAAAGAACGTGTGAAGAAATGAATAAGGATATTGAGCCGCTTCACGCAATTGCTACAAAACATTCACTTTGCTTGAACCCCACTAAAACAGATTTGATATTGTTTGGGTCTAAACGTTATAGAGCGGATCTGACCCTTCGTGAGAAAATTACAATTAATATCAACAATAATTCAATTGCACTTAAATCTACAGTTAAAAATCTAGGCGTCATATTAAATGAAGGTCTCACTTTTAGTGAACATGTTAATACATGTATCAAACGCGGTTATGCTGCTTTAAAAAATATTTATGTCCATAGAATGTATCTTAATCAAAATAAGAAAACATTACTCTGCGAGTCGTTAGTTCTGTCACATCTAAACTTTTGCTACTCGCTGTATAATGCTTGCATATCAGCAAAAAAAAACAGAAACGTGCGTTATTGTTTAGAACCCTTCGCATTATGTGACAGGAGTCCAGGACGACAGTCTTCTGGAGGCTCTCATATATGTTTGGTGGTAGTCTTAGTATTTTGATGGATTCGTGGATGCGTAATCGTATCTCCGCAGTTACCCCGAGTATAATTGGTACTATGGTCACTTATTCTTGTTGCCATACTTCTTTTATTTCTTGCGCAAGAGGAAGATATTTCTGCACTTTTTCGTTATGTTTCGCCTCGATATTTGCCGGTGCTGGTATCGCTATATCTATTAAGTAGGTGGTCTTTGTTTCAACATCTTTAAAAGTAATATCAGGTCTATTATGATGGATTGTTCTATCTGCACAGTTCTATTCCAGTAGATAGTTACTTTGTCTGTTGATATGACTGGTTCCGGCTCATATCTGTAATATGGGACTTGATCATTATTCGTTTTTATATAGGCGGCATAGGTGTTGGTGTATTATTTTGGCAACGTTGTTGTGCCTGTTGGTATATTCGTGAGGGGTAATATATATGATATATCATATAGCATATATCTTCAAGTCATCCATGTAGAACAGGTGACTGACGTTGTGATTGTGATCTCCTATATCGTACCCTATCTTCCCTTTTTTTAGCAGATTTGAGAGCGGGTTCATAGCCATGCATAACCACAAAGCACTTAGCAAATCACCCTGAAATATGCCTTTTTTGATTTGGATGTAGCCTATCTTGGAAGCTGAGGGAGATGGTTTGCTTATCATAAGCGTTATCTCCCAGCTATTCATTACTTTCGTAAGCGTCGATATAATTTGTAACGGTTATACCGTTACTTTTGAACCGTGCTGTATTTCATCGCAATAATTTTTGCACTTGCGCGATAAATATCCGAGTTGACTTGGTAAGTTAAATCAAATGAATTGCTTCTTCTCTCTCTTGGCGCTGCAAGCTCCACTGTCTCTTCCCAGACGAGTACACCAGTCTTCGAATTGGTTAGTATCTTTTATAATTTCCTTTTCTTAATTATCTTTGTTAACTTTAACTAAGAGTATATACACTCATTTTTGTTTTGAAATAGGATATTATCTGGTAGATCATTACTTGGAGGTTTTGGTAGAAATTAATTTAACCGTTTTTTCTCGTACGAAACATTTTCTGGTTTTCGTTTGTCGTGTTTGTAGGTTAAATTTTCCACGAGGTCGGTCAATGAGAGTTCCATACCTTCCAAAGAGTCCAGAACATTGTAACATTGCCCGGAGGAAAGACAGTGTGGGAGAGAGAACTAGATAGAAAGAGGCTAGGCACGTATCCTGCGTCGTAGGGTTTTTTTGTTTAAGAAGTAAAACAAGGTTAGCCTTTTGAAATTGGTTTTTATTTCGATTAAAATATATGTAAAAATCAAATCTTGCATCAATTGTGCTAATTGGGTTTTCTTTTAAAAAAACGTAAAGATAAAATCATTGTATAAATACCAGCTGGTTTAGAATCACGTCAAGTTAAAATTTTAGGTTTTTCTCATGTTTTTTTTTGTGTATTTTGCACTGTACTCACAAATATAATTTTTTTATTTATAAGTATAAGTTTATCTGCTATTGCTTTAATAATATATACATACATTCAGAATGTTTCATCGTTGTATTTTATTTAATTAGTTTAAATTATTCTTGTAATTTAAAAAAAAGCTTTTCTTAAATGTTTAAAATTTAAACCATTTATTAATTGTAAAATTTCAAAGTTTTTTTAAAATTTTAAATTGTTAATGTTCTAATTTTCTTTTAAATAGTTTTGTAATAAACATTGTTATTAGTTAATTAGTGTTTCCTTTATTTATTCTCACTACACGCACCTAGCTTGAGAGCTCATGTTACTGTCGGGGAATATGCACCCCTATTTGAAAATTTGCATATTGGCGCCCTGTTTTTTTTAAGCCTCGTAACCCGCTGAGGTTTGGGTGATTTAATTTTCATTTTTAAATTTTAAAAGCTGATAAAGTTGTTATAAATTATAGGATTGATCTTATATATTTCTAGCACTTCTTTCAGCCACGAATGTGGTACACTGCCAAAGGCTTTTTTATAATCAATGTATGCCGTATATAGATATTTCTTTTGTTTCTTTGCCTCACCAGTAATGACGCTGTCAATTATGAGCTGTTCTTTGCATGCCCGGCTGTTTTTTTTGCATCCTTCCTGCTCTTCGTTTATTATGTTATTCGCTTCCAAATGGTCGGATATCTTTTCAGTTAGTATTGATGTTAATAACTTATATTATGCTTTTGATGGGTCCGGGCTCGGGATGTCGGTTTTTGGTAGCAAATACGTTATTCCCTGCGTCATGAAAGGAGGTATTTTATCTAGGTTATATATGACTTCGTTAAACAGTTCAATCAATTTATCATGGGTGCTAGTAAGTTTTCTATACTAGAAGTTCTGTACTGAGTCAATTCCAGGCGCCCTCCAGTTAATAGTCTTGTGGAGAGCTTTCATCAGATCTCCTCTACTTATATGTGACGGTGTTATTAACTTTCTCGAGGGTTTTATTTTCATTCTGGACCCTTGTGTTCTTGCTGATATGCGTCGCAGGTTGCTGCCATATATTTGGTGTTTGGTACGTCCTCTGCTGGTTGTTGCGGTTTGTTTCTATGTTCTAGGAATCGGTAAAAGCCTCGTTGGTTATTACTGAATAGCTTATTTTGCTGCCTCTTTAGTTGGGATTCCTTATATCGTCTGAGGCGATTGGAATACACAGCCAATTTATTATTATTATTATATTATTTATTATTGTATTATATTATATTAATATATTATATTATTTATTATTATTATTATTGTTCTTGTTGAAAAGAAGTACATCGACCGTACAATGTCAGGAAGCCAGGGAGTTTATTATTGTTATTATTATTATTAGTATATTACTTTCTATTCTAGGTCCAGCAGCAGAAAATAACTTTCACTAAACTCTATGCATCGTATTTATTAATGCACTATAAATATTAAAATTCCGTTTCCTATTTTTTCCTGCAGTACCTACATTAGTTTTTCTATAAATAGTTTATTTTATTCAGTAATAACATTCAGCATGTACAGTCTTTATTAATTACTTTTATAATTAATGGAATACTTTGTACTTGTAACAGAACATACCATTCCTGGGATGTCGGCATGAAGACATGAATTTTCAACAGATCTGCACATCGGTTACTCGTACATTACAAACCTATTTTAATATCTTCCTTTAAAAAGTATACATAGAAGCTTAATTAAAAACATGATCTTTATTAATTTACCGAGATGTTATACGTATACTTTTTCAGATGTCTAATATGTTTTATTCAAACAATTATTCAAGCAATAACATACACACAGTTGCAATCGAATAGTAAATGGAATATAGACCCGTAAGACGGGTTGTACGGAGTCAGTTTCAAATAGAAAAAAATCAGTGATGCGCGTTTGTGGAGATGTTCACGATGATAATAATAAAAAGCAATCCATTTGTGAGGGCTTTAATTACATGGTTTTATGTACCCAGGACATAATTCATACGCGTTCCGTTTCATTCCGCAGGGGAAGGTAGGTAGCCGCAATTAAAAGCATGTTATTCTGTGATAATATACTGTGCGTCTGTGCATTTTATTTAATGCACGTTTTAAGTCTTTTGAAAGTTTTGAATGTCCTTATTTGCACTTGGAAAGCAATGTTTTAATATACGATACCGTTTTAATAGGAAATAGTACATATATGTATACATACAGTAATAGAATAGGACTTATGGGCAACTTAATTGAATATCGCTTTAATATACCTTCATAAATGAGGGATTACATAGTTATTTGGCTTAAATAGCGAGTATAAAATTACTTATATTACGTGCAGAATTATGCATTTAATTAAACAATAAATTTAATTAACCGTCCTCGACCCAATCTCCGAGTAAATACTGTCTCAAAAGAGTAGAATATGGTGGGGTATTAATAAAGCTATAGTAGAACAAAGTGAAAGAACCATTACGAAATTTCCATGTTATAGTGTTAATTCTATATTGAAGAAGTCTATGTTTCACATCGTAATCGAACAAAAAAGTTGAATAGACAATAGGCAGTGGATGGCTGTTGGACTGATGCTCTCTCGAAATTTTTAAAAATAAATTCAGAAACAGTATTTACATCTTAAATCGTCAAATATTCAAATATTTGTTTATTATAAGGGATCTTTTTTAGTGAAAATGAGTTTGTGAAAATTGCGATTCTGGAAAAAAATGCTCTGTTAAATAAAAAATAGGGCAATAAATAAATGTTACTGAAAATAGTCAAATTCATTAGGAAGGCAAACTTTTAGTTTTTGTTAGGAATTTGTTTTCTAGTAGCCTCCCCTCCCCTCTCCTCCCCACCGCAGTCATCCCTCCTCCTACAATTCTAAATACGCCTAATACTGGAAAGTAGGTATAATCAAAACAATATTCAAGCGTATTCTAACATTTTTAACGCAATTAAAAAACAAGCAAAAATATATAATGCTTGTACCAGCTCTAAACTTCTCAGAATGCAAAAGAAGACCAAGTATGAGTTTGTTGTTTTCTGTATCCATTGAGGTTCTAAACAGGCTCGACTGTTATAAATTATACTCCTAGTAATTATTTATTGAAGTTCACTTAAATTAGAGGAATGATGTTCCTAATGTTTAATAAATAATAGAAAATATCTGTAACGCTTATTTACCAACCTATATATCATTATTTCATAATGTAGGCCCTACAAATAATTATAATATGACCTAGTGTCTTTATAAATTGTATTTATTCTCATTTTTCTTTTAATGAGAGTTTCGAAGGACTAATTAAAAGCAGAATTGCAAAATTTCTACTTCACCGTATCTTGCAGGTGTATTTCAATTTATATATTTTCTGGAATACTTAAGAAAACAGCTAAAGTTGTCAAGAAAACTAGATACGATTTCCAACTTTCCCAATAACCTTTATCTGTAAAAAAGGTAAAGGTACAAAATCACCTGCCCTAGTTCAGCTTACTCTCACTTACCTTACATTATCTTTGTACAAAATTACCTAGTATTTTATATGAAAATCGCCTTGTTTATTCTTTGATAAACACCTCATTCGTATGAATATACACTACCAGATAATAAAAGTATTATCTTGAATGGTGCTAGACTCTACAAAACTTGAACAGTTCACTCAGCCTGCAGGTTGGCCAGCGTAAGGAGCTGCAAGCCAAAAGTCGAAGAAGATAACTTAAACCGTTATAAAATAAGCATCGCTCAAGGACTTTTTACTACACTACACACAACTACCGGACGATATAAGTACTGATGATGCGGTAGGGTGGGTGATTGGCGTGCTCCTTTACGGCTCTTTCAAAAGCCTGAAAGGTGAAATATAGTGTGATAAGTCAGGCAACTTTACGATTATATACACTCACACACGATGCAATGTGTACGCAACGCCAGCATGTGGCAGAATTCTTCGATCCCCGCACAGGATAAAAGAGGAACGAAATAGGCAAAGAAAAGGTAAAGTAGATGTGGATACTCACCGAGATAATGGCGTTTATTTTGTGTCGGATGGTGAATGGCTCTCTTCGTAAGCGTATTAGTTCAGGTTGCAAGTGTACAGGATAGTGTTTCGAGATTATGGGCGAATTATTAATTAAGCATTCATAAAATAATAGTAAATGGAATGTAAAGTGACAACATTAGATGATGCAACACAAATATGAAATATGTAATTTATTCCGAGGTTGTTTTCTTCGTGAATCTTAGCGTGATTTCTTAATAATGGTAATATTAATTACGACTAAAGTGTGCCATTTGTATGGATTTAGAAGTAGTTTACAATGTATTTGAAGATGATCTAGTTGTTCTGGTTCTACACCTACATATACCGATTACTTTGTTGGAAAGATTTATTATACAATCTGACCACCTAGTGTTTCAAAGAGCGCCCTTTTGAGATAAGAAAATATTGAACATTTACATCTAGTCTATATTTAGTTTAGTAGCAATAAAATTTTGCCAAATTGACCAAAAAAAGTAAATGTTGATGTTAAAGTTAACTGCAGGAAATGTATCATATGCCCTTGTAAAATAGTTTCACTATGAGACTTCTATTCAGACAAACAATGCTGTGGAACAATCAATGAAAGGAAAACGATCGAGAAACAGTTGAAGCCCATTGCCCCTACTAAAATTAATCATAATAATTACAGTTTCTCGAATTCGTAACAACCTACGATACTGTGAGAATAAATAATTTCGAAGAATAGTATAAGGAGAGCGTTTATCCAACGTTTAACTTAAACTCTTCTAAGTTATTTTATTCATTGCTATTAAATGAGAGACGATTGACGATTATCATAAGTAAGAGTTTATCTCGTATCGACATTCAAAACATTGCAGCTGTGCCATACACACAATTATTCTATCTATGCCCTCAAAACTAAAAGAAAAAGGAAGTGTACGTTTATATAAACCTCGATTGTAAGCGTATACAAGATGCAGATTGTACGTTAATAATTTCTTCCACAGTGCTTATAAATCCTCATCTTGTCATCATATCTTTGCTTATGTTTGTATGTCCGAATAGACACCATTACTTATTCACCACTTAAAATAACTAGAATCCGTTTTTTTTTTCTAACATACACATACACGCACACATATTCATGTGGTTATCCTTTACATTACACACCATATACAAAAACGTTTAGAAAAGCAGCGCCATCTATCACGTCGGGTCGTTATTCTTTATTTCTCAGAGCACTAGCACTCACAGTGTCAGATGCAGTGTTGACGACGGATTTTCTTTAATAATTCTGAAATTTCATATCGCAACATGCATAAAGATACATAGTGGTATTTTGAAGAAGCGTGTATGAAAATCATGTTAAAATGGCGGCCAGGCAATAAATTAGTGACGATTTTTACTTCGATAATACTGCTAAAACAGAAACTTCTCTCTACAGGTATATTCTTACTTACTTACACTGTTATAAAGTTTTATATTGCCACCACACGAAGAAGAAGGATGGTAGGAATGTCTGTTCCTCCGCATATGTGTTGTGGGCGGTTATGGTGATGACATTCTGAGAGCTACACTACATACGATACAACACCATTCATCTTCTTAACTCGTGATCATATATATACAGATATACATATGTATGTGCAGTATACAGTGTAGTGCTCTGTACGTCAGGTATATATCTTATATATATATATCTCATATGTATATGTAATATGCGTTTATTTATACACAACATCTTCAAGAACTCAACCAACACAAAAGATTAGGTCAAGAACTAATAATTACCAATGGTTATCATGCTTCGTCTGAAATAAATCACTGTGTAAATATATGAATTATTAATTATTGATTTTTTATTAAAACTACCAACACATAAGAATTGTTGAGATAGAAAGAGAAGAGAGAGATCTATTTGGAGCCATAAATCACATGTATCGAATACCGCTAGTTGCTGTCCACAATATATCTACACACTCACTAATAAAAAGACAGAGATAATCAAGTACGCAGATGAAGATGCTGAAAAGAGAAAACAATATATTTATAAGCGTGTACGGTATATTGATCCATTTAGAAAATAGTCTCTTTTTTGAATGCTTGCAAAACTTTTTATGCGGTATATTTGTGATACAAGTGGTTAATGGTCAATTAATATCTTCGCTTTCAAATACCAAATAGATTACTGCATCGCATCAAATTTCTATATTATTCTCAGCAAAATGATTTAGATAGATATATGTATTTTGTGAACCCTTTTTTGTGACGTATGTAGATACAGTATTAATACACAAAGAAGAGTTGTTGGATTTCAATCAACCATGTCAAACATCCAATTCTCTGATACATCGAATTTTGCAAAATCAATTAAAAATTGTAAAGCAGTATATGTTTTATAAAATTATTATGATGATTGCACGAAATAATCAAATTTCGGTAAACACAGCCTGGTTGTTTCTCAGAGTGCGGATTCAGGCACAACAATAGTGGCACTGACTGTACTATTTGTTGCATACGTATAATATGTTAACATGGATGCTAATACACTACCGTTACCTTTCGGTGTTCCTTTTGTGGTTTACCAGATTTCATGTGCTTGTTTTCTCATTTTTCTTATTGATGATATTGCCTTTCTTTATAGACTCAATGAAATTGATTGTGCAGCTTGGTTAGACGAAACTCTCTAACCAACTCTTAAATGTTTATGCAGCAATAAATGCGGAAACAGTTTTTATAGCATAAATGGTCACATTAAAAATAAAAATTAATTTTACACATGTTCCATATCCCACTCCATATCGCTAGATCATTGCCCGTAGTAAGTTGCTACTTCTGCCTACTATAACAACAAATATAACAACATCAATATTCTAATATAAAACTTGCGGGTTCCGACGTTTCGCTACTAATGTAAGTGGCTTCTTCAGGAGCAAAAGTGAGTAAGGGATGTCAGAGATCACGGTAACTCGACGATAACTACGGTAAAGGCAAAAAAACCCTCATAATAAATCTAAAATATGACGCGAAATTTTGTATAAAGTGTATATTGCCAGACAAAAAATGAATTATATTTTTCTCTTCCAAAACTTTTTTCTCTATTTTCTCTAACAGACATTAATTTTATTTATAAGTTTCTAGCACTTTATTTCTGTTGAAACATCTATGTATTCTGTGTTTAGCTATTTGAAAAATACTGCACCCGCTTGATCTATCACTCGCATTTATACGATTACTTAATAAGAAGAGAAAGGTCTAATCTTGTAATTAAAACCGTTTTCGTTTCGCAATGATACCATTTTAATAAGGTGTGCGTTAACTAATTGAATGAAATGCAATATCTATAACGTGTGTGGTTTTGAAAGATTCGCATAGTATGCTGTTTTGTACTTAGTTAGAACAACGATATGCATGTTTGTACAATCACATACTGTACAACTTCTAGTAGATGGAATGCAACAACTAATTAATGAATCCTAAATATTGTATAATTTCGTTTAGCATACACATATGTATATGTATATACGCTTAAGCTCAATATATGGATAATTATGTAATATTCGAAAAACGCATTTACCATTAGGTTGACGAATATGATGTAGATACTATTTGTTCTGTATAATATGCTATAATATAAAGTATAACTAAATGACATGCATTTAAATTTTGTATTATACATAAACGCAATTGTAAAATATACACATGAATGTTTACTCTGATAAGTAGTCTTTATGAAAGTTTGTTCAGCATGTTTCAATATCTACTACCTGGAATATTGTGTTATAGGCTGCAATCTAGACGATTGAATTTAAAGATGATCGTAAATCTCTCGAAAAGGATTCAGGTAAAGGACGAACAAATACAGCAACATGGTATTGAACAATTGGCGATTGATATAATAATAAATCATCTAAATTTAATATAAACCAATTTTTTTAGATTAATTCCTCAACACTGTTTAAATCATTTTAAAAAGGATCTAGTTCATTTTAGTCCTGATTTATTATTATAGGCGAGACATGAGCTACCACAATATGCTAGAAAAAATTCAGTAATCAAAGCAGTGAATAGAAGGCAGTAGCTCGGTACCAAATCAAGTCGATTTTATCTACTGCAAAGGTTGTGGTCAGGGTCTTTAACAATTGTGTACAAAAGATTATATATCAATTAGATAAAAGAAATCCTGAAAAGATGCCTAAATGAATATGCTTTCATTAGAAAAATATTCTTGTCTATAATGGTGTATTTTCAATCTAAAGAGAAATTTGAAACGAGAATTCAATTGAGCTTAGAGACGTATTGAGTCAAAGAACAAGTATTAGTAATTATAGTAGGGGGTGGAACTTCAAGGATGAAATCTATTCAGTGGAGAAACTGTCAATAAAATACATATATAGATTGAATTACAGCCAGACTACGTAAAAAAGTAGGTGCATTGTTGATCAAAAAACATGTATGTACGAGTATGTATGTCATTGCTAAGCTAAGAATTTTAGAATTCACCCTCATACTTTTATTCACCGTTCAGATCAGATCAATTACCCTCATACCCTTATTCACCGTTCAGATCAGGAGGGATAACCCATATTCTAACTTAAATTGTTTACAAATTCCTTGGCTGTTTTCTGCAACATGTAATGGTATATTATCGTAACCGTGTTAAAAATGATCGTCAATGCTACGTCTAAATCTGAGGGGTTCATAGTAGCTATTTGCGTTTGTTGTAACAGATATTTACTCGTAAAATTACAATGCGAAAGCTATGGCTTACACTACCATACAAATTGGAATTACTTCTCTAGATAAAATACAAATTGGACTATTTAAAAGGTAGAAATGAGAATTTATGTTTTTCTTTGCGTTTATATTATACTTAAAGCAAATGCTATTTGACTTTTAATCTGGAATGAAAAATATATATACATATATGTATTCAAGCAAACTTCAATTAAGACCAACTACGTAATTATTTGCAGCAGAAAAGAAAATTCAATTAACACTTCATAATTATTATTACGATTGTAGCTTGATTGTGCGGTATTCTAATTACCACTGCCGGTATACTAAGAGAAAAAGTATAAATAACTTGTGTTTGTCTAACGGTACTATTCTGAGTTATTAATGACTGTAAAATTGATGTTGGTATTGAGTCTAAGTTCCAGGTACAATGGTCTATTCATTATATTCAATTGCAGAATAAACACATCACGGTCATAAAGATATGGTATAGTATGTGCTACTGAGTAGCTTCTAGTAAATGAAAATACTAAAATACATATATAACTAATAAAGAATAATTTGTTATATTAAAACACATATAAAATCGGGCAATAACGCTAAATGATTGATGAACGAAGCAATAGCGATAGAAATATTACGTTGTTCTATTTATGAAACTATAAAATTATATCCCAACTCTTTTGCAACATATTTTTAACCGTCTATTTCTTTGTACGATTTAAACAAAGAGGTTAAACGCATGAAACTATCAAAATAATAAATCTTCAAATTAAATCTCATTGTCTGTAGAATAAAAGCAGTTTGTATTGTTGTGATTGAATTTACTATCGCTGGTAAACAATTTACAGTGAGTGGTCAGCGCTTTCCTCACTGCACTAGAAAATGATAGCTACAACAGGTTGTAAGAGAGAGGTTGGATGCATCATTTGAAGCATAGTTTAAAACTTATTATTTACAACATATCTACGTTTAAATCAAAGACATATATTACTTTCAAACCTTTCTACGAGATATTCCTTTTAGTTAGAAAACCTTTCACCACTAACTCTGTCGTGCTAAAC
This sequence comes from Holotrichia oblita, assembly GCA_023690525.1. NCBI lineage: Eukaryota > Metazoa > Arthropoda > Insecta > Coleoptera > Scarabaeidae > Holotrichia > Holotrichia oblita. The sequence goes on from CM043018.1 coordinate 88,710,503, forward strand.
TAAAAATAATTTAAACGATGAGTTTTATTTTCAGTTGATAATTGCGGGAATAAACAGTCAACTAAAAGGTCTCTTCTACATAAGCATTTGGTTTGAAAGAATCTTTTAGTGAACGACCATCAATGTCTAGTAAATACTAATGGCAACTATTAGCATTTCTGTTTATGCCTAATGTAATTTTGAAATGCAAAGTAGCTGTAAGAAATCGTTAGTTGTTTGTTATTGTAATATTAAAGAGTTTATTTTTTGTTCGTTTTAAATTAGTAACCGCTTGGAATTTATATTTCTTATTAAGGCGGCATGGTCAGTTAATTAAAAATTGTTTGCTAAAGGAGTGTAAACGTCAACTATGCGATCTAACATTTTAAGTTGATTGTGCTGCTACTTCAAGACAATAGATTCAACGGATGAATAATTATTTTAAAATTATAACAGATTCCTTTAGAAATAATACATCTTCGAGATAATTTGTGAATGTATATTTTCTGTAAACCATTCTATTTCAGAACAAAAAGATATACACCTATTCTAGCGTTACACTAAATCTAAAGGTATGCAGCAGACACGTAAAAGATACCTTTCAGATCTTTCAATATAAAAGCGTTATATGGGCTTGTAAAACCTCTTTCAGAAATTGGTTTAAAACAAAACAACAGTTCGCCGCCTATAGACCTACCATACACAGCTATAATTGCAGGATTTATGGATCTTTAAAAGTTTTTGCGTCGTTGTATTAATGATGGAAATAAAGTTTTAAATGGCAAATGCTGTTACGCGTTGTATGACACACAATGCCGTACAGAGGTACAATATTCTGTTACCTTCATCACATTGTCATTGCCTGGAGGAGTCACTACTGTAATATTACGGTGAAATATATAATTGAAAAATTAGTTTTAGTGGAAATTAATTTGTAGAAGAAGAAGAAGAAAGCGGAACAAGTAAATAACTGATTGTATAGTTATAGTTATACAATATACACACAGATCCGATTGTGTTGCCTAGGTTCTAGTGATTCATTATAACTATATTTTTAATTTTGTTCTTGATTTAGAAATAATGTAATAGAAACATGCTAAATTTGAGTTACCCATATTTTCAGCACAAGTAACACGTTCATAAGATCAGGTATGAAAATGTAGCAAGAATAAATTCAGTACCTTTTAACTTACATTTTTGTTATTTTAATCTTTGATTTAAATCTTTAATTTAAATTCAGCAGCGAAGAACAGTTTCAGCAAACTTCTCACTTTTGCACCGAAGAAAGATCTTTAGAAGGTACATGTTAAACAAAGCAGTGTGTAACTAAGAAAAGTCATTTTCAAAACCTTTAATTATTATAAAATGCAGACATTTTTTTTATTTTCTGAAATAATTCTTACTCGATTAAACATGTTATATGTAAACAAGCTTGTTTTGAACACTTTGTTGTTTGTTGTAGTGAAGCATTACATTTATTAATTAATTGATGTCATCTAGTAGCTACAAAAACATTTAAGGATACACAAAACAAAAATAAAATGTGCAAAAAAATACATAAAGGAATACCCACACTCATAAAGGGGAAACAGAGGCGGCCACAGCCATTTTAATAATATTATTTACGTTAAACAGTCGCTAGGAATTCATCGCAGCGCGATACAAGCGGCCGTTCCAAATAATCTTAATTAAGTATAAATCATTATAGTACTTTTTCTCAATTAAAATGTAAATATATCCGCCATTTTGTAACGCCCTTACATAGTACCGCCTATATTCTCCGATCTTGGTCGGTACACTTCTTTCCTTTTTTTTATTCTTCTCATGAGCGCTAGAGTAAACATATTCGTTAATTTATTAAAAGTGTTAGGGAGAATAATTTCAAGCATTATAGGCAGAAACAATGCTCTGTGTCGTGTGAGAGGAGGTTATGTTGTTTATCATCATCAGAGTCCAGACGTTCGTTGGTTCCTGTGTACTAGCTAGTCGCTCACATCACGTAACAGAAAAAAATAATTAGAATATTGCAAGTTGTGTAGGTAATTATGTTGAACCGAAAGTTCCAAAGAATATGATGCCTTTATGTTATGTGTTTGATGGTTGGATACCTAAGTGAACGTGGTAGAAAATGAAGGAAAATATATCGGGTCATATAATCAGTTTTAAAAGTTTATCTTAAAGTAAACTCAAGTAGACAATCGTTATTTTCTGAAATAAGAAATCGACATTGGTAAACTACCTTTTACTCCTTTAAAACCTGTATTTCTGGGAAAGATGTGTCTTTAGAAATAATAAATTTACTGTTATTACGTGCATATCCTCACTCCTACATACTTACATTATATCTCTAACTGGATAAGATATGCGTCAGCTTTGTGCTAATTGAAATGTGGCGAAAGAAAAGTATGTGTTTTGATTGAAATTATCACAGTGTTACTAATAGTCTGCACAAGAAAGAATCACCATAAATAGAGACTGTCTGTTTGCGGAAGGGTACCGATACTTATCGTTTAACATACGTACTTGATAATAAACACCAATTAGACAACGCTTGAAATCGAAGACGAAGAGCTCTACTCAGAAGCATAAGAACACAGGATTTCAAGTTGGCCCATGTATTGATGCATTGCTGCCTTCCAAATGGTGTTCTTTAATGATCTAGAGCTCTATTTCCTGTCTACACATGTTAAAATCTTCTTCAATGACAAATATTGTTAATGCAACAAATCATAGTAGTATGTAAATTGATGATTTTAGCAACTTCGGAAAAATAACTTGATTTGTATGTAATTTGCAATATTTTGTGTATAACTTTTTTTGCTTGGCTGAATAGACATAGTATACTCAAAGAAAAAAGAAAAATTAACTAAGGTTTTTTATCGTATACCTATAATTTAAAAACATTATGAGACATGTTTAAATGTTAGTGGAAAAACTTTATATACAATTGACGAATCAATATTTGCCGTTTGCTCTATTCTGTGACATTTGTTGATCTTTACAAAAAAGCGATACTTTCATAGGTTCATAGGTCGACCAGAATGTCAAGCGTATACGACAATATAACAAGCGTGAATGAGCGCTCTCGGCACCTCTTTGACTTAAGCGCAACTGCCACGGGATTCTGGTCGATCTATACCTACTATTTGAGACAGTAGTCGTAACCGTAATCATCTTCGCTGGTTTTACAGTTTTATGTAGAACGACACTGTATAGATTATCACTTTTTACTGCCATGAATTCATCCAGCCATTTTCATACTATTTTTATGTCAATATTCCTGTAGTTATCATATCTGTACATCAGATTTTTATTGTGTATGGATAGTACAGAGTTTCCATCGAAGCTTCACATGCAATGTCGTACCTACATAACTATTTACCGGTACCTACTGACTAACCACTAGAATGTGATTGATCTTTTTGTTTGTGAAGGGTTAACCTTCGTAGATTCAGTTTCTCTTAGTTTGATTTGCCAAATCTTAACCTAGACATTTGTACTCTTCACGACACTTTGCAACATGCTAAGTGAAGTAAATATTTATATTAATCTACAACTAAATTTCTAGTTGATAAATATTTGAAAAATAATCATTTAATATAAACCTCTCTAACGCTATATAGTAATTTAAATTATACTATCAGAAGCAGGAAATTGTTCTTATAAAAAAATGGCTCACCGACTAGATGCGTCACGATATCCCTCATGAAAATATCTGTGTTTTATATTATCATACAGTTGCAGAAGCAAGAGTTTATTTCATAATTGATTTATAAAAGCTTTAATAGAGACATCGCAAGAATGAATATCGTGAATCGCTTCTGTTTGAATTTTTGCATAATAAGAATTTTAATTTAAGAGCTTTTAAGATATAAAACGGAGGCCATAAATGACTTTTTAGACATACTTCGAAACTTTAATTTTATCAAAATACACGCGGACGGCATGATAAAAACTGGTTTCGTTTATTACGTTCGTATATACAGCACTGAAATATATAGTAAAACCGCAGATTTTAGTAAGTACATATATGTATATCTTTTCGTTAGGATGACATTTTCCTTGTTATTCTTTTATTGCTGATATATACGAAAGGCGCAAATAAAGACTCATATAACACCTCTACATGCTTATTTATACCATTTTATGTGCAATTAAAATTGAGATTAAAAGATATTTATTCGATTTGAAGTCAGTTAAATATGATAAACAGATACTAGGGTGAATTTTTCGCAAAAAATAGTATAGTGTGAATTCTTCCACTTATTTCTTATTCTGATAACTATCTGACAATAGATAACTCAACTCAATCTGTACTTCTTAAACATTTTATGCTTAAATGTACTTATGTATGTATAAATCAAAACAAAAGATACATGTACTCGCCACTGTATTCTATCTATACTAGGAGTACTTGTTAAACACGAACATTGCCAATGATTTATCTATGAATTTCTTTGAAGTTAGCATACCTACAAGTATGGAGCACAATATATGATTCTGACCGGGTTGTCTGCTTACCCGTAAGTTATCTGATCGGTATTTATAGGGGAAATTCGTAAATTTCTTGGGCGATCTTCTGAAAAACGTTTAACTAAATTTATTTTCAAAGATGTTCTACCCGCTGAAACTTTATGTTTCAAATCAGCTTCTTTTCTTTTTCTTTATTTCATTATTATCTGTATTTCAATTCCTTTTTGGTGCGTATACAGCATGCGCACAGACTAACACACTTCCATAATAGATTATTTCTAATTCTTGAACTATATTTGTATAAAAAGCTTGATATTAAATAATGTAGATTTCAGAATTCAGCGTTTCGTCAGGGAACTTTCTTTAGTATACATTATATAAGTAATAAAATATCATATACTCATGTTTATAACGTAGGTTTAACTAATTCTTATTTTATTACAAACCAATATCTTCAACATTACAATTTGCTAATATATGGTTAACGATGTTTGTTAAATCAAAATTTAAAAGCTATTATTACTTGATAGAGTTTAATTCGTGTCACCCTGACCTTGAGATTTCAATTGGTCGTATTTTTAATTACAATATTGTATGACGTAATTCATCAGCAAACAATGAATCATGTCATCTGGTTCCTCGAAGACTATTTACAACAAGGCTTGTGAATTGTCAAAACAACATATGGTATATCCGTATACTCGGTAACTGCAGACCTTCAAAAAATGATAAAATGAGTATAAATATTATAAACTCTAAAATTTTTCTAGCTACATTTAAAAGATACCGAACCAAACCCAATTTCAGATAGTGGCAAGTCCTGGAAACAATGAATGAAGAAAAAACGGACGACAGAGCTGGATAAAAAAAAAACTTAAAAGAAGTAAAAATTGCAATTAATAGAATTAGTCAAGACTTGTGATCAAAGAGTTAATATTTGGAAATATACCACGTATGAGATCATAGGTATTGTATTGAAGCAAAAGAAGTAAAGCAATTAACGACAATAATGAACAACGTAATAGAAAACATAAATAATAAAAGAAATATAAATTATACCACTATTTATATATAAGAACAGATGAAACTACAAGGAAATAGTAATAATTGTAATTACACCGAATTATTTACAATGCTGAAACATAGATATTAGAGAAAATGTAATCTTATTCTTATTATGTAGCAATATTAAATGACAAAAAATATATACACATATGTAAGTACATACCTTATAAGCTGCAATTCAATTTATAATCTCCAAATATAGGAGCTCTCTTTCATTAAATTCATAATAAAATGGTGTTTACAAAAGGCGAATTAACCCTAAATTATCCAAAGGTTATCGATCCAACAACAAAACACATCACCACTTTACATCCATTTATACATTGGTTACATAAGTTTCTTTAAGTAACTGTACTACCTTCCCATCTATAAGTACTGGAAGAATCTATTGTGTATATTCGGAATATTATACAATCAGTAGATAGATCAATAGAATAAACTAACAAACGAGCCAATAAAAACCATAAAACTAAATGAAACCACTAACACATCAGACGGACGACAAATTGCTGACACCTTTAATAATCACTTCGCACACGTAGGGGAATTACTTGCAAAGAATATCCCGAAGCCCACTAAAATGGACCATAATACTACAACAGTCAATAACACAATTTTTCTTTCACCCACTGATTAGAATTAAGTTAGCAGAACAATTCTGCTACTGCGGACGCGCGCCGCGCCGGGGATTGATGAACTTGCTGCGAGTGTGTTAAAAAAAATTGCGAATGATATATCGGGACCATTAGCTTACTTAATAAATTTAATGTTTGAAAATGGAGTAGTTCCCAACGCTTTTAAGATAGGCTTAATCAATTCCATATACAAAGGAGGTGATAGATCAGTTACGGCTAATTACAGGCCAATAACGCTTATTTCGAATATAGCAAAAGTTTTTGAAAAGATATTAATTATTTGTATTTATTTATTTGTCATTTATTATTATGTATCTATGGAGCAGGTTCAATAAATGTTTATATTATTATTATTATTATTATTATTATTATTATTATTATTATTATTATTATTATTATTATTATTATATCATCTATGATTTTTAATTTGTGCATTATCGCGTTTCAAAGCAAATAAAGTTCATTATTACCCATTTACATTATATAACGCCGGATAATGTCTTATTTTAGAAAACTGTGTATATGTACAAGTCTAACAGAGACAGATGGGTAAACTAGTATGCTTTCAGCATACCGTTACTTGCATTATATCTGTACATACTGGTTTTGTAATACACATATTTGAAATTTATGCGCATTACTGCATATATCCTTATAAATATCTATTGGGTCGCGTACTAATGCGAAAGTATGGGAAGTAAAAACATACCGTCACATATCTGGTTATCTACAGAACAAACTCCTATTCAATATTCTAAAGGAGAAATTAAATGGTAAAGCTATTTATTACTTAAGTTATTAAAGACTTGATGTTTATTGCTTTCTTCATTCTTACTTGGCAAGTACTATACAATGCACATATACATGTTTCTCGTATAACATATACAGTCTAATACTTTTAAAATAAGCTGTTAAAAAACAAATATGTATTTATAATATCGCCTTCTGAATGTAGACAATGTTTTGGACGTATTCGGCTGATTAAACAACCTTAGTATATTGTTTACAAATTTACAGGGCAAACTTCGCTCTAGACTTACACAAATTAAAGCTATACTTAATTGTAATAGTTCGATTTTTGATAAAGGTCATTTTTAAAAAGGTTAATTGTACAAATCTTTACCTAACAATTGAAAATTTTATATATTGCATATTTAATGATTAAGAACCACACAAAATGTATCATTGTAAAATCAACAAATTCGGCACTTTACGCTTTTTTTGTCTTCTTGGTGACTTATTGTCTTGTAAACTGAACTTCCGTTCATGCTTCTTAAGAGTGTGACGTCTAATCTGCATACAGAGTAACGTTAACCACGATCTACTTCCATGGTAAATAGACTTTGAACGCCCAAACCTGAGCTAGAATTTTGGGTAATATTTTTGATATTTTATTTCCAGTAAGTACGGTTTTAAGTTATCTTTTCTGTTTCAGAAAACTCTGTACATACTTACAGGTTAGATATATTTATAAAAAAAACAAGAAACTAATTTCCGCTATCATAAGCATATTTTCTGAAAAAAAAGGTGAGTGTAGGACACACGACACCAAATATCACTATGTCATAGTAACATCGTTTTGTACATTAAAATAACATTATTGCAAATATTTATATTAATTTACAACTGTTAACGTGTTAAATTGTTCATACTTTATTGCAACCATTAGCGTTCGTAAAATTGCACATTTTAACACCACGGTTCTAGTAAAAAATTACACATTCTATATATAGTGTATTGATACGTAGCAATATTGTCATTATTGTCTGCAATTGGTTGGGTGTTACTCCATTACATCAGGCATTTCAAAAAGCAATTGTCCGAAAAACGAAGAAAATTCATTTCAACCAGACGCACAGCTTCTGTGACAACCCTAATAATTCTTTGTTAACCCATTTGGTTGTTAAAAGTAAATAAATCGTAAAAAAAATTGACTTTCCTGTTTCGACGTTTATGTACGTATACTTTTATACCCACCACGACCCATCTCCCTGTTTTCATGTATTACTACGATGAAACGTCTGTGTGAGTGTGTAATTATTTGTTTTCGGCCGTTGTAAAACTAGACTCTGATGGTTTATGTTTACACAGGAATATATACTATTTGGCTACACATCTACCGGAATTTTTAAATAAACTTTTTTATGTGCCTTTTAATGTGCGGTGGTATATGTATATGTAGCCGGTATAACCGACAATTTATAGGTTCTTGTATATGCATGGAGACTGAAGGTCGTCCAAATATATTACTATTATACAATCGGTTATTAAAAATATCAAATATAGCGTAATAGCGGTCAGTAGGTACTTTAAATATTAACAGAATGATGTTAGAAAGAACAATATAGTTATGTTTATATAAAGTATATATTATTACTGTATTTGGTAGAAATAAACGACTATAACATTCACGGTGGTGTACATATAAACAAAGTAAACGTAGTGAAGAAATTGCGTTACAAATGGTAGTTTTTTTGTAATAATAAATTTGAGTATATTAAAATCCAATGCATAATGTGCTTTGTAGTAATTAAAAAAGAATGGAAAAAGTCGTATTTTCGTATCTAAAAACAAATTTCACAGTGAGAATATGCAAATGTGATAACCGTTTCCATCAAAAATGCTTTATTAAGCTTCTTTTTTATTATTATTTAATTTATTATAATTTCAATAAAAAGCTGCGGTACTTCAAGATAATTAAAGTAGTCTGGTAAAAGATGAGTTAGATGGAATTTTTCGTGCCAATATCACAATCTAAAATTTAATTCATTCCATTCAAATTGTCTGTTTCCTTCATTTCTTTGTTCCTGATTCTGATGTAATACATAGCATTCTCATACTTGTTGAACTTTCGACAAAATCTCCGTAAAACATATACATTTTATTAGCTTAATAACCCAGGTCTGACTGTATGGCGTTAGTTCTCTCGAATTATCCCTATTCTAAGTGCTTTTACCGATGGAACCATTCAGTCCGTATAAGTATATGTACACTATTCTCCAACCTAAACCGAACAAAGTACTATTTGTACGATATATTCTTCGATAGACGTTGTTCTCTTATATTTACAAATATGAAGCATTTTAACTTAATAGGTACGTAATTTTCGTTAATAATTTAATAAAATTCTATTCAATAAAATTTAAATTACATACCTCGTAAAGTAAGATCCATGCAAATACAAAAAATAAAGTGATACCACTGGCACATTTATAGTGTATTCCTCAAACTATAACCTTACCACCAGTCTAGGTATGGAAAATTTGACTTTCACTTTCTTGCATTCTTGTTTCTCTGACACGAAATGTAATGTGTCTACGGCGATCAATATCTTTTATATATATTTTAAAATTTCTAAGCTGATGAAAGTCAAATTTATTTGATACATGATTATTTATAAACAAACAAAATACCTTTGTTGTATGTTTCTTCTAAACAATTTAAGAAGTCAATATTGGCAAATGGATATGAAATACAATTAGAACTCTAACTCTGAAGTTAGGTCCGAATTAATTTAAGTTCAATATTACTTTAAGAAGAGATCCAACATGATGACGTTGTTTGCATGTTGTTCTCTTTATGTTGCATAGCGGTATACCTGCATATGTGTGACCGTAACCCTTCACAATGCGTAATAAGGCTGTTTTCTACCTGATGTGTGCCTACAATTTTAAAATAAGTCTGTGCTGGAATTGAAGACGCCTCTCTTTCACCTAATAGGCCTCGTCTAGCGCAAGTATATATACTAGTCCGTAAATGGTCGGCCCGAGTTCAAATTACAGGAATCAGGAGCGAACATTTGTACTCGTTAAAGACAATGACGAAAACTTTATAGAATTATCCGTGAAGTTACCGGAAAATTACAAAGATTTAGAAAGGTTTTTTTTCTATTGTAGCGCGCTGATGAAATGACGTTGTTAAATACTTTTATATTTTAATTTTTCTACAAAAGTTCTGTTTGTGGAGATACCTATTAAGTGTAAATGGTGAACTAAAATGAAAATTTACAGTTATCACGCTTTTAAATGCAATAAATTTGTTTATACACATAATTATCACAATGTTCTCTAAAGTATAATGTAAGTAATGAGTTATATTATTTAGAAAATTTGAAATAATATTTCTATATTAGAAGTAAGTTTTAATCAATCTAAGCACTTTCTTTTTATAAGAAAAATATCGATCTCAAATTCATCCCCTGTGGCACTCAGTATTAAATATATCGTATACTTCTCCAGGAAGTGATAAAAATTGAACCTGTTTGTCGCGCAGTCGTTATTGGAAAGTTCTCCGCAAATACGAGATTTGTATACCAGTGTCACAGATAATGGAACCGACTTACATACATATATAACAACGTGGACGGTAATAAGTTGGACCTTATTTGTTAGAGCATGCGAAACGCGCTAAGATAGGTTCGATTGGAAGAGAGACTTCAATAATTTACCACATCAAAGCTGGTACTACGACAATAAGCAACATTTCCTTGGCATACATTTACAATAGTGTCCTGATACGGCCCGCCTGGTTCAATTTTCTACTATCTCGAACTCTCCATTTTCTGGATTTGAAAGGTTTAAATCTTAAGTGAGGAAACGATCTTGGGAAAGTGATTACTCTATATACTCTGTAGTGTAGACAAGATATGTCGAAAGTATAATCAGAACGATTTTTCTTGCAAATATGTCATCTTTACTGACATGTGAGACAACGTATATAATAACAATAGGACAACGCATAAACTTCGGATAGTCTGCAATACAGTATAAGAAAGACACATACGCTAAAGTAGAAAGTTTATTGTAGATGGATCGAATGTTTTACTTAAATTATAACAATATAAAACGATAACATACAAAGTAAGTGTCTTGCTATTTATAGCAGATGGATCCAGTTACCGTGACAGATATAAAAATAAGAACAAACTCCAGTCATCCACAAACAATAAGTACAGCTAATATAAATAAATTAATGTATAAATTATTTCTAAAACCTCTAATAAAAGCATAGATTACTTTTTATAGTTACAAGAGAAGAAGGAATATTAGTTACAACACAACCGATGCAGGTATCATTAGTGGACGCATATAACAAGAAGGAAAAAGACGGTAACATGCAACACTAACACAAAAGAATTATCAAAGCAAGAACATGATCTTGACAAGTAGTGCAATAAATATAACTTTGGTAGAGCAAATCTAAATCGACCTTATTGTACAGTCTACTTTTAATGTTTTTAATACTTTTAATGTGAGGGTCTCATTTTTAACATGAATTGCTTTATTAAGTTTGTCCTTGATTTTTCATCCATAAAATAGTACTCTTTCTGAGGAGCAGCTAGGTACAGTACATAAGCTATACGAAGACCGATACAATAACAACTTTTCTTTAAGAAAGTACAATTTATTTGAACTTATGTTTGCCAGTACTAAAAAGTTTGGAATGATTGTCGAAGATTGATAGTATGTCGAGTTACATTTCATTTTATTACCACATCTTCTAACTCATAACGAGAGATGATGGATTTGAATTTTAGTTGATCGTTAGCCTATTTCTATTGTTTTGGACTATATCCATTTTTTTCGTGTTATAGACCGATTTTTTGGCAGCCTCCTTTGCTACAATTCTCAAAGTGTAATTAAACAATTATTATAATATTTAAATCCGTTCATTATGAAATGTAACATATTTTGACAACTCTGCCTGACTCGAAATTGATCTGGAAGTTTAGATTATCAAGCACACTAGCTATTTCTGATACTGTTTCCTACAATTCATAAATAGACGTATCTGATTTTAAGAACCCCTTTGCTAATGGTGCTAAATGTGAAGATCATGCATGCCCCTTATTTGTGTGGTAAACGGACCTGCAGTTAATTTCGGTCTTATCACAACTCCTTCACTTTTTTGAAATTCTACAAGACTTGGAAAAACTTGTATTTGTGACCACTAGTGATTTCGAAATCTTGGATTAATAAAACAAAGACGGACGTTGTTTTACATGTCTGGATTCTGCGGTTTGTGTATCTACACTTAGTTAGCTATTTTCTATAAAAATAAAATGAGGTTATTGACGCTGAAAACTGGATTGCATTTTTGTCTATTTAATCTGAAATTCTTTTAAAAATAAAGACATTATTTGAGATGCAGAGTTAAATAAAAAATCAGAGAGCTTTAATTAAGATGTGGTTTAGTATATTTTATTAGGTGCATAGAAAAAAAGAAAAAAAAGGGTAAACAAAAATCAGTCCGGAAAAAAATCACCAAATATTACAGTGAAATACATTTATAAGAAAAGTAGAATAGTAAGAGTTTTTAGACATTATAAAATGTAAGAATAGCTTTTGCCCTAAATATACTGAGTTAGGCGTTCGTGAACATCTAATACAACAATTGAACAGAACCCAGAACAGTCGAACTTATCAGCGGACTTTATCAGGCCCGTAACGCATATAAGAGAAACCTTCCTGTTAAAAAACACAAAATCGCCTTCTCTTCTCGGCCGAAGAATATATTCATAGCGTAGTGTGTACCTATGTATGCATATAGACGTATACAAGAGAAAGAAGGACCAACGTTTAAAGACTTTGTATGGTTGGTATACCTATGCGCGCGAGAGGGAAATTTTTATAAATCTTTATCGGGTCCGTTAAGACGGTCAAAACTAATCGAGATAAAGCCGAACAAGTGCATAAAGAAAAGAGGAAAGTGGTGTCTCTATGTATTATATTGAATATATAACTCGCTCTCTGTCTCTTTAGTTGTATAGCGCGAGTGTATGTGTGTATTTCAGTTAGGAAATCTATAATCTACAGAAAATTCGCATAAATACGAACATATCTGTATATAGGCATATTTTAGCGATCCTCAATCGGATATAAAGACTTATAGGCACCGCAAAGTAAATAGAAGACGGAGGTATAAACGCATTTATTGTACAGACCGTATCCTAGTTTGCGGTACGTATATATTCTCTCAAATAAATTAACACTCTAATTAGATAAGGCTGTTCTTAATTGTCGAGCCGGTAAGGAAGAGATTAGATAATAAATATCTTTGAGATATAATCCTTACCTTTCATGGAATGGAGAAGTTAGGTATTTCAAAAAAGCACGTTGGCACTGTACATACCTGAAACAAAAGAACAAGTCAGTATCATTATCTATTTAGAATAAGGAAGCGGGAGATTAAACATGTCAAACATAGATTCTGATTCAGATAACCTGAAAAATTGCTTATACGTATATGTAAATTTGTTTTATCCCGCTGAAACAATTTATTAAAAATTTTTCAAGTACTTTTGGAGTACTAGGTAACTCCATCCACTTACCACAGTAAGAAAACAGTTTTGAATCGGTGGTCTCGGGCAGATTAGCTTAGACTCTTGTTTGGGTGGCAGGTATAATAATTTAATACTGCTTCTAGATTTCTATCAAAAGAAAAACGTCATAAGCTCAGTGATCTGCTTTAGGAGCTGATAAGAAAATGCCCTCGATATTTTCATATAATAAATAATTGTATATAGTTTAATACTTTAGCGAGCACCTTACACATATTTTGCGAAAGAGAAGCAGAAACATGTCCAGCCTACTTCTTGTATAATCTCGTTCTCAAATGCTCCCTTTTTATGTGAACTGACCAAAAATTGACAAGTGTAATGAATTGTTATAGAATTAATAAGTACAGAAAACAACAACATTTGCTAATGTAAGTAGTTTAAGGTGCCACGTACTAATACATAATAAACAATCATTAAAAAGCCAATTTTTAGACAATTCTTCAGACAATAACTTTAATTAATGTGGTTGGTAAATTAACTAACGAAGCATCAAAGACTTTCCATGGTGCTATGCTTAGACTGATGTGATCATTTTGTTATGCATACCTCTATATTGGTGGGATAATGGAAGAATAAACGGAAATATTTTAATATATCACTTTTTTAATATCTTCAACTGCAAACAGTATAAACATATAAATTCGGAAAAACGACTCAAGAATAAGTTGCAAGATATAAGTTTCAGTTTACTCCTATGACCAACCAACAGTAATAGCGAAACGAATTTCAAATAATTTAAAACTTTATTTTAGTAGTGCCTTTCAAAGTTCTCTTGCTCATCACGTATGAAGGAAAAGTGGAAAATAATTGCTAGTAGGTACTTATATACTTATATTATGTAATTATAAACCGATAGAGCTATACAGCATAAAATTAATTACTTGTATCGTTTCAAACGAAAGTAAAAGAACTACTAAGTATATTACTGAAATAGTTTTACGTAAAATATTGATACGCCTGTATCAATAAATACGATATAGTGCATTACTTTAACATTCAAAGCAACCAAACTACCACAAAATATGCAGCGTAATTTTATACGTTCTTTCTGAAGAATGCGAATACAATGCGTTCAGTATTGTTAACAAATTAATTTAACCTTAAATCTCTTGTGGATAACTAGTTGGAAAGAATCGATTTATTGCAAATACTAGACCGTAACAAATATTTCACTGACGTGTAACCGATGTTGATGATTTATTAACGATATTATTTCTGGTAATTCAAGAAACAATAGATCGAAGACCTCTAAACGTGCTATTTTATTTTTTGTACTTCTTTTAGTAGTTTTAGTAGCACTTTTATGTATACGTACATAATAAAATCGTTGACTTTTATTGAGATGATGAAATTATTGCCATAGAATATGTAGGACATTTCTAATTTGTTATCATATAGTTTCTCATTCACAGTTTTCGAAAAATACTTTTCAGCTCTTCTCGTAAAGTACTCTCAGACAATATTGCTTTGTAACTTCTATAACCACGACTAGTGTTGTTTATGAAGTGACGATGATGTCCTTATCATACTCATATAGCTTTCTTGTCTTTAGCAGCCTTAAAAAACCAAAGAAATGCCTATAATAGCCACTCATGGTATATTGTTGGAATTCACCCTGCGGGCGAATGCAACGAAAATAGATCAAGCATTAGAAGCGGACCATTGCAGTCGCCCTCAGGGTGAATTCCAACAATATACCATGAGCGCCTATTATAGGCATTTTTTTGGTTTTTTATCTTAGCAATTTTCGACGTGTTCATATTTAGTAGTCTTAGATAACTAACATTTAATTTTTTTACATTCATCATAACACACCAATTTTTGTTGTCTAACTCTTTGTATGTATGTTTAATAATATCAGGAAAATTATTATAACACGCATGAGAAGAATACGAGTAAAAACCAAAAAAGTGCCTGTAACAGGCTCTCATGGTATATTGTTGGAAATCGCCCTGCAAATGAGTGCAATGAAAACAGATCAAGCATTAGACCCGAAGCACGTGGTTTTGATCTATCCGACCTCGTTAACAGTCCTCCAAATGCAAGGCCTAATTTCATCGCAACTTGTCACTCAACCTTAATCGTATAATACCATGGACTCACTCTCGATCTGTAATGGTAGTTCCTGCAGTGTAATGGTAATTCCATATACGGCTTATTATGACGTAAACATATGAAATCGTCCAACAATGAAACAATCAACAAATTGCCCAAGCGAGATCTGTTGTTACCGACTTAGGTCGTGCTAGGTCGCAGACATTCCCAAGCCGACAGACTGTCGAGTGTTCAACGCCATCTACGCGGATGACACCGCAATAGTGGCCACCTCGAAGAGTCCCGAAATCGCAGCCCAACTAGCTCAGGCACAGTTGGATCGAATCGGGGGATTCTTCAGCACATGCGGTCTTACGATCAATCCGAGGAAAACGCAAGCTATTGCGTTCAGCCGGAGACATCAACCCTCGCCTCAAAAGATAACCGTTCTACGGACGGAAATCGACTGGGGCGAGAAGATCGAATTCCTGGGAATGATCCTCGACAGGAAGCTAACTTTCGCCGAGCATCTAGGTAGAGCTAGGAACAGGGCCATCGGTCGACTGCACCAGCTATATCCTATCCTAGGTAACCCCAAACTTAGTCCCAAAACGGGCGCGATGCTGTATAAAACGTACATCCGCCCGATCCTAACCTACGCCAGCCCAGCCTGGGCCACGGCGGCTCCATCACACATCGCACCACTGGAGCGAGTACAAAATCGCGTCCTGCGACTCGTATTCCGCCTTCCTAGACGCACCTCGCTGGTCGTCCTCCGGGAAGTAACAGTAGCAGACGCCCAGGACTTGAACGAGTTCCTGAGGAAGCTCAACAGAGGCTTTTTCGGGAAGGCTCTCTCGAGCAACAACCCGGCGATGCGTAGCGCCATCGCGCAAAAATCAACGGGGCCAACCAAACACCGTACCACTACGGAAACACTCCGGCGAATGTGATACGGTAATACACACCACCAATACCTAATTCTGTTTTATGATTTCGGATATCCAACAGCGAGGGAGATCCACCAGAAGACTCCAAGGACCCAATCCGACAACACCTGAAGACCACCAGAAGGACATCCGGACAGGAAGTGAAGCTGGAAGAAGATGAGCCCATCCGCAGAGAGGACGGAACAACCAACGCATGGTAAAGGACAAAATTCTTAAAATTTATGTCATGGTTTTTGTGCGCATGATTGGCAGACGCCATTTCTAAAATATGTCCAAATATTCCTGGAATGTTGTTTACATGTTTATTGCTTGTTTGAAGGTGTTTGGAGGTTAGTTCTTAGTTGTGAGTTTAGTGATTTTGTTATGTGTACGTTTTACCTACTTGGTTTATGTATGTTGGCAATTATCCTAATTATAGTAAAAAGCATAATTAAATATTATAGTTATTTGTAACTGCAAAATTTGTTGTTTGATTCTTGTTTAAAACCTATTCTTATACATAATTATCTTATACTTGATGTACATTTCGAACATAATGCTTGAAATCAAATTCAAACTTTTCCGCCAACATTCTTGGACATATTTTCAAGCTGGCACCAAATGCCTCAAGGTAGCTCAGAATCGTCAATAAAACATCAAAGGTTCCGATAAACTTGTCCTTTCTGTTTATTCTGTGCTAAGGTTGAGTAACGATTTGCCCTCGCTGCAATAGCTGATAAGTGGTCCGGTTCCAACGGTTGATCTATTTTCATTTTTTATTTATATTATGAGCGCCTATTACAGCATTTCTCGATATTTTAAGAATACGAATAGTATGACGTCAGTAATCATTAAAAATTTAGTTCTTAGTAAGTTGCATTTAAAATGAGTTTCTCAGTGAGTGCTTTGCACGGCCTCGTTATATTATGATGCAGTTGCCTTTGGAAATAGGGACTATTCTCGCTTTCATGAGGTATCATGTCAATGACAGAAATTTCATATTCCTCTCTGATTACTGAATATAACTTATTCAATATAAAAATGGAAATTGAATTAACCAACCAAGAATGTGATATGTTGAACTCAAACGGTTATATAAGTATATTGTCGGAACATAGGAAGAACCTGTCTCAATTTAAATATATAGTAATTTTATGCTAATTAAGTTTCGAAAATTATAAATCAAATAGAGGTCTCCCAGTTATGACGTTGACCATCTTGTAATAGCATAATTACTTCGCTTTGTATCCTCATTATACTCATAACTATGTAGCCACAGATAATACCTTACTTACAAAGGTATCAAGACTAAAGTTCCTTCGTTTTTAAAATGAAAAAAAAGAAAGGAACTCTTTACCAGTAAATAAAAGTCATTATATTAGTTGAAAAATGTTACAAAATATATTGATTACAATTTCTATTTATTCCAGCATCAGCATGATACAAGTCCACGACAGGGTCAGAAACATGTTAATGCCATCCTAAGCGATTGTCTACAGTGTTCTAGAACAGCCAAGATCCGATTTCCTAACTGATCGTAAAACTGGCAATGAATAACATCACAGTCAACTTCTTTCTACGGTTAGAGACTACTAAAGAACAAAACAATGTGTATTATTGAGTAAAGACATCTTTGTTTCCTATGATAATGTTTAACCACAAATCAACCACAGAACGTTTGAACAGATATCATGGGAAGTAAGAAACAGTACGAATTTGATTAACAAGCAAACCGATGGAACTGTTCTCTTCCGATTTTGATAAAAATTTATATACACACTATATTTATGTGAATCATCAGAAAATAACAGACGCCTATTTTGTTAAAGCTAATTTACACTATCTGTTTTCTCGTACTAGATAACATTAGATTTGTGATAATTTGCTTTTATTGTGTTTACACCATGTGATTTCGACTAAAATTTGTTACGATTATAGAACTATAACGAAGACATACCAAAACATAGTCAGTTATTGGGAATAGGACGGTTCCTATTTCATCTGATAAATCTTACCAGAAAATATTATTTGTGGGTAAACTTCATGCTCTATTTTACCGACACAGTGGTTTGACGTGGTTTGACGCTTCTATTGGACTTAATTGACCTCAAATATTTTGTACTTAATAAAGCGTGCTTGTAACGTACCCGAAAGAAATAGCAGGTAGTAACAGGACGTGAAGAAGAAAATAAATTACTTATATTCACACTTTTCACACGAACACAATAAAGTACTTGCCAGTGGAAAATCGGAAGAATGAACAGATGATATTTATGAACCGTCTGTATGGTGGTATAAAAAACTTCTGTTTTTAACTGCGTACATAAAACCACGAAAATCGCAAAATTCTATAAGTTCATAGTCTCAGCCTGGAGGGCAGCACATAGACCTATATAATGAATTACAGTTATTAGATTCTCAAGAGGATTGACTTCTAGATGTTTATGATGACAACATAAATACCTCTGTGACTTAGAATCTACTTCTCAATCAGCACCAAGTACAAGTTCAACAAGGAAAAAACTTAAAGCGGAGGAAAGTGCAACAAGTGATCCAATTATTGGCAAAACAGTAGAAACTTTAAATATACTTGGAAAACGGCTAAAGGCGCCCCCAACTGCATCCATCAGTTCTGTGAAGTCTGACATTCGTATATTCAATGACTATGTGGAGAGTGAACTTAAAGATATCGAAGATCCAGAACTTGTTAATGATGCATAGCATTTAATTCATAATGTATTATATGACACTTACAAGAAATGGCTTGCTACAAAAAACGCAAACAATAATGTTACGTTTGTCGTTACGGACACCAATATTCAATAAAAAGATAAATTTCAAAAATTAAATTTCTTTATTGCCTCCCATTGCCAAGACACAAACCTCTCACTGTTAAAGTGGTCAGTAAATATCTTCCGTATTTCAATGGGTCCATCAGCAGATCGATTAATGTTACTTCTTTGCAGATCTGTGAGGAAAACATTAGACCTTCCCTCTTTTAGCGAAACCAGTTCAACATTTTCTTCATCAATACCTTTCAAATAATATTGTCTTCCTTCTTTGTGTTTTATAAAATTATGAAGAACGCAACAGGTAAGGGTAATCCATTGCATCTTCTCTACAGATTAATTAATTCCTCTTTGTATAACTTGAAATCGATTTGCCAAAATGCCAAGAGCATTTTCAACAACCCTCTGTACGCGACTTAAACGATAATTCGCAATTTTTTCTTTTGCACAAAATCGCTGGCCCCACGGTTCATTATTCGATTCGACAATCGAAACGCGTCATCTGCAATAATCACGTCTCCTCTGGAAAGTTTAACAAGTTGTGATCAACTGCTGTGCATATTATATTGCTATTGTTATAAACACCCCCGTAACTAATACGACCATTACATCCAACGTCAACATAAAGAAAATTGTAATCAACATCTACCAAAGCCATTAACACAATGCTGTTAAATCTTTTATATTAGTTGTAATAGAAAGATCCATCGCGTTTTCTTGCTTTAAAGGCAATATGTTTCCCATCTAGGGCACTGAGACAATTAGGGTAGTTCCATTGCATAAAAAATCGTTTTGAAATTACAAGCCATTCTTCTTTGGTTGTTGGAGTTTTTAAGTATTCATCTTTAAGTACATTGTATATTGCTTTTCCTGTTTCTGGTATCGAATAAGAAAGTGATGGTACAGAAATTCGAAAATAATAACTCAGACTTTGAAAACTTTCCTCGGTTGCCACATATCGTAGAGTAACCAACAATCTAAAACGTATTTAGGTAAAGATAACAACAAAATGAATGCATGCATTTCTCAATGTTACCGTAATTTTGATAAAATACTTTCAAGAGAACGGTATCTTCATGTTTAATAAGAGGTTCAATTTTTGTCAAGAGAAAGTCAAATGTCTTTGAAGTCAGCCGGCAAAAGTTTCTGAAACTACGTGGATCCTCAAATTTTCAGTTCTTGGAAAACCATCTTCGAAACTCCTCTGCCCAAGTGTCTCCGCTGGAGCCACTTGCGAGTCCACAGACGCCTGCGTCGAGTTTTGTTAGTTTTCAATGCTTTATTACGTTTTATTTGTTTTATTAACAATAATACACATAACGTGATGCCAATCAAAACTTCAGTTATGGTAGTTATCAAAAAAGTGCTTTATTCTCAAATATTATTTATCCGACCGATACCTTGTTATTCACATATTTACATATTTTACAATGTGTTAGCTGTGCGTTGCGGAAAGAAAAATTCACTAGTTTTTCAAAGACTGCCGAACGTTGTCGCAGGTAACCTTTGCTTCAAGCCTAGCTGACGTATTATATTGTTTCTTGCATACAGCTAAATACTAATTTTTTTTCAAATAAAAAATTGAAAAGCAATAATGTCCAAAATTATACATGGCAACATACCACAATACAGATATCTTCTATATCTATGATATTTATAAATCAAAGTTCGTACATGCATGTACATAAATGCATGTTAAGCGTAAGCTTAAATTCCATGTGTTCCAGCCATTTCTAAAATATCTGTATGTAGTCCAAAACCGACTTTGCAAGTAACTATGAACGAGGAAAGAAAGTGCAATATGTTTAGATTTAATTCACCATTAACTTGTAGGAAAACTTCTCCAAGTATCCGTCTAACCGTATAGGTACTGAAACTCTCAAATTATACATATATTGTAGCGCAGATTACCGTTACGATAATTGAAAATAATTAGAATAATTCCCAACGAATCGACCGTCGTCGTCCACACTTATTACCTCGATAAATAGTCTTGATACTGTACGTTATGCTTTAAATACATACTACGTATGGTGTTCCATGCGAAGTGGTATTTTTCCTATAAATTAACAATTATGTGGAATTGTTGTAGACAAGAATCGAGATATTTCTGAAATGGTTGTCGATAGATATGTACTTATATTTAAGAAGATAATAATGAAGTCATAAATACGTAAAATTAAAACGGTATTTATTTCTCTTCTACTGAAATTTATTATTATTATGTTATAGTTGAATGTGTAAGTAGTAAAATAAATTTGAAACTAAACTACGTATATGTATATACGTAGTGCAGATATGAAGAAGTCATATGTCTTTAGATTCGTACAATTGTATCCCCTCATATACCCTAAAGAAAGACAAATTAAACCAATCTTGTGTTTATCACGTATGTCATCTTGTGTAGAATTGGTAAGAAAAGAATTCCGAATTGGAAGTTCAGTTCTATTCTTGTTGAAGCTGACGAGTTTTCATTTGTTCCGGTTAATCCATATGATCCTCCTGTGTCAATATAGATAAACTTTTTGTTAGCAACTCGCATATCCATCGCACTAATTTTGAACTGTTATGTCACAGTCTTGCTTACACAGACTGGTCTGTACTCGAAGCTTTTGATAATGTTGATCTTGCTCCGGAGAAATTTTATGGAATGCTTCGACATATCTTCGATGTCTGTGTCCCAAAGTATTCGGCAACTGGCAAGAGTTCGTCCTATCCAACTTGGTTTACGATGGATATTATTAATATCTTAAAACTGAAGTTATATTACGGACGTAAATGGTAAATAACAAAAAGTTCATATTTCTTGAATGAATTTAGAAGAACTCGTTCTTTGTGCAAGTCCAAAATATCCGAGGCATACAAGGTGTATCTCAACTCAGTTTTGTCCTCATTACAACATAACCCTAAACTGATATTTCAATACCTACACAACAAGAAAGGTACTACAAGAATACCTAACGCCTTGATTCACAATGATGTAGTTGTGGATAATCCGTGCAGTATTGTTGACGCTTTTGCAGATCATTTTTCATCTATTTACAGTATTAGCTCCGGTTTTTCTCTAGATTTTTGTCAAAGTGATTGTGTTCCCTTTTGTTTACGTTACGTTACTGAGGATGAGTTGGTCCAACTAAAACTAATGGCTAATGACTTGATTCCATCTTTCATAGTTCGTGATGCTGGATATACCTTAGCAAGACCTCTGCCGATGACCGCAGTGGTTAGGCGGCTGACTATCGTTGTGGGAGGACGATAGGTGCTGGGGTTCGATTCTCTGGAGGGACGGTGACATTTTTTCAGAGAGTTTAATCCCGGATCGACTTGCCATTCGCTGTTGGGAGCAAAGTGATTAACAGCGCGGCATCATAAAAGGCGATATGGTGCTGTCACAAAGCCATTGAACACAACTTACACACACAAACTACACCCCGAGAGTTACAGTGATAGCCAGACAAACGATACAGGTTACGGAGTCACTGGAACTAAGCACCCACCACACATAAAAAAAAATTAGGGACCGCATACCCGGTTTTTCCAGTCATATTTCCTCCCTAACGTAGTACGTTATTCAAAGAAATCGGCAAACAAGTAACACACTTTACAACATATTCATTATTATCTGTTCTATTGTTCTAAGAGGCTGAAAAATCCCATCAAAGTTGATACAATTTTTGATAGTATATATTTGGATAACAAAAATGGAAAAGGCATCAATATAGTTTGATTTTAAATGTTCTATGACTTGCCATTAAATGTGTACTCTACTCCATTGTACTCCAAACGTATTTACACACTAAAACATATTTAACACTATTCTACAGTAAAATATACTACGATATGTTAATGCCTACTGTCAAGTCAACACTAGGATTGTTTTATGTATATATGCTGTAGTAGCAAATTTTGTAATAGAGGACCTAGCTAACAACATAAGAGGATTGAATCATGGAACCATTTCGAAGAGGATTTAACATTTTAAAATATCGAAATATAACGAACGTTACCTGAACAAACTTTTGATGAACTACGTCATCTATCGATTCATACAAGTTCTTTCGAGACGAGATTATTGTTTTCATCCTAAAAGTTAGTAGGTGAAGAAAATTAATTGATACTACAAATTAATTTGAACCACAAATAACAAACTCGGAACAAAATATCGTTTCATGTGAATTTCATTTCATAACGAATATCGTAAACACAGATTTGTAGGAAGTACTTTTAAATACACTAACTTCAACATCACGTGCTAAAATAAACGATAGTTTTAATACCAGGAAGTATTTTTACACTATAAGATAACTTGACTTAACTTTTTTCACTATACCTACACCATAAACCTTTCATTATATACTTCGTCTTTCAAGAATTAGCCTGAATTTATAAATTCAAATTTGAGTTCATTTAAACTTTTCTGTCGATTTTAATTGCTTGTACACACTATTCAGTAGATATTTATGTTCCTCCATAAAATTTACTAAATATTAAAATATTATTTTATATGTTATTATTTAATGTAACGAATGATGTTGAATACATTAAGATATATAAACCTTAAATTGTCTAATATAAGACAAAATTTTTAAAATATATTCAATTCGAAATATCTATTGTTCACCTGAATCACAGACTCACTAAAGAGTGTCTATTTAGAGTTTAATTAACTCTAAAGAGTGTCAAATACACATAATGCATGTGTTTGCAATTGCAGTTAGTGGCAAAGTATCTAATAAACTCACATTCTAGTCTGCTAACTGCATTCTTTCTGAGTGCTGATTATCTGGGTTTTTTTAACACTTTTCCTCTGACTGCGAAAAAATAATATTTTAAGTATGTGCGCAGGCGTAAGCGTGATAATAATTCATAACCAACCGGTGAGCTCTATAATTGGCCCCAAGTATTTGGGATATGAAAGCCTGAATTATTATTATTAAGTAAGCTGAAAAGAATATTTTGACTTCATGCATTATAACAGCCTAATACTCAGCTCTAGAATGAAATGTTTCATACTCATACACATACTCAAATCATTCGCTGTTAAATGTTATAAAGACGAATTAAAAGATTACTATTTCCAGCAAGATAATATCTCGGTCGTAATCACAATAAATTTGATGATCTACAGATAAATAATGTACGACTGGTAAAGTAGAAATTTCGAACATATTTGGGCGACATTTGGAAATACTTCATCACATTGTGACTCAAAAGAATGAAAACTGCGCGAGTTTATTCAGATGTGTTCGCGCAAATTGTAAGTGTCGTACTAAAGCGAAGCAAAGCATCCAAAACAACTTAATGCGGCGTAATTAGATTTCAATATCATACCTAACAATGATATTTGTATCACAATTACATTTCATCTTTTATTTTATTCTAGAGGTTCCAGTTATCTCTTCTATTTTCACGGCGCTGCACCATGTATTTATATCGGTGTAAAAAATTAAATACAATATTTATAAGTTGTAATCATATATCAGAATTCGTAGAAATGCAAATCAATATTAGTAAAGAACGAGAGAAAGTCACTGAAATGCCTTACACCTGATTTAATTTTGAAACACACGTGCAAGTCACACCAATATTATCTACTTTAAATCACGAAAAGTTCAATCGTTTGAAATTTAGAGGGTTACTCCCCTTCCAATAACATCTACTAGTCATCTAAGGCATAGTTTATTGAATTATTTATTGACGCATATACATCTCGGTAGGCTGTACCAATCGTATATAATTATTGTGAAACAGAGATTCCGTAACACAGGCACCTTCGAAATAATTAATAAACATAATTAAATTGCCCGTGTATACGACCATTTTCACTGACTAAGAGATGCGCATAGAGAAATGAAGCGATGGAGATTACAAGAATGAAAAGTATTAGATCTGTTTTGATTAGCCGGCCACAGTCGGGCATATGATCTCCGCGTACTGAATCGGCATGTGTAATGGCACTAATTTATGATGATTGTAAATTAATTACATTTTTTTTTCCTATCCGTGATCAGAAAAGGAATGATGCTGTGAGATGCTCATCTCAGTTACGCGAGGGACATATACAGCACAAGTAGAAATAAATGAACAAATTAAATAGCTTCCATACGACACATAATATTTTAACTTCTCGGAGATTTTCACACTCTAGTAAGAATCTTCATTAATAATACAGCGGACATCTACAGTAACAAGAATTACATGAAGGTTTGTTTTTGCTTTAAATACATATTTCTTGTTCCTTAATAATATTTACAACACTATCTAATAATGGACTAATTTTCATTTTAATTGTTATTACATTTGCTTTTTCGCAGTTTTTGTTACTCTACTACTATAGTTAATCAATTACCTTAGTTACTTGTTCCAAGCAACTAGATCGATAAATAATTAACCAACTTATCTAATTATCGCCTTGTACAATTTTCTTAAAACATTACTGTATCTTAGAGAATTACAATTAATATGAGGTAGAATAGCAAAGAATATTAACATGTGTATGTAAGTACATCTAAGATAAAGATGAAGGTACTTGAACTTTTATTATTATGACTTTTAAATAAGAAATTATATCGTCCATTTCCGTCTAATAGATTCCAAACAGCAATTTATGTTGTGTAGTTGTTAGAAAATTTCCGATAGAAAGGCGTTTTATTATTGAGAGACCGTCATGAATTATGTATTTGGTGTAACTGTAAAGGCGTTATGGGCGAACAGCATAAGACATCGATATGTAAGCGTTCATAAATTGTAAAAGCAATATCGCGGGGGTATATAATCAAGAAATATAAATAATTTTTATTTTTATTAATTTTATAATGAGTTTAGGAGTGCGTTGGGGATCTAAATTAAAAATGTGCCTATATCTGGAATGTTGTTGATGCTGCCGGATTGTCGATGCCGGTTTCGATGTCCATCGGGCAGTACGCGGTCGCATTTTAATCGTCCCAAAAATTATTAATACCTATATACTGAAGGATCAATCGCTCTAGCAAGGAGAAAGCGTCATTCACATTGCTACGAAACTTGAACTAAAATCTATCAAAATGAAGAAGTATTTATAGTGTGGCATGGTTTACATGAATTACGTAGTAAATATCCTATTTTTAATAACAATAATAACAATGGCAAAATACTGTAAACCTGCTAAACTACAGGACTGGTTCTGTATTAGATGAAGAGACTACGAATATATACTATATACAGTGTGGTAAGCACTTATGGAATAAAATTATTTTTGATGTTATCGTAGAGTTTTATGAAAAATGCTCAAAAACTTCAATTTTTAATTTTAAAGATACGGCTTTTGACTGAAATTTGAAGTATACAGGGTGATTCACTTAAATACAGCACAAAGTAGATGATCTTTTTTTAAATCGAATATCCTGTATATCTTTTAATTCTTGAAGTCTCCTTAATGAACTAATTTTAACGACTCATACAATTTATGACCTAAGTGACTGTTTACGTTAACTGTAGGCATTAAGGTTAAAAGACTATGAAAACTTTCATTAGAATTACTGTTACAGTTTAACGTTTTAAAAGTTCGAAGTGTTATTCATTTAGCTGTTGAAAATAGCCTAATTTTTACTGTAGAAAAAGAAACCTAACGATCTATTCCATTTCTTGACACAAAAGTTATAAGGGACAGTAAAAATAAAATAATGTTGAATTGGTATCAAAAACCAACTGCGTCAGGATGGTTAATCAATTATTACTCTAGTCATCCACTAACCGGTTAAATGTTGAGCAAGCTCTGGTTTGGGTTCTTCTTTGAACATTTTTACAGTAGTTGAAGAAAGCAATAGAAAGTAAACCTGATGTATCGGTTCTGAATGCGAGTTCAGTGAGCGAAATAGGAAGAGAAAATGCTGTCTAGAACACATAGCGTTCAGTGACAAAATAATTCAGAGTAAGACTACTGCAAAACTACCTGCAAGTTATTTTGTACCGGATAAATCTTATAAAATAGTTATCATTGCCTTGTTCTTAGGATATTTGTAGTTGCAAATTGCGATGTAAACAACTTCTCTTGGGGCGAAAGCAAAACGTATTTCCTTTGTCTATAGGACGGATGTTGTATAGGACGCAGAAAAGCAAATCATCTATTTTTAGGATTAATACAGGTGGTCTTAGTAAAACAAAAGAATAATGGAAATTGTACTGTACCAAATGGCAAAACGAAATGAACATATTCAAGTATGTCATAAAGTTTTTAGTGACTTGCAATTGATTAAAAGCTATACCACAGAAACACACCACACAGTGATTAATCTCATCAGTTGTTTTTCCAAACAGGAAGTCATAGTAGATTTATATGTAAAAAAGAGCTCCTTAGTCCAGAACTGAACTTAAATAAATTGTTTATCGATTTTAAAAAGAAAGACCTAGAAAGCAATGTTAACTATCTTTTTTATTCAAACGGTCTTAGACATAATTTTATAAGTTAAGATTTGGTAGGCTTAGATTAATATGTTAATTAATGTTCTGTTATAACACAATAATAAAATTTAAGATGCTCCTTATGAATAAAGCTCGCCTTTTAACTCATTGGATTATTTTCTATTAAGCTATCTGATTTCAGATGTTACACTTCACTTCATTTTTTAAATAAATATTTACTGTCCATATTGTTTCCTGTATCTTCCTCTGTCGGTAGGTATACTTTTCTAACGCACTTTAGAAACATTTGGCTTTTTTATTATAATAATAAATACAATATAATATGTACCTATGTATTTTAACAGCTTATTTACTAGCGCTTAAAATGTATAAAAATCGACAAGCTAAATCACTAGTATTAAATGATCTACCTTTTTGTATCATTGTCATGCTAAAGTTTGGAGAACCATTTTCACCTTATTTTGACTATGAATCGGTAAAAAAATAAATTACTGACACCTTACACATGTTACTGTTTGGACATTAATAAAATATCGATTTATCAATCCAGATTTAAAGAAGTTATCATAGAGATTATTTATTAACTCATACAATTTCGTGCCTACAAGTCGACGATTTTCTTAGAAAGTATTTTTCGACTACTATCTAGCGATATTCCAAAAGGCGGAGGCGGTCTCCGAGAATAAATAACAGAAAAAATCCTTTTTCTTCTGCTTCAATCGTGTTCGCCTTGTCGCGCGGCTCCGGCATTCATCCCGGATAACCGTGTTAAATTTACGTGAACGATTTGAATTCGAAAGATTGAATAACATTAAGCTGTATTAGCTGGAATTTAAGCGCTCGTCTCGTACATAGCTGGATGGCCGAAGTCGAGGCCGTAATGCACGAATGGTAAATAAGAAAAACTGTCCACTTTTGAACCTGGTAATGGAATTAACGCGAGATTAAACGCACAGTCGACTAGATTCCTAGTTAGCTTTTACAGACGCCTAAACCTTTTCATCGTGCTGCTTGGGCTCTATATATAGAGGCAGAGAGGCTGTACTTAACCAATAGGTGAGTAAGATCGACGACGTCACCCCGCCTGATGTTATTCCACACAGAAACACACTCACAAACACATATAAAGCATGAAAATCATGTACTATACCGACATTATACAGCTGTTAAAATATTACACCGTCATCTAGACTAATTATAGGAGAAGTTAGTACGATGTCTACGGTAATAATAGAAATATAACATAATAAAAGAGGTACAATGAAGGATAAACAATTAGATATTTTTATTAGCGGCATGCCTTCTTCTTTTATAACACGATGTGTCTCGTGAATCATACTCGTATGCTGTTATGGCAGAAAAAAATTACACACATGTACACCTTCATGTATCTACAATGAAACTTCTCACAAATACATATGTATTAACTATAATTACTCACTATATGAAGTGTTTGACAAAAATACTTATAGAATGTAGAGAGAGCGAATTAAACTATGTATCTCTCTTCTGTCTTTAAAATTTCTCTTTCAACTTGCAATTTTTGTACTGATAGGCTCTATAGGTTATTATTTATTCCTACAAAAAAATTTTCGTCTTCAAACTAATTTTTCCATCAATTTTTTCATTGATTTTTCTTGTTGCTTATATTATGTTATGCAAGTTTTCCGAATATGCAGTGAAATACGTTTTAACACGAAAACGCGTAAAAAGAAATATCGGTTAACACGAAACAATAAAGCGGTCCCGAAAAGTATTATTGTATTTGCATACATTTTTTTCTCTTAACACGAAACAAAAATCGCTTTACACGAAAAGATATCGTTTGTCGGAATGAACAAAATATGAAAACAACTGCCACGTCGGCGAGAATTAAAAGGGGTTTGAAATCAAAGCGAACGAGACAATGTTGTTTATATGAAAAGGACAATACAAAAAATACATATATCAGATTATTTTTGGAGAAAATTATAAACGTTTTATTTTTTTAATTGCAAATTATGGATTAAATTTTAGTAACTTCTTTCGATAACAACGTGATTTTATTTTATTCTATCTTAATTGTTACAACAAACTTAAAAACGATAACATTTTTGAATAGAGAATAAAGAGACTTTTCAAACGATATATCACAAACCTATACTTCCCATTAAAAAGAAATGGGGGTTGTACCTGTCATTCGAAGGGGGTTGAAGGATTAAATAGTAACATCAGATCTCATATGCATGTTTAAATTTGAATTCTATTCCAAAAAAGTTTTTATTCTACTCTACATGTCTCTCGATGTTAATAAGGAATTATAATTTGACACGACTTATAAATGGGTAATGAAGCAGGCTAATTATCGGCGATGAATATCATAATTAAGAGTCGGCATAATGTATAGGCAAGGTATTATATTTGATTAGTGCTACATGGACTTCACACACAGTTCCAAAATTCATTGCAAATGTCATGGTAAATTATCTAGAGTCGAAACCAAATAATAATATATATGGAATAATAATAATAAAAAATTACTACTCGGTACTACTTATCAAATATGTGAACATAATGCTACTCCCCACTCATCTTGCCAAATGTATAGTTATTATATTGATCAACTATATAAAACAATTGAATTGAAATGTCTTTGAACACGAACTTACATATATTAACTGTTTCGATATTATATATATTATTCTTAAATTTATCTCCTCTTTGCCCTTCATCTACAGTGAATTTGGTAAATACACTAACATACTCAATATCTTTAGTGTATTTTCGCTCCATCTACACTTGGACTTTGCCATTGCGTAGTACTTTTTATAGTAATTTAAAGCCCATAATACACTATCATAAAAATACATGGAAAAATACATATAAATATACATGTAAAAATTGAAACACTAATTACAACAACACAAGTTAACATGTGTAATTATATGTATCAAGTACGACAAAGGGAAATCATTTTTTGGTGTTGGTGCATAGTAAATAAATAATGTTGGCAGTACTCAAAATCTTAACGTAATAAATTATTTATTATATGCGACTTGTGTTTACTTGTTATTTCGATTTATATAAACGTGTTTAAATAATAGCTAACCAAATAATCCATGTTAAAAATATTCCTTAGATGGATTTTCAATGTTTCCATGTTTTCCAAATAGAGGCATTTCACTAGAAATTAATGCAGGATTTTTGCTTTTGCTTGTTAAATTTTTGCGTTATTGGAAAGTATCTTATCGTCATTATATTTGCTAAAATTTATAGATCGTACCAACATTAAATTTTAAGAAACCTTCTTTCTGCTTATTATTATTATTATTATGGCCATTATTATTAGTATGCAGTTAGTATACGGATCTTTAAATAAGACTAAGAATTTTAGTTTATTTTTATTACATTTGGTTACGTTTCATTCGTAAAACTATTTTTCAAGTTTAAAATTGAACATAATAATTTAAGGAATTACATAACATTCTTATGGGATGGCTTTTTCAAGAATGACAACAGAAAAAAAAACTTATTTGTGTTCGATATTTTCTTGAGCCAGTAGAGATTTTTCAAACTTTTACACTTAGTCCATAATTTATCGCCAATACTCTTGAACTTGTTGGGTATACCATAGTGTCAATACACTTGTCTGCCGATGTATACTTTGTTACCTTATAAACTCCACAAAGCCAAGTAAACAAGAAACTGAAATAATGATCAAAAAACGAAAAATGCTATCGTAGTCGGTCTTACAGCTACATATTTTTCGCAATAGCATTTAGACATTTTAAACACCAAATATACCTACAACAATTTAGAATTGAGAATTCAATATATCTATTTGAATAGATAATTTAATTTAATTGGGATTGCAGTCTCAATAAAATTAGTTCACTCTTCGAATTTTATTTTATTTTTATGAAAAGCCAATTATGTAACTAAAAAATCTCACTGAATTTTGTAAGTACCTACCTTTAAAATGTTATGTTAACGTCCTTATTGTATTAACTTTTGTTATTTTAACATGTGTAGCCGTGATGAAGGATTAAAACTAATCCGAAAGCTTGGATAAAATTCGAAGAGTGTACTAATTTTATTGAGACTACCATCCGAATTAAATTATATTATTTACTATCTATGTAGGTACAGTAGTAGTTAACTTCTTTTTTCTATTAGATTTTTTTTTTAATGTGTGGTGGGTGCTTAGTTGCAGTGACTCCGTAAGCTGTATTACTTGTCTGGTTATCACTGCAGCTCTTGCGGTGTAGTTTAGTGTGTGTAAGTTGTGTTAAAATGGCTTTGTGACAGCATCATATCGCCTTTTATAATGCCGCGCTGTTAATCACTTTGCTCCCAGCGAATGGCAAGTCGATCCGGGATTAAACTCTCTGAAAAAATGTCACCGTCCCTCCAGAGAATTGAACCCCGGCACCTATCGTTCTCTCACAACAATAGTTAGCCGCCTAACCACTGCGGCCATCGACCCGTTAATAGATATATATTTCTGTAACAAAACAGATTTTTTTAATTTACCGAAGCTGTAATCTAGTAGTATCTCTATAAATATTGATCGAAGAATTCTTATTAAGATAATTTCTTTCGATTTCATTGCAACGTAGATGTTTCTATTTTACCATTTTATCGAGATCGATAATCTGCACGATCTGTAGCATACCATGACGTTTACTGTTTCTTAAACAGGAAAAGCGCTCCTGTATCTTTTCGTATTTGGTTGTATATGGTATAATTCGTGACGGCACTGTTCTATTAAGTCATAAAGCGTACTTTAACATTACCAAGAAAATGGTCGTGCGGTAAACATGTCGACTAACTGATGAAATACA
Source organism: Holotrichia oblita (assembly GCA_023690525.1). Classification (NCBI taxonomy): domain Eukaryota; kingdom Metazoa; phylum Arthropoda; class Insecta; order Coleoptera; family Scarabaeidae; genus Holotrichia; species Holotrichia oblita. The sequence continues at coordinate 88,742,969 of CM043018.1, forward strand.
TGTACACATTTATGTACATGGACACACATACATACATACATATGTTTGAAATATAAAAACTGTCGGATTCCATTTTAATAAATTACATTACGTCTATTTGTTTGAATTGATCTACATACATTAACAACTACTTCCCTACACAGTTATTAGAACTAATTCAAATTTTAATTACCACAGAATGCAATTAATTCTATAATAATGCATACCTGTTACACATGCCGTCAGTCGCCTTTGTAACGATTCTTATAATTACAAAGGTAGTAATTGCTGTATTACATTGTCTTATTGCACTTGTGTGCTGGTTTACATGTTGTTAAGTGTTTTGACCTAGATACATATGATAGCAATGCATACCCGTTTCACTGTCGAGAATAATATATTATCTCTTGCATAGATAGTTCAAGAGACATAAACGAATGTGCTTACGCTGTAAAGAAGTAAAGACTAATAGTACTAATGCAGATTTTACGTTACTGATTTAAATCGGAGAGTATATCAAATTAACCCCCATTCTCAATTAATATTAATTAATATATCTATGTTATGACCTGTAATATTTATCTTTTAATCGCAGATATATTTCTACTTTTTGGTCAATGAAACAGCAATTAATTAAGCAACATTTTATTCCAGAACATATAATATTATGTTTTCGTAAATAATAATACTTAACAACTTTTACCACTTAATAACTATAAAAATAAAAATGATTCGAATTATTTGTATATTAATGGATTTTTTGCCAAGCTCTAACAATTCTGTTCAAGGACTAGTGAAAAACATGGCAAAAGTCCTGTCAAGAGCTTGAATTAAATTATTACAAATGACGCTTAAATGATCAATATCAGTTCTAAAATTGACTGGTTTTTGTTCTTTTTTTGATATACCTACATATATCATTTCATAAATTATTTTTTTATAATTATTTTCCTTTTCCAAAATCTTAATACCTTCGAAGTCAAAATTATGTCGTCCATCTTTAGAGAGCTTAGGCAAAGTGGTTTCAGTGAACGGAAATAATTGTATAAAACTGTAAGTGTCTTTGTTGTCTTGAATGTGTTACAAACTCACATCTTGGACTGGAAAATCACACTTACATACATCATTTGGGAAATAAATAACATTCATATACAAAATTAAGAAAAATTATTTAGAATAAACGAGACGTAAAGCACCTTTTATTTTATATCTTGCTCCTTGATAAACTATCAAACATATTCACGATGATTTGGTTTTTTTTAATATATAAATAATTTCTTTGATTTAGATGCAATAATGTATCCGATTTTTTTCCCATCAAAGAAACGAAGTCATTCATCAAACCCATATACCACTAAAATGTTTTAACATAGTAAGCCATGAAGTTGATGAAATTTCTTCGTAAGTCGATGATTAGCTTGTAGTAACCGGTAAAGCTCATCGATTTTCACGATACAATAGTGTCAAGGTTTACTAAGTTTTACTCTCTGCATCAGTAGCTGCTATGTTTTATGTGACTCCAGTGCGTAAATTAACTGGCTTTTCCTATTATGAACATCATATACACTATATTATATTACTTTCATACAAGCGCCTCGCATATATAATAATACCGTGAAAATAGCATATATGAAAGTATGTAGCTACTAAATGCTCACCAACCCTACCTTCGCTCCCTTTGTGGTGCTTCTTAGAAACGCAATAAATGTGATAATATAATAAGAGACACAATAACGCAACAATTTCGTAGTTACGATAATACGTAAGATATAAATTGTATGAATAGACAATTTAAGATCTGTAAACGTTCAAATACATAATACGTGGATAGAGGATACGGTAAGTATATCTAAATATACAGCGCAAAGGGTAATTAGAAAGCTGAAGTGTGAAATTGTTTTATTTAAAGTGGGCTATAAAATGAAGATACGTCCCTTATTAATAAGTTTTTACTTTGTAATTACTTTGTAGTAATCAGGTACATATAAGAATAAAATAATTTTATTAAATAAGGCGTAGTGTAAGTTGCTACTTTACTACTGCAACAATTTTAGTATGCCAACTATATTATTAAATTTTTTCCGAAAATGCAAATTTACATCTTTTGTTTATTAATATATATTTTATTAAATTAAATTTTTAAAAGTAGTTGTGTGCCATGGTTTTCCCTACACAGTTATTATATACAGGGTCGCTGATATGTATGGAAACGGTCGATTATTGGGTAAAATATACGAGATACCGGAAAAAGTTAAATACGAAAGTTTTAGGGTTTTTAAATGCTTATTAGCTAAGAATAATTTTAAGTGTACAGGGTGGTAAAGTCGTGGCACGTCAAAGTTACATTTTTTTAAACGGAACCACCTGTATATTATTAGATAATTCAATTCTTTCTTCAATTTTAAGTAAAAATTGTAATACACATAATGCACCTAAATCCAAACGTTTTCGAGTTATCGATTTTTGAAAATATTACTTAAATAAAATCTAGGTATCGCTTGTATTAGAAAAAAAAACAAGTAGGTATGTAATTGTAACATTTAGGTTTACAGTCCTATTTTATAAGGTGCTATGACATTTTTAAGGTGCGTCTTAGCCTACTTAGGTACATACCTACATTTTATTTAAGTAATATTTTCAAAGATCGATAACTCGGAAACGGTTGGATTTAGGTACATTATGTGTATTACAATTTTTACTTAAAATTGAAGAAGGAATTGAATTATCTAATAATATACAGGTGGTTCGATTTAAAAAAATGTAACTTTGACGTGCCACGACTTTACCACCGACCCTGTATACCTAAAATTATTATTAACTAATAAGCATTTAAATACTCTAAAACTTTTGTATTTAACTTTTTCCGGTATGTCCTATGTTTTACCCAATAATCGGCCGTTTCCATACATATCAGCGACCCTGTATACAAGAGCTTATTGAATTACGGTAAAACTAGAATTTTTATATTGGTAAATCTAGAAGTTATATTTTACCAATAATTGTAATGTTCACAGATTCCTGCTATGGTATTTCTGGTGGTAATATAAAATATGTACTCTTATTATTTACGATTAATATATCATTTTAAATTGTTCGAATCAATTTATAAATTACTGTATTTACCAGGCACATAAACTTAACTTAAATTTACCAATATCACACAAACATTTGTTTTGATGCCTGAGTAATAATTATTTAGTTTGGTTTATAAAAGGACTTCTATATACTTTTAATTCAATCTCTCGCAGCTGTGCACACATCAAACTTCCATGCTTCTTATACTAGTAAACACTTATTGGCTATAAAATAATGATATATAAATAATAGTAAAACATGCTTTAAGTTTCTTCGCAAAAGGAAAAGTACCACTACACATTCGAATCGGCAATTACTTTTCACTGAATGGTTTAAATTGATTAAAGCTATTAAGGCAATCGTGCGAAAGCAGCAAACAGGCGAATTACACGAGACAAGAAAAATACACAGGAAAAAAAAAACATAAAGAAATATTAATACATAACACACGCTCGGACCAGTCATCCCCATTCAACGTATTCAGAAAATCAATTAAAAGCACGAAAGCTACCTAGTATCCCACTGTTACGAAAATGCGTGGTGGTCCTTGCATCCTTTGTCGTTCAACCTGATGCGCACAATTCTCATAACAAGATGTAATATAAACCGATAGTGATACGATGGTTATATTGCCAACCTGTAAGATCGTAAAGCGAACATACAATCGCAATTCAGAGCAATCTCAGCGTGGATGCATTCAAAAATGCAAAATTAAATTGGAAATTCATTTGGCCTCTTCAATTTAGAATTATATAGAGTATTGTGATAAGGAACGTGAAGCTTTACAAAATATTAACGCAGAAGTTCTCTAAAAAAGTATTATACTATTGAAATAATTATAAGTAAAGTTCTGACTGATTAGGACATGATTTGAATACATGCTAGTACTTTCCTAGTACATTAGCAACCAGCAATTTGGTATGTTAGATATATCTATAGGTAGATATAAAAAAAAAATCTGTAAGTCTACCATAGAAAAATTGCAGAATTTCTTAGATTTTGTTAAGGAATAACATGATACATATACTTCTGGAACTCCTAATGTAAGTTGTATAGGTATCAGTATTATAAAAACCCTTACTTTATCATCATCAAATGCGGAATGGAATCTTTGTTTATATCTCGATTATTAATTCGACCCATTTTTTGGCGTTTGATTACTTTACGCTGACTTTCAAGTAAATGAGACAGAGTATGGTTAAATAAATCTTAGAGTTTGGCGTTACTAGACATATAATTACAATAATAGCATTCTAATTTAGCAAACTGTCTTTACTTGTTGAATAACTTTATATGAAAGAAATACTACAAACGTACCAATACGATTGTATTTATATATGGATACCACAGTATATTAAATTCATCAGTAGATGATCCGATTAATTCTGTAATACCAGTTAAAACTCGACATGGCATATAGTGATATTTTTACATAATATCTGTTGCGAGAGCAGCCCTTCTTATGCCATCTACTAACCAGACAGCCTTCTCAAGATACATATTCATTTTTCAAATTGCCAATTGATTTTCACTTCATATTTCCGTAATTATGTTGAAACTGGTCTAGGATCTTCCGCTTTGTTTATTTTATAAAATAGTATATTACTTACCGATAGCTGGCGATATTATAATAAACCAAAATTTGTTTGTGTATAATATGAAACTAATCAACAATCACAACCACAGCGTATAATTCACTAATAACATTCCTGCATTCGAGACGCTCATTGTGTATGTTCAGGCTATGCTATCAAGGTCCTCAATACAGGGAGCCATAAACTACTACTATCTGATAATTGTAGATTTAATTTTTTAAGGTTATAGTAATTGTTTCAGGAATGCACTTGCCGGCATGAGCCACTGTAAAACTCTTGGGATTCGCTCGTATGAGAAAAGACGTAAGGCAGTCTCTATAAGCAGAGACAGGCTGAGGTTACACACAGGAATCTTAACCGGTCACTGCGCACTCAATAAACACTTGCATCGCATAGGCATAGTAAACTCTTCCCTGTGCATATACTGTGGGAATGCGGAGGAAACTCCAATCCATCTGCTTGCCGATTGCTCGACAGTGGACAGGGAGAGGCAGAGTTACTTTGGGGTCGATAGTTTGGATGATCCCGGAGTAAGTAACCTAACTACCGACCAGGTTGCGGACTTCTTTGTCCGAGTACAATCTGGTTAGGAGGACTAAAACAGCGCGGGGCCATAATAGGTCGCTCCTATGGCCAAGTTTGCCTTTACGGTTCTGACGCCAGTGCAGCCGTAAAAAGAAGAAAAAACTGTTTCAGTAATTGATTCCACTGAGTGGCGGAGCTTGTATTAATACTTCTGCTATCTATAATGTAATATTTTGCAATGGTTTAAAAGTTACCGGCATTAGCAACTGAGCCAAACCGAATTCATACACAGCTTGCTTTCTTCTTCTTCTTATATGATACAAAGAAGAAAGAAAACGGCTCATATGTTTAATAAATTCCCAGTCCAATCAGTTCAAAATGATGTATAGTAATTTTTTCTAATTACTAATTAGTAATTCTTCAAACCAAAGAGGCTGAAAAGCTTCGGGCGTCTATATACATTATTATAATAGAATCTTAATCTAGTATAGCATGATGCTGAGCGCAGTAGCTTACTAGATCACACCACAGTCAAGATATTTAATTGTAGTACAATTCAGTTTGCGGTCAAGTAACCTCCTTTACTGCAGCCATTTTCTTGCAATCTAAAGCACCATATATGTATGTATGATAAACTACAGTTACGGATACGAGCATAACGGTGATATCCCATATATCGTTAAAGTTAGCTGCATTTTCTTACTAAAAACAACATATAGGTACGACACAAAACTGCTAAATTATACAAAATTTGTGACATACGAAAATAAATATATCCGGTGATGAATGAAAGAACATTTGTGGCACGAAATCTTTATAAGCCAACGCAATTGGTTTCTGTAACTTTTAAGCAAGTTTGAGGAAAGCCTGGAAAAGGAATAAATAGTTGCATATAGACACTTTTGTGGTCTCTTCATTACACTGAGATATCTCGTAACAATTACCCATTCGATCTGTAGAAGACTACCATTACATGCAGAAGATCCTTACATATGACTAATAAGCAGTCTTTAATTAAATATTCAACAGGGAATGCGTGTATGCACGCTACTTTTCAAACTTACACATCGCGTCGCATTATTCGTTGTAAAAATACATGTCATTATCGTCCTCATTCATATTGTATATCCACTCAACTCTATATTCGATCATATAATGGGAACCGTCTTTAATGTGGAGCATCGCAAATTGAAATGCTTCTGTTACCGCTGCAAACGAAGGTCTTCTCTCTTTTCACTTTATGAGAAAAAATGAGCAACATAAGGGCCGTTTTAATCAAAAGCGAAATCAACTCTAACGTATCTTTAATCGAATTGATATCCAAAGAGAGATTTTGCTTATTCTGCACTGCGTGTTTGTATAGCATAAAACAGGCAAGGATTTCGAGTTCATGCGCACGTTTTGAAAAGCATACTCGTATACTACCTGTACAACATTGCTACATGGGACAATTATGTTTTCTATCTCCTTTGTGTTTCTACTTACATATTTAAGTGAGATGCAACGGAGCCGAATTAATTTAATTAAATTGAAATTACTAACTCTAACTATATGATTTAGATAACAAGAACAGTCAACGTCCATATGCCATTTCGAGGAATGGTAAGCGGATATACTGCCTGTCTGTTTATACCAATTTTAGATGAAGCATCCAGAGAATTTGCAACTTTTTTAATATGATGAAAAATGTAATAATTAGTAGTAACAATTTTTAATTGAAACAAGTGCTATTGCATACAAAAAAATGTGTATTGTTCCAGCTTAAATTGATTTCCTATTGTTTTATATTGTTACTATTTTCTTCACAGAACTTCTATGTTTTACAAGTCTCACCGGTTGCAATAACATTTGTCAACAATAAACTAACCTATTAGCTTTAGTTTCGTACTATAACTGCATTTGATTAAGCATAGTCTGACTTATTAAATAGAGTGTCTATTATATAGAAGGAGGAGAAAAAAGATTTTCTGTCGAATGAGAATCTCACTGACAACATTACTTATAGCTATGGGTATATATGTACTTAAATACATATATGTATGTATGTATATAAGTATTTCTCTATGCAGATACCAGTATATTGAAGCCCTCTATCTTTCATCCCTTAAATATGCCCCACACGCATAGATGTGCAAATACACATATCTGTTGAGTTTACCTTGAATTACTAGTGATGTTAAACAAAATACGCTGGCAAAAACACTACTGAACTTAAGAGCTTCATGTGCGTAAATAAAATATATTTAACTAATAATAAAACAAGAATGCAAAACAGAGAGTACTGATGTATTATAGATATGAAATTATTAGTGATCTATATATTCAAACTTCCTACCAAATCTTATAACTCAGAATGTCATGGAACTCGTCAGTAAATACAATATCAGTCCTGTACCATTCGGAAAATCTTTGATTACCCTTCTTTAAAAAAATTATGTTCTTTAAATGCAACTTAATAGCCCCTCAAGTCAGTCAATGTTCTTCAGCAATTCCATAGGTACTTTATAATTATGCAAAATTTACACCCCCACGTCAACTTTTGTGTTGTAATTTACTACGTATAAAACGCTTAAAGATCGCTGTTTAAATGCAAGCATTACTAATTAAATCTACGAGTATAAAAGTAATTCCCAACGTAAATAAGATATTAAAGATATTGATGGCCTTAAATGTAGTAGATACGCTTTTATTTACTTTTCATTTCGTTTAGTCTAAATTTCAATAAAGGGTATATGGGCGACGAAATGTGTCCGCATTAACTTTTTATTGCTATTATTTATAACACCACAGCGAAGAATTTCACTTCGACAAGAGCGTCAAAACGAATAAGAAGACAAAACATTCCCAACAACCCACGAATAATGTCCTTGGAAATACCATAAACTTCATAAATTACGGAAAATAAACATTTTACGCGTTAATTTGGTTGCATGTCTTTTACGTTTAAATAGACACTATGCAAGATTCTTAAAAAACATTCACAATTCTGAAACTCCATTATAAAACAATTCAATGACAATTTAATGGAATGGAGTTGTTGATCGTTTTGCACAAAGTTAACAACAATTACACCATTAAATTTGTCTTTTTCTCTGCAGGTTAGGGCAACCAAAGAAATAATATCTCTACGTCATAATATTAAGTTAAAATAGTAATAATTGAGATCGTTTTCTATAAAGTAATCGTCCATATCAATCCATTATGTCTCTATGTGTTATGTAACGGTGTCTCCTTCTTCAAATTTTTGCTTCATCACTAAAGAATGCACAAATTAACCTATAATTTAAACTATCTCTCCTTTCTAAACTATCAAAATTTAGTGGACCATTATTATTGCTAAGTACTAATAAGTTTAAGAAACATAATTTGATTACGTTTGATTATAGATAATTACTACAAAAAAGATAGGTACCAATAAGAAATTTTGTTCGTTGAAGTATATCTCTAAGGCATCTGAAGACTGATTGTAACAAATACAAGTTATTACCAACGTTGGTAGGTATATGGAAATTTCCACTTAAAAAAGTTTTAATCAAATATTGTGTTAATTCTTTTAAGTATCTAAATTTACTTATAAGATAAAAGCATAAAAATGTGTACCACCAACTGCCATATTTTACTCGCGCTCATAGTGTAGAGTAAAATAATTGAAAGCCTACCTCTTCCAGTCACGAATAATTATACTTATGCTCTATCGATCTGAAGATACTTTTTATGAATGAGATTACGGATTAACGTGAACGATGACAGTGCAAGTGTTCCTCCTCCCACAAGAGAGCATTGAAAATCATTCTCTAACAGTACTTTCAGGCATTGTTTATATCGTCGAATGCTATTGAACTATTGGTGCATATACGTACGCATACAAGCCCCACGGTTAAGATATGTATCTATTAAATATCTGGTGTTTCCTGTACACGACTTAGTATAGCCCCTAATAGCGATATATGTATGCAGTTCGCTGTAGAATGCAAGAGTACATTGATTCTTTGACTTAAATTGTACAGTAGATAGGCAGATCGATTTCTAAAACCGTTTCCACAGAGAAATGTCTTTTTCCTACTTTTACTGGAAGACAGTTCATTTCACTGCATCTATTTATAATAAAGTTGTTTAGTTTTCTAGTTATTACTCATGGGTAAAATTTAACGCTTAGAATCTTAAGCAAACATATAATGATTTCATGTTTAGTATTTACGCAGGTATACCTTTCTTAATCCTCACTAAATGCCATTTTATTACATTTATCTTTCGAAACTATTCTGTTAAACCTTCCGTTCAGCCATATAATCAATTGTATTCATTTTAATTTGGGATTTCCTAGTCAACTGTAAGGAATTATTATAAATTTGTATTTGACTTTATTTGAGGCCATTTGGAATTCCCAATAACTTCGCAGAAAGGGAAAAACCGAAAGGGTGTTCTGGTAGTGGGGAGAAACCAGAAAGACCTAAGTTTGTTAACAACAAGAGTCAGTGTTTGAGTTTTTCTGTAATCGGTCAGGAGCAATACAATGCCTCCTTCGTATTTAAGTTGAATTTCTGTAAGTCCGCCGGTTTGCCAACATATTATATCAAGTTTGAATGTGTAAATTTAGTTTTAATGTGTAAATAAAATAATTAAGTGAATTCTCTCGTGTCTTCATTGCTAACTGCCACCAACCAAGAAAAACAGCTCATACGGAAGTTACGACCCGTGAGCGGTGGAAAACCACAACAATCAACAAAACATTTTGGTCCTTCGAGCCGGATATCCAGCGGCAAACTCCACACTGTGATTCTTCGAAGAAGCGGCGGACACTCAACACACTCAAGCAACAACATTAGCAAAGGTAGGTCTCCAATACTTCATTTCAAGTATCCTATCTCCCGTGTATTGCTCAAACAATGGCTGACTTAAAGAAACTAAAATTGAAGAAAGCTTCTTTAAAAGCATATCTCACTAGAACATCCACGTATCTTGCCAACATTTCTGAGAGCACCAAATTAACAGATCTCAAAATTCGTCAAGACAAACTACTTCCTTATTTAGAACAATTCGAGGATGTTCAGTCAGATATCGAAATTCAGGGAGAGCTAGATTATCAAGAAGAGGAGCGCTCCGAATTCGAAAACAGTTACTTGGACATAATAGGTCGCTTACAGGATCACATAGATAATTTAGCCACAAAATCTCCCATTAAAGAAAATTCACAAAGTACAAATCAGCAATCAAAAAGTGTTAAACTTCCTACAATTAATTTACCCACTTTCTCGGGTCTCTATGAGGAATGGATATCCTTTCATGACACGTTCAATTCTTTGATTCACTTAGACGATTCTATACCAAATATTCAAAAGTTTCATTATTTAAAAACCGCGCTTTCTGGAAACGCAGCTACGGTTTTGCACTCTTTATCAATTTCAAGTGAAAATTATAGTATCGCTTGGGAAATGCTAAAATCACAATACGACAACAAGCGTATTATAATTCAGGAACATATCAAGGGTATATACGAGTTACCTGTTTTAACAAAGGAAAATCATATACAACTGCGTCGCATACTATACGGCGTTCTTAAGCATACACGCGCTTTAAAGTCCCTCAATAGGCCGGTCGAATATTGGGATGATTTACTCATCCATATAATATCAAATAAATTGGATCCCTTAACCAATAAAGAATGGGAAGTTTCATTACCTAGTTCATCCAGTATTCCATCTTTTAAAGAGATGACCACATTTCTAGAAAAAAGGTGCCAGATGTTGGAAACCTTACAAAGGAAGGTCCAACATGAGGAAACACCTAAATTCAAATCAACAAAAAGTCAGTCGCACTTAGTCACGTCAGATATAACCTGTCCCTTTTGTGCAAGTAAACATTATACATATCAGTGTGAAAGGTTTCTCAACCTCTCAGTCGAACAACGAATAAGTAACGCAAAGTCAAAGAAAATGTGTCTAAATTGCTTAAAGTTAGGCCATCGTGCCAATGAATGTACTAGCGGATCATGCAGAACTTGTAAAAAAAGACATCATACACTGCTTCACGTACAGCAAAGTACAAGTATTCCATCTACATCAAGTACTAATAACTCTGTTCCTACCATCAGCAATCACACCACCGAAATTCAAGGTCAATCAGAATCATTATTATCAACTGCGCTTATAATTGTTAACGATGTCAAGGGCCAACCACAAGAATGCAGAGTTTTATTAGATTGCGGTTCACAATCAAATTTCATCACAAAATCATTTGCCGACCGCTTAGCAATAAAGCAGGAATCAATTTCAATGCCCGTCGTAGGTATTAATCAGGTTTCTACGCACATCAACAAATTCATTAATGTAAGATTAAAATCAAGAATTAATGCATTCCAAGCTAGCATCAAGTGTTTAGTCTTAGAGAAACTTACTAATAATTTACCATCAATATCTATTGACAAATCATCATTTAACATTCCTAGTAACATTAGATTGGCTGATCCGCAATTCAATGTCTCACGACCTATCGATATGTTGTTAGGGGTTGATGTGTTCTGGAAACTAATGTGTGTAGGACAAATCAAACCAAATAGCAAGCAACCATACCTTCAAAAAACCCATTTTGGATGGATTTTTGCTGGCGCACCCATTACAACAAATCCATTACATAATAATACAGTTTGCAATTTCATAACCAATGAATCTCTTGATGAAAAGCTGACAATGTTTTGGAAAACTGAAGAATATGACAATAAGGTGTTGTATACTATAGAAGAAGAAAAATGCGAAAATCATTTTTGCGAAAATACAAAGCGTAATAAAGAAGGTCGTTTTATAGTTAAATTGCCATGGAAAAGGAGTCCAGAGTGTTTGGGCGACTCATACGGTTCCGCCTTGAAACGATTCTACAATCTGGAGAAGCGTTTCAAGGGCAACTTACGATTAAAAAACGAATACACTAAATTCATGGATGAGTATATTGAGTTAGGGCACATGCAACCTGTGAATCTTGAAAATTTATACGAAGACCAATCTTCATCATTTTATCTTCCTCACCATGCGGTAGAAAAACACGACAGTACCACAACAAAACTTCGTGTAGTTTTTGATGGATCCTCTAAAACATCAACCGGCATCTCCTTAAATGATATTCTAATGGTCGGGCCGACAATCCAAGAAGATTTGTTTTCTATCCTTTGTAGGTTTCGCACACATCAAATTGCACTCACCGCTGACATCGCAAAAATGTACCGTCAAGTTCTACTAGACGATTCAGAGACCAGCTATCAGAGGATATTATGGAGATCAGATCCAAATAAGAAGATCCAAATCTTCAATTTATCAACGGTCACGTACGGCACCGCGTCTGCATCATTCCTTGCGATTCGTGCTCTGCGACAGCTAGCAGTTGATGAGCAAGCCAATTTTCCAATCGGTTCAGAGATTACAAGGCGTGATTTTTATGTGGATGATCTGATAACGGGTGCAAACACCCAAGAAGAAGCCATCACAATCATTAATCAAACCAGCGAACTACTCCAGTGCGGTGGTTTCGATCTTCGAAAGTGGCATTCCAACTACTCTAATGTTTTTAGTAATTCACGAATAAATTTATCTACTGAAGTTGTACAGTCATTAGACAAAACCAACAGTATAAAAACATTAGGACTGTTGTGGAATACGACTGAAGATTCGTTTTTATACAAGCCACCCGTTCAATCCCCAATCACTAAACTTAACAAAAGATACATTCTTTCCTTCATTTCACAATTTTTTGATCCTTTAGGTCTTTTAGGACCAGTTATTGTTATTGGGAAGTTATTTATGCAAAGGTTGTGGAAATTACAACTAAAGTGGGATGAATCTGTTCCTATCAACATTCATACCGAATTCGCCCAATATCAACAGCAACTCTTAGATTTAGGACATGTCAGAATCCCTAGAAAGGTAATTCCGCGTGATTTTCACACACTAGAGCTGCATGGTTTTAGCGACGCCAGTCAAACTTCCTATGGCGCCTGCGTTTATATCCGATCTGTAAACAATAACAATTCTGTAAACAGCAACCTACTTTGCGCTAAATGTAGGGTAGCTCCCTTGAAAAATATATCTATTCCGAGACTAGAACTATGTGCTGCATTATTGCTTAGTCAATTAGTTGCGAAAATCACGAGTACCATAAACACACAATTCACCAAAATAGTATATTGGACAGACTCAACAATAGTTCTGGCTTGGATTAAATCAACGACAAAACAGTGGAAAACTTTCGTTGCAAATAGAATTACTGAAATCCATCAGTTAAGTGACATCAGCCAATGGCATCATGTATCCACAGAAAACAATTCAGCCGATATTATTTCTCGCGGAAGCACACCATCTGATCTTATCAATTCCACTCTATGGTGGCACGGGCCCACTTGGCTGTCGTCAGAAGATCCTATTCATTATAAGTCGCATGCATTCTCTCAAGAAGATTGTATACCTGAAGAAAGGATGACCAAATCACTGTTTGTTGCCTCTATACCATTTGTCAGCGATATGTTTACTAAGTTTTCTTCCTTATCTAAACTAGTTCGCGTAGCAAGCATTTGTTTAAGGTTTGCAAACAATCTAAGAGCTCGAATATCTAATGAATCAAAAAACCTACGTGTTGGTGTTTTAACGTCAGAAGAAATAGAATTTGCGCGTAAAAGGTTAATCTTACTTGCACAAAGGGAACATTTTTTATCTGAATTTAAAGATCTTACCAGCACTGGGTCAGTTAACGTGAAGAGCAAACTGCTTCCATTAAGCCCTTTTTTAGACAACGACGGACTGATCAAAGTTGGTGGCCGTCTAAAGCACGCAAACTTGCCGTATTCACATAAGCACCCTATTGTTCTACCGACAAAACATGCAATGACTCAGTTAATTATAGAGTACTATCATAAATGTCAACTTCATGCAGGTGTACAAGGGACAATAGCTGCAATTCGTAAAGAATATTGGCCAATTGCATTAAAAAATTCTGTTAAGGGTCAAATAAGAAAGTGTAACTCGTGTTTTAAGGTAAAACCTTATAATGAAACGTACATCATGGGAAATCTACCGCCAAATAGAATTAATGCTGCGCGCCCTTTTCTCAATTCTGGTGTAGATTTTTGCGGCCCATTCCATATTCGCGAACATAAAAGACGAAATGCAAGAACCATAAAGATCTATGTTGCTGTATTTGTTTGTTTTTCTACAAAGGCTATTCACGTCGAGACTGTAAGCGACTTAACTAGTGAGGCATTTATAAGCGCACTAAAAAGATTCATGTCCCGAAGGGGAAAAATATTAAACCTCTACAGCGATAATGCGACAAATTTTGTTGGTGCCCATCACGAAATAAACAAACTTCGTACTGCTTTCCAATCTGAGAGATCCAGGGACGCGATCACAAACTACTTGTCTGAAGACAATATTACATGGCATTTCATTCCGCCGAGAAGTCCGCATTTTGGAGGCTTATGGGAAGCCGCGGTGAAATCGATGAAACACCATTTACAAAGGATAGTGGGAAACGCTTCCTTGACATTTGAGCAATTACACACTTTCCTAGCACAAATTGAAGCAATTCTGAATTCTAGACCTCTAACTCCCCTATCCGAAGATCCAAATGACCTTTCCTTTCTTAGTCCTGGGCATTTCCTTATTGGAGACACCTTTACAGCTATACCCGAGCCGAGTTTACTGCACTTGAATCAAAACCGCTTATCCCAATGGCAACATCTAGAGAAGCTGAAGCAACATTTCTGGAGCCGCTGGCAAAGGGAGTACCTCAGCAGCCTTCAGCAGCGAAACAAATGGAATCGCCACTCAAAAAATGAACTAGCCCCCGGTCAACTAGTCCTCATAAAGGAAGACAATCTGCCTCCTCTTCGATGGGCCACTGGACGCATTGAACAGGTGCATCCCGGACGCGACGGAATTATCCGAGCAGCTACAGTTCGCGTGAGGGGTAATTTAATAAGGAGATCTTCTGTGAATCTGTATTTATTACCAACTCAATAATATGGTGAAGATCATTAATTACTTACGATTAATTTAGCGGACACAAATATTTAGTGAATTTTTATTTTTTGAAAGTTGGTCCTTTCAAGGCGGCCGGCATGTTTAGTTTTCTAGTTATTACTCATGGGTAAAATTTAACGCTTAGAATCTTAAGCAAACATATAATGATTTCATGTTTAGTATTTACGCAGGTATACCTTTCTTAATCCTCACTAAATGCCATTTTATTACATTTATCTTTCGAAACTATTCTGTTAAACCTTCCGTTCAGCCATATAATCAATTGTATTCATTTTAATTTGGGATTTCCTAGTCAACTCTAAGGAATTATTATAAATTTGTATTTGACTTTATTTGAGGCCATTTGGAATTCCCAATAACTTCGCAGAAAGGGAAAAACCGAAAGGGTGTTCTGGTAGTGGGGAGAAACCAGAAAGACCTAAGTTTGTTAACAACAAGAGTCAGTGTTTGAGTTTTTCTGTAATCGGTCAGGAGCAATACAATGCCTCCTTCGTATTTAAGTTGAATTTCTGTAAGTCCGCCGGTTTGCCAACATATTATATCAAGTTTGAATGTGTAAATTTAGTTTTAATGTGTAAATAAAATAATTAAGTGAATTCTCTCGTGTCTTCATTGCTAACTGCCACCAACCAAGAAAAAACAGCTCATACGGAAGTTACGACCCGTGAGCGGTGGAAAACCACAACAATCAACAAAACAAAAGTAGATACGAATAATGAGTCTACACTGCGTCGCGGTCACGTTAAACGTTTCGTCTCAAAGGTTGAAAGCGGGCTATTAGAATACACTTAATAATATTTGTCTGATTTTAAAATTATCAATTCAGAAATCTTCTTATTCTTATATCTTGCTTTTTACACATAAATATATACTGAGCCACAAAATAAAGTTTCAGAGTATGCCATGAAATAATTCAATGATGCCTTAGATTGATTCAACAACTTAACCTGCATGTCCTATTCAAGTTGACGTTTAAATTGTTAAGTAAAAATAACTGGCATTCATCAAGCTAACCTAACATACAAGTCTATGGAAAAATTGAGTTTTACAGGGAAGACGGTTATTGAAAGTTTTGGTTGTTGAACTGTGTAAATAGCAATAATGTAAAATAAAAAATTTTTTGGAGCACTTTTTGTTTTCAAATGAAAGAATACCGAAAAATAAAATTTGAAAACTAACTTCAAAAACCAATACTTTCTTACTTGTTAATTTGATATATGATTATTTATGGATCATATTCCGGAAATTAATGTCAATCCTCAGATGTGACTTGTATCTCTACCTCAGTCATTCATGGGCTACGTAGGATAAAAATTTCATGGCCTGCTTGATATATAAATATGCAATAGATAATACGAACAGAATCTATTGTTTCAGTAGAAAGTAAGTTTAATAGTTCAATAATGGAGTTAATATGTTTATATCAGCTCAGTGTTACATTCTAAACAACCTATTCTTATGCTAAGTGCAGCTGCAGTGGCTTCCTAAGTTCTATTACTTGTCAAGATTACCCAGTGCAACTCCTGTTGTATAAATTGTGAGTGTAAATATGTTTCCATGGTTAGATTACAACATTACGTCGTCGTCAATAATATTATGGTAATTAATTCATACTAGCGAATAGTAGCTCAACCGTAGTACCTATCTAACGAAAAGTGTCGAGAAGATTCGAACACCGCATATATGGCCAACTATTGATTTTTTTTTTACTTCATACAACGTAATTCCATATCTTCTATCCAGTTCGCTTTTATTGCTGGAAAATCTACCTTCGACGCTATTTCCACACACTTCATAAAATATATTCTGATTTAGTCAAGAAATATGCCATTGTGCGGGTACTTTTTGATTTATCTAAAACTTTCGACGTCATTAATTATTCGCTGTTAGTTGACTTTTTATTACAAAGCGGAGCAAACCTGCACTGTATGGCGTTTAATTTGTTAAGTATATGGTTTGCTCTCTCGCTATTCTGGTATAATATTGCCATGTCTGATATCGCTTAGTCTTCCGGCATCAATGTTAACAACCGTTAGTAAAATAAGTTACTGATGTAATACAAATAATCTTGTACTTAATGCAGGTATACAGTTTAATGCGTCAGCATTCGATATGAAAAGTCTTGAATTACGTCTAAACGGAAAATTGGTACCAGAGAATGATTCCACAATGGCGTTATAGGGTTACGAAATTTACACAATGTTGTTGATTAGGATTATTGCATATGTCGAGTCACATCTCCGCGTGAAAAAGATGACAACACATACCTTTTTTACTGAAATGCTGCAAAAAGGTTTAAAGTTAATCTTGGTTTATTTTTCTGAAATCCAAGAAATAAGATAATCTTATTTCACTTCCAGTCCAATACAAATTTTAAGTAGTTTGTTATAGGCAACTTTTAACTGAAAATTGGGTTTAGAACATATTTCAGGGATATATGATATTTTCACAATTATAATTATTATTGATAATTATCAACATGTAGTCGTATTCAATATATATTAAGACTTCCCCACGTTATGAAATATAAAAATCTCCAGCTTGGTTTAAAAGATAAATGCCCACAAATTAATAAGTAAGATTAAATTCTGGCATTCGCTTAATATACTGACTTCCAGAAAAATTGCAACACCTAGAAGTTGTCGAATGATTTTATTGAAATTTTCAGGAAACGTTTATTTTCATTAAACAAATTGATGATTAAAATTTGAATAAAATCTAGCCAGTAGTTTTTTTTTTGCATGTTGTTTCCATAGCACATAGTAACTATAAATTTGAAGTATTAGACCATTTAGTAACTGTCAAGTTTGCAAATTGTTGTTGTTACGTCACAATTTCATTCTGCACTTGATAACAATGCCGAAAGTACGTCAACATCAACATTTTGTCCAATTAAGTGATTTTGGACGTGGCCGTATTATTAGTATGAGAGAGGCCGGACTTTCGCTAAGAGAAATTGCTCGTCGTGTAAACCGAAATGTTTCAACGGTATTGAGGTGTCGCTTAAGACTTTTGGCCACAAGAGATAGATTTTCAACAACTCGATCAATTGCAAATGATTGGATGAGAGGTACAGGACTCAGAATGTCAATGTCAACTGTTTATCGCTGGATAAGATCTTATGGATATCATTTCATATCGTCCATTTTTATGTCTTCCTCTTACACCACTTCACCGTCTACGCAGACTAGAGAGGAGCAACTTAAGGGTTAATTGGGCGCAGGAATGGCATCAAATTGTGTTTAGTGACGAGTCCCGATTTTGCTTGTGGGCCCACGATGGTCGTAGGAGAGTCAGACGGATGCGTGGAGAACGTAAAAATCCAACATTTTTTGTGGAACGCAACACAGCCCTCACTCAAGGAGTTATAATATGGGGTGCAATATGTTATGGTAGCAGATCACCCTTGGTCTTTATTGACGGCAACCTTAACGCACCTGGTTACATTGCTAATGTGCTACAACCAGTTGGCCTTCCATATCTTCAGGGGCTGCAAAATCCCATTTTCCAGCAGGATAATGCGCGTCCTCATACGGCAAGGGCTACAACACGGTTTTTGGAAGAATCTAACATTGTCGTCCTCCCATGGCCTGCTCGGTCGCCTGATTTGTCGCCCATTGAACATGTATGCGATATGATTGGTAGGCGAATAGGTAATTTACCGCACCCTCCAGATAATTTACACGATCTTCAACAGCGGATTCAAGAAGCTTGGGACGATATACCACAAGCAGCTATAGATCACTTGATTAATAGCATGCCAAGGCGTCTAGATGAGTGCATTACAAATCGTGGCGGAGCAACTCATTATTGAAAAAACTTTTAAAGCTTTTATTCTTTTGTTTTTAAAACTTAATCATAACTTTGTTTCATAGAAATAGACGTTTTCTGAAAATTTCAATAAAATCGTTAAACAGCTTCTAGGTGTTGCAATTTTTCTGGAAGTCAGTATATATGTATTAGTAATTTAAATATATTGATTTCGTAAAGTCTTATTATAGTAGTTTCTATTCAGTTATCCTTTAGAAGTAGATAAATTAAAAGTGAGAGTTTACGAAACTTAATTACTATGAATTTATAACAATGTTACAACAAAAAAAACATTTGCTGTATACTGCAATACCTGAATGAGAAACTGTTCGTTTACTCATTCAACTCGAGATCATAAGACACACAACGTCATATTTGATTACTATCAAATAACTAGATCTCTCATCTTAGACATGCGGCAGTTCGACGATGCTTACCGTAGATATTTCTACCAAGTAGATATTATAGCAGCATGTCTCTAACGAACAGCGTCAACATTAAATGTATACAAGAATAGTGCATGCCTCTTTGTTTGCAAGTACAAGCTTACTTTTCCTAAAGCCAGCGCCTAGAAATCAAGAAATCATTTACGACAATAATGGTGCCCGTTGTTATTGAGATAGGCTACAATCGTCACCGCCCAGAGTACTCGTCGCAATCATTATTGCCATTATTACTACAATTATTCTTATAAAATGCGCTACCGAGTCCTAGAAAGATGATACGATGGAACACTTTCATTTAAATAACAATTTTGTATTACAACGAGTATCATTTTACGTAGTCTGTCGGGAACGAACCGTGATATATTTCAAAATTATTTAATAGTAATTTAGGACAAACCTTTGATAGAAAAGTACATATCTAGATATATGGAAAATTATGATCACTGACCATCTAGCTCTTATCTTTCCGATAAATTCCAAGTAACAATCTCTATCATCAGCATTGGTAGGAGAGCTTGGTAGTATGTACATATGTATAAACCAACGATACAACGATATATACGACTTCCAGGAACGTGTTTAATTCCTATCGCCGTTTACAAAGGCATATGCAGTTTTGCAATGAGCAGTTACATACATGGTGGTTTAAAATGAGGATAGAGGCAGCAAACTAAATCTAAGCAACAAATTATTATTGTCCACAACCAAGTTTTCGCACAACACTGGTCCATGAACGCCTTACATAGATAACGGCCTCGAACACCAATATTAAACATTTAGAAGTGCTTTGATGCTCTACATTGAGGACAAATTAAAACTCGAAACATGTGTTTCTGTATTCTATAGCTTCATCAGAACATGATGTGATGCATTTACGTGACTGCACGTTGATAATACCATGTCTATGTATTTTGTAGTATCTACACATATGTAAATACTTTCGTATTTATATATTTATATGTTATGTGATAATGCCGTTGACATTAAAGCAATTTCTTGTTATTCTTGTCTCTGTATAAGTGCCGTTGCCCGCTAGAGGTTATAAAGGAAAGAATACTTACATTTAATACAGATATTTCACTAGTTGCAAGCATTTGGTCCGTCAGTAATCAGCACTGCTCTCGCGGCAGATATTAAGTAAACACCCGTATATACGATAGAAGTGATAGAACTAGTGTTGCCGAATTAATCACATCGTGTATTGATAAGGATTTTATAAAAGATAACTCTTGAGACACCAGCAACTATTTCAAAATTAAATGAACAAAAGAAAAATTAGATGTTCATTAAAAATTAAGGATTTTTATTAATTAACTATCAAATTGTACTTTTATAATCAGAAGTTACTTCAAATGGAAAAATTGAATTGCAAGGAGGAGAAACACTTTTTACTCTATAGATAGTAATCATACAATGCACATGCGCGTGAGCTATCTCTTAATATTATAGTAGTTCCAACGATGTCTATACGTAATATTTTGACTACATTATGAATATTGACATGCCGTTTTCTTCATCCTTGTTCCTCTTAATTGTACACATGTATATATGCACTAATTAAAAAATGTAATCTCTACGTATTATCATTGAGAGAGCGACTAAAAATTCTCGTTTTCTTTCGCTTCAAGTAGGTCTTTACTGTACCGTGATTCTTTTACGCCGCCTTCTTCTTTCTTCCTTTTCTGTATTTTAAATAAGCGCAAGTGTATATATATTGTACAGTGCATTATACAACCTATACGTTTCTTTATCTTTCCGTCTCCCCAGTTATAATAAGCTTTATATGCCATAATTATATGATAAATTTGTTAAAAATGAAATCTTAATTATTATCTACGACAAAAAATAAATTAGTCGACCGGTTGTTCTGTTCATCTTTTTTCCACGGTATATGTGATGTTTGTTTGTTGTCTCCTTTTCTCATGCTTATAAATGTAGATTGGTTATTCGAAATCAATTGATGGGAGGGTGTGGATAGATATAATATCCGCTGGGATTCCAAAAATAATTCCTGTTGGAAATCTAAGCTGTTAACTAATAGCAAAGTTATTCAATACATGGTATTGGTCATGTTGAATTTTGCAAACTACCAAATTTACCAAATTTTTAATTTTAGCGTTTTATTTTCTAATTTCTCTTCAATACACATTGGTTTAGAGCTTAGAGCTAGCCGCACATAAAATTTAATATATTATATATGATATCATGATATTCTCTGCGATTTTTACTCATACCACATCTTCTTGTAACATTGTATTTTATTGTATATACTTGTTAACTATAACTAATTAGTTAACGAGCAAAGACGTAACAAAATGCAATGAAACTTTTTTTTGAAATAATTTATAATCTCGGCAAAGCATAAATAATAAACGATATTAAGAATTCTATTCCTAAAAATAGGAAATGAACTTAAAACAAATACACTAACTTTTTAAGCAACACTTTATTTTTAAGAAAAATCAAATAATGGTGAATATGATGTGTGCAATCATGTCAACGTGGTTCAAAAACTGTTACGATGGTTAATAAATAATTTGTAAATAAAAATATAAATGTTATTTTACAAAGTAGTAGACATTGGAATTGTCGTCCAAATGTAAATAGCAACACCAGAGAAGATTTTTCTACCAATAACAACAACCAAACAAACATAAATTACAAGTACTTAATTGAAATAAAAAATAGTAAAATGTTTGTATACGAATCAATAAAATTCTTAAGTAAAAGCGCTGCAAACTGTTCATTTGAAAAAAATTCATAGATACCTAGATTGTCACTGCTTCAGAACAATGGCAAAATCATCTAAAGCGTGTATTCATTTACATATTATTAAGGTCTGTAAAATCGTATCACCAACTTAACTTAAACGGGATAAAACTTTGGATAATGAATCAGTTAAGCTACCAACATCCGTGTCAATATCAATAGAATTTCATCAGAAATGAGTCAATGTCAGTAACACAAATAATATGCAACAACTGTATTTTAACTGTTGTTTTTTTTATTGAAAACATTTATCAATTAATATTGTTGAAAAAAAGGTTTAGATAAATTTAATTTGAAAATTAGTTAGTTTGTGGAATTGCTTTTAATGTGACATCTTGTTTACGGTAGCTTTATCATACTTACCTAGGTAATTTAATTGTTGTTCTTTTTACGATATTACCGCGGAAACTACAATTGCTTTACTTATAAAAATGTCCAGGAATTTAAATGTAATGAGTACCTAGTTGTTTTGTTTATTAGATAGAATCTAAGTAGGTACATACTTACTGTGCGACCTATGATTGTAAACGTCGATCAAATTGATGATATGCGTTAACACAAACAGTACGTAATAAAAATTGTAAGCATATGTGAAAAATACCACTGCATGACGACTTGTATGGATAGCCGATACTGTACTGCTCATCCCACTACATTTTCTTTCATATAATAGCCTGATACTAAAAAACTCATTGCGTCTAATAAAAACTATATTTTTGTTGTTATGTGGTAGATGATAAATACTGATATAAATGCTATAAATACATAAATATGTATATGTTTTGTTACATGAATGAGGACATATATTTTGTTTGATATCATCTAGCTCATAAATGAACATGTTTCAAAGTATATTAAAATAATTAGTACTAAAATATCAAATCAATTTATCTTTGCTTGAAATAGTTTTAAATTCATGACTTTTTATCACCTTTTCAAATTGGTAATGGTTAATAACGATAGTAAACATTAAAGCTGTAATACCACTGAATATTACCTTTTATTACTGATAAAACAAACATTTTTTTCCGCAAGTACTAATGACTTCCCAAATATTTAAAATATCAGTACATTAAAATGCATTATTAAGAAAACGTTTATCTAAGTTCAACAAACAGAAATGCTGATTTCGTATGTATGTACATTGGTAAACGTATAATATATATATTCTGACTTAAAAAACTTGTCAAACCGCTAAACTAATAAGAATATGTTGAGGTATTTTGTTAAAATATGCCGTTATGTATAGACATTTCACATTTCCCTATTTTTCACATTGATACTTCCCAATGACTGAATATGTGCCTTTATTCTTCAACCTTTTAGATACTGCAACAGTTTTGGATAACGTTAACATCATGAGCAGACTACTTATTCTTAATAATAACTCGTTACATTCCCACTAAAATTAATACGTAGGCAACAGTTTAAAGCTGGTTTAATATTATGATGTAAATTATAGAACTATAAAAAAATATGAAAAAATATGAAGTAGCTAACCACATAGCTTTTATCAGTGCGAAAAAATTCATACAAGGCTAGGCTTAAAAGTTTACATTACAAATTAAGTAGTGCTAGACTTATTGTTAGTGCTAATGATATTAGTCGAAAGAAGCGATATTCTAATTATATATCACGTGTGCTAGAAACCTTTATTAGAGACAACATGCTTACAGGGAAACAGTAGAAATCATAACTAACTACAATACACTCAGAGATAGATTTGGGATGGAATTAGTTTTGTGCTGTTTGAAATTTAGAACAGAATTTAAGCATAAAACTGGAGTATTCATTGCAACTTACTCCACATACATTTTATAATGATGATTATATAGATGATTCCAAATATTTTGATTGTGACTATACAAATAAATGCGTTTCATATAACATTATAGCTGTTTCATTTATTACATAGAATTAGTGCTTTCAATTTGGAGGGTAAACGTTGTGTATCTCAAGTCGAAAGCTACATTTCTTGATCGGATAATAATAGACTATGTATATACGGAATTCCTGATATGCTGAAATATTTGAATATGATATGTGACTGCCATTGCCTGGCCGCAATAAAGAAGTACCACTAACATGCGTATTGAAACAAAAAGATAAGTTGTTTCAACTTTATAGACACATAAGAGAATCTCCTGCCTGATTCATAATTCCCAAAGGGAACGCGACAAAATATATCAGATCAAAATATTTACTTTAATTTTATATTCAGATAAAACATACACATTTTGGCTAAGATGTTGTTTGCTATAACGTTTTCTAGATATTGCAATTAAATAAATGCCAATGCAGTCTACATTTTTTCAATATGTAAATCAGTCGCTATAATACGAGGAGATCCTAATTGTATAGAAGCAGACAAACTTTAGAAGTAGAAGAAAGTTATTTCACATTATACCATGAAGACTTCTCATATTAATCCGTAACATTAAAATGCCCATATTAGGAAACGCCAGCTACCTTCCAGTTCTATTTTCAATCTATTCCGTCATAGAACAACACCTAAATTAACCAATCAAAATAGCCTCAAAGTCGATACGATTTACCTTTTACTATATACGTATACTACTATAGTATGCCTCATCCACTTATAATTACCAACAATACCGAAAGAGTATTTAAAACCATCATCAAACAAGCTTCACTCTCAAGTTATCCGGCTTGATGATGTCCTACCGCATCAGCACCAATGACGGTAATTCTTTCCACCAAAATGGCGTGCTTCATGCAATAATTAATCAAAAGTCTGACCGTCGAAGAGATGAGGACGACAGGGATGTGTGTAAAAGACAAGGATACCGTCTCATCGACGACTTCGTTGCAGATGATGACAAGCACATCTTGTAAATATATGTATATGTTCTCCTTCTCCGTTGTTATGCGTTATAGGACTTCGGAGAGTACATAACTATTTTTCCCGAGATTAAATTAAATACTTTCCGCCTTGAGCCGTGTATATTACCAAACTTATACATGATAAATTATGATAAGTTATACGTGGATGTGATGTTTATGTGTAAGAGTTAAACCGAAGAAAAAATCTAGAATATGAGCCGTGTAAAAATAAAGCAACTGAAATTTTAGGTGGGTAAAGAATTTTAGTTAATTAATTTCGGCAGTTTCAGTAAACAAGAAATACAGCAATTCGTTTTAGTAATTAAACAATAATCTCAATCATAATTATGTTGCTAGAAAGATAGCTGCTTAAGAAAATTTTAAAAATACTATACACATATATGTACATTACAATAAGATGTCTTCTACTATTATTATTACTAATATTGAGTTTTAACATCTTAACTATGAACCAATGTAATTTATCTAGTAAGTTAGAGACGGCACAATAATTCAGCTGCTTCTTATTTGGTAAATGAACAACAATTGTAAATATGGCGACACCGTATATTATTGGAATACACATTCAGGATATTCCAAAACAGATTTTAGAAATTGATCATTGAAATTTACCACAAACAAGAGTTAATCGTTTTGTACATACAATTATAAGACCTAATAATTTACTTCCCATTACTATTGCACTTCTTTTTACTATGCATAAGTTCGGGAAATATCGTAATTGGTATGTATAAGAACTTCATACATTCTCGTAATGTTCTAGGACCTAAAACTTGCCAAAAATGTTAACGATTGCAAGATTTATAGTTCCAGCTGTCTCGCAAAAGTTCGTTTAGTTTTTAATAACTGGCCTTCCAATTCTATGCGTTGTTTAAACATTTTCTGTAGAAATTTAATATGATCTTGGCTAACACTGTATCGTAAACATTGCGAACTCCTTCTTTGGAGACGAATAACTAGTTTTGCTCTTGATAACACATTTGCAGGATAAAACAACACACTACAATCATATTAGGGTTTCCCATTTGTAATATGTAAAAAGGTAAAATGTAACCATGACTGATCTGGAATTATATGTATGTGACGTCTTGACCTTGACCTAAAGCGGTATCTTGGAATTTTCGCCTCCAGATTTTAGTACGGTTTTGTGTACAAGTGATGATAAGAAATGAAGAGCCAAAATTTCTTTCTTTTTTTTGTAGAATTTCGCTAGATGTGAACAATTCGTACAATAATTAGACAGATAAATGAAAGTATAACGAAATACAACAATTTTGGTAATACTTCAATTTTTACATACACATAGACGTAATAGTTGCATCATAAAAATATGAAATATATGCGTTTCGCATTTCATTCTTTAACAGTTGTATTATTTATTGTAGCTGTAGCTTAAACATTTACATATACATGTTTTTGTTGAAGGGACGATCTCATTTCAGTATTGGCAACGTTCTATCTAAAATTTCAGGAGTTATTTATGCAGTATTTATGGTTGAGATTATGTCGTTAATTGGCAATGTGAAGTTGTTCGGTAGCGAAGCTGCAGACGCCCGCAGGCTTTCAATGAGGCGCCATATCGCTCATCAACTGGACTGCCTACTAAATTTATTATTAATTGTTCGTAAAATATAAACGAAAACGTTGCTAAGGCGATGGACAATCGACGCTCACCGTGATTAATATATGCGAGATTTATTGGAAGTTATCGTAGGTAAGATCGATAGAGGTAATATCGTTATTAGTACACACAGTTGTACGTAAATAATTATTAGTATGTAACATATTATTTTTAAAACAAAACTGATATATAGATATAGATTAACGTGTTTAGGAAATGTATACTGTTAACAATTATTTACACTTGCAAATTATAAATAATAGATGCAGCAATAAGAAGCATCTTGTATACAGAAACTAAGACTAATTCGGGGAGATTAAAAGGTATGTTAACATTACCACTTCAAGTAACAATACGAAGTTTGTCTCATTAGTGTTTGCAATGATAACATAATTCTGTTTTACGTGCGTCTTTTTTCAATCCGCATGCTGAATATGCGGAACAAAAATTTAGTAAACCTTGAGAAATAATATTTCGATGTGGGTCTATATTTATGCAGTGGATTTTGGAAATATATACATGCCTCACTAGGATGTTAGATTATCTGCAAGATGCGATAGTCCAGTATAAAACACAGGGTTAGCTTTATTATAGATATTTATCATAAACAAGTTTATTTTTAACAATTTATATTAAGTTACACTTGGTTACATCATGGAAACACCTTCATATGGACACAGTTCGAAATAGGACAAACAGATAACGAAAAATTTTACCATTATAAGCGAAGAACTATTGTGTATATTGTAAAATGTCGTTAGCGTAAAAATGCGTTAATATGAAAATCTCGGTACTGTCAACACGAAATACTTTCTATTGCAAAAGCTTAATATATCTATGTTATGATATGTAATACTTATCTTTTAATCCCAGATGTATTTCCACTTTCAGGTCAATGAAACTGCAATTAATACCAATTTATTTCGTAAATAATAAATTAGTATTAATTAATTTCTGTTTCATTGACCTATAAGTGGAACTAATAATAATAGTAATAATAATGAACTTTACTACAGAGGCGCAGTCCAGCTGTAGCTGTTCAACTCAACCTCTAAAAAAAATAATACAGAGTAACCAAAAAAATATATGTTTTACAACAGAGCCATCTATTAACTAATTAGCTAACTTGCCATCATTGTAACAGAAAGATAAAACAATAAAAAATATATTGACAGTCCTATGCTATTCTACCCAATAATACATAAAATCTATGTAACAGTTAAGAAGTACAGGAATTAGATTCGAAAGTGGCGCTCAAGATCTGTGCTCATTCATTAGTAGCATCTTAATAGAGTTATAAAAAGCATAGCTGCTCTTCATTTTAAGATTATCAGGAAGTACATCATAGAACTTGAATGAAACATACGAAAATGATCTTTCAAATAGGGTAGAGTGGTGCTACGGCACATTCAACAAATTCAAACATCTCAGGTTCCCATTGTGCATTATACCCCTTGTAGGTAGGAGATTAGTAATGTATTTGGGTGCATTTCTTTTAATAATTCTATGTACAAATCCGCACAAATATAAATATCTACGATTATACATGTTTAACCAACCGATTTTGCATACGTAGAGTAAGACATGTTCACCTCTGCCAAGATTATATATAAAGCGAATGCATGAGTTTTGCACACGCTGAATTTTAGTTGAATATTCATAGTCAAGACACGGGTCGTAGACAACATCACAGTTGTTGAAGTGTGATAGGACTAAACTGTCACATAATAAAGTTCTAATATTGGTATTCATAATTTTCCTATTAGAATATATATGTATATTAGGATATATTGGCATGCGTACGACTGCTGATTCGCTTTGTTAATATGTGTCCTAAATCGAAAATTATTATCTATAATCAAACCCAAATTTTTAACTGAAAATAAGGCTTTTATTTGTGCGGCAATTGAGCGGCTTGCTCAATTGTTAAAGCAAAATAGCGTAGATGCTTTAAAAGTTTCTCTAATCCAGCTATCTATCAAAACAACGCAAATACGTGAATAAGGGTCATATTTATAGTTGGTGCTTGAGGTTGTGTCGATGCTTGAGCACGCGATTTTGAGGTAAATGTCATTACAAATATGTCAAAATCGCGTGCTCAGCATCGGCACAACCTCAGGCATGAACTATAAATATGACCCTTGTAAAGATATTTTTATATAGTAGTTTTTTAGCCAGTTTGATCTTGAGGTAAGTCCAAACTATAACTACATTATAGTTTATTTTAATAAGTTAAGGTTAGCGCTTATTTTCTTGTTGATAACACTCCATCTCAACCCTTGAAAGTAGAACCGAAAACAGCTGATGACATATCTAATACTTTCAAATATCAATAACTTAAAATTCGTAAAGTACCGCCTTCGGATACCGTGAAAGCAGTAGACATTGTACGCAAACAAATAACTGAAAACATAGACTTGAAACGATTGGTAGAGAAAGCAGTTTTACTCAGTATTTCTAGCAAACAAACTTAAAAAATATAAATTATTTTCTGAGAGAGATTTGTGGAGAAAATTGCTAAATTGGGTTTAATTTACACACATTTATGTATGTATATCGATTTCTGATTGTTAATCGTTTAGTAGGATATGTGCCACAAGAAACAGCGATTACTTGCTTAAATTTCGAAAGTCCGGTTTTGTATATTGGCTAAAATTACTCTTTTCGCCTGTAGAGATCTGTGAAGAGGTTTCATTACTATACTACCGACTTGCGGTCGGCCTTTTTTCGTGTATATAGTGTGTCGTTCGCTGCTCTCTTCTCTCGTGATTCCTGGAACTGCACACCTCATAACTTGGACCCGCGATGCGAGCTCGGTAAAAACCAGACGGCCCTCTCAATCTCCCAAAAGCCCAGAAACTAAATAAAGAGAGCTCGCGCTACATAAAGCGTGAATTGCATTAGCCTTGTGTTCTTTTTATGCGCATGGTAAAAGTGGGATAACAATTTTTCGGTCTCGCTTATGCCCTCTTGCTTCTCTTTCTCCTTTTCCTTGCACCTACGTTTCTTCCATTCTGCGATGAGTCCTTTTCACTTCTAAGGGCGTCTGTTTAGCCGCGGGACGGAAATTTCTCTCTTCTATACGAAAATAATTACCATTATGGACTATACTTAGTTATTAATGGCATGAATCGGAGGAGATGTGGCGCTGCTGCAAAATGCTACCTCCACTTTCATACTATGAGGCTAATAGGCGGCTTTCTTATGACTATAGCTCTTCGTATACCTGCGTAGTGTTTATATATTGCACATGTTGGCATTCGTATAAAAAAGAAAAGGATGTATCCAAGCAATTGCGCGCAGTCACGTCTTCTTTTATTTACTATAGCTAGATATTTACGTGTTATCACACCAGCAAATGTACTCATCTGCTTAATTTCTTAATACTTTCAAATAGTAAACAACCTTATTAAGATTTATTTCTTTTATATTATATGATTTCCACTTTTTTAAATAACGTTTTTCTAATGTAATGCGTGCTATTTAACAAATTCCATAGTTTTTAAACAGATTCTATATGTACAGTCCCTTGCCATATTAATGTTACCACTAGATAGAAAATATTCAATCATATTTTTAGAAAGCTATAAGACGAGATCGAGTTTCACAAATATTTATAATAAATTTGAGTTTGCTATCTTACTCAACAAAAAACACGCTTATATTTTCTTCAGTGGAGGGTAAATTGATCTAATCTCGAGTTATCGTTGTAGTGTAAATTTGCGTTTGGGTAAGTGTTTAGTTAATGGAAACCTGTTATTTTTAATTAATAAAGTAAAGTAATAATCTTGTAGTTGTAATAAGTATATTTTATAGTTTCCGAAAATTTGCATTTTATTATTAACAATTTTTTTAGTCAATAATGGGAAGAATAGAAAGAATGGACAAAAGACATTGAGAAAACTACACCGAGACACACAAGCTTCAGGTATAAATAGTTCACGTCGAGATTTGAATAGACGATAAGCGGAATTGGGGTTGAAATCACAACAACCAACAAGACCAACAAGAAAGCACCGCTTAATTGAAGGTATGAGGAAAAGATGATTAAGGACAGCAGCTTTAAATGATGCTCTAATTTTTTCTGCTAAATAAGTGAAATTCACGTAGTGGTAACATTAATGTGGCAAGGAACTGTATACCCATATACGAAATCATATATAGGCAATTTGTAGATTTGAAGTGTATAAATGATAGACTTATATATCGTTTGTGAAGATGCACAAACGTTTTATAAATGCTGAGCCACAAAATTTATTTTCGGAGTATGCCAAATATTTCAATTATGTTTTAAATCCATTCAGCGACTTAACTTACAGAAAATAAGCTGCATTATACCATTACCGTCTTCATCTCAAGAGAATGAAGTTCGTATCAATCATTCTTTGTCGAAAGTGATCGAAAGCAGGATTACAAAAATTGAAAATTTAATCTCCAAAAAATCTTCAAGAAAAACAATGTTTTTGTTTGTAGTATATGTGTATGCGCGAATTTAATTTGATAGAAGTAGCCTTTTTATAATCCTACTTTGATAGCTAACAGCTGCCAAAACTCCAATTTTTTATGGATGCATGGCACTACCCCAAAACAGTGCAGATTAGTTGCGCTCTACATTATCGTACTCTAAGCATTATTCATCAGTAACTACAAATAACTTATGTTCTTCACAAGACATAAAAATGGTTTCTCCTACCACTGTCAGTTTTAAAAGTAAAGTAAATTCTATTACACAACATGACTTAGTAGATATATAGAGAGGTCATCATTTTAAAAATCTATATAGATATAGAAATAATATATAAGTGAACGATATGCAACAAACACTAACATTAAATCATTACATGTTAAAAATAAACGACACACCAATAAACATTTTCAACAAATTTACTCATCCTTTGAACTAAGCAGAATGTTCACGACATTTCTTGTTATCTTACGTTTTAATCCCGGATCGACTTGCCAGCTGTTGTGAGCAAAGTGATTAACAGCGCGGCATCATAAAAGGCGATATGATGCTGTCACAAAGCCAATTAAACACAACATACACACACAAAAACTACACCGCGAGAGTTGCAGTGATAGCCAGACAAGCGATACAGTTTACGGAGTCACTGCAACTAAGCACCCACCACATAAAAAAAATACATAAAATATGATTCTTTTTTCCAAGACATATAAAATAGTTAGACGGGGTAATATATATCTCGAGGTTGTGATACACTATTTCATCAAAAAATAATAA
The DNA here is from genome assembly GCA_023690525.1 of Holotrichia oblita. Taxonomy (NCBI): domain Eukaryota; kingdom Metazoa; phylum Arthropoda; class Insecta; order Coleoptera; family Scarabaeidae; genus Holotrichia; species Holotrichia oblita. The sequence goes on from CM043018.1 coordinate 88,774,918, forward strand.
GTTGCTATTTAGTTTGTTTCCTCCTGAAAGTTTTAAGAAATTTATTATTATCTTCATTGTCGTTTTGATTTAACACTTTTGAACATAAAGAATGATAGTAGATAATATCAGTAATGTTGGATGATGTATGGTGGCAGAGAAAGGGTGCCCACTTTAGATATAAGCTAGCATATTTTCACGGCCTAGATACAATTTCTGTCTAAATTTTCTTCCTGGGCGTCGCGTCGGTCAATACATCGTTCACAGTTATCCTCTTATGAGGGTTGGACGACTTTTTGTTGCCATCCTGAAATATCCTAGATCCATCGCTGATCGATTTACAGCTAAACTACCCAGTTACCTTGGATCTAGAAAACTATGCCGTATCCCTCCAAACAATAACAGGACATGCCAATTTCCTTAATTCCTAGTAATTTTATATCTCTAGAAATTATATTTAAATATTGACCGCTTACGATTGAATTACCATTGCATTCCAAGGATACATCCAGACAGCACCAAATTAATACTGTAAAATTACTTTTACATTTTCTCTAAGCTCTTAGAAATTAGTTGTATCACACCGTAACAAGCCAGTACATATTTTACGTTTTATGCATACTATGTATATTGCTCTAGGTAACATATTTTTTGTTAACCATTGTTGAATGTTAGTTTCAAAGTGTCATTCTTTCCGTAATTGTAACTTAGCACCTTCGATTCCAGTTTGTTAATTGAAATTATTCATTGTTCATTTTAGTTGTATATCTCATTACCAAATTAATCATTCCTGTATTTACCTTGATATTTAAATTTTCATGCGTAAATTCCTCGTATGTCATACCACCTACTTCGGATTATTTTCCATATTTTATATTTTCATGTGTGTAAATATTGATTATCTGACCAACTTTCAATAAATATTTTATCGGTGATAATTAAACTTTATCAAAAATTAAGATAAATTTATATTAAAAACCGTCTGTCAAAATAGTTTCGCTAAGTGTTGTGAGAAATAACAATTTAATTTTACGGTACTTATAAATGAAAACCTTTTTACAAAGTAAATATTTTATTTATATTCAATTATTAAATTGTTATGATGTACAGTTTTCTTCGAATAGAAGAACTTTTGAAGCAACAAACTAATCTAACACTCTGGAACGGGCGGTATACTCTTACTGTCAAACAACTATCGATAAATAATAATAACTAAAATAAAATAAAGTGCATAACCAAATCTAATTAGTAAACATTCTAAATTAATTCCAAAGTATTTAGAAAAACAAGAACAAATTGCAATCTTTGAGAGGGATGTCGCACAGTAATTTTGTGGAGTCTTTGTATATTTCTGGTGGATCCTGCACTTATTACTTTCTACTGTAGATAAAGTCCTTGAAATAGATTTTGAATCATGACATTCAAATTATACAAGTGTTTGTTTAAATATGTCCAACACTATTATGTACATACGACGGCTGATAAATGTATCTATTCTGAAAGTAGAAATGAGAAATTATATCCATACAACAAGTAATTTCTTAGTTTTTGCACGGCAATAATTTATTGTAAGACAAGCAAACTTTGTTTTATATTTTATAAATTATTGTGTTATTTTTTGCGTTTGTATACTACCTTTGATATATTTTCCTGTCATTAATGATTCCTACTCGAGAAATTTTTGAAAATTATATGAGCGGTATACAATACGCATAATAAAAGTTTAAAATGTTAACTGAATATCTCTAAAATATGGTTGTGGTTAGAATATAAACCACGACGATGATGACGACGGCGACCAAGAAGACGAAAGCACTGGCATAGAAAGGGACGAAGACGATAATAAAAAGCGTACAAAAAAGCCCTCATTTCTTACCCTATAATTATTATAACTGCTTCGGCCTTGAACGAAAAACCATAAAAGTATTCTCTCTTCTGTGTGGACGAAAAAAATATATACATATATATACGCTCGCCGTTGTTGTACGTCCATCACAGATCATCAGAAAGAAGCGGCGAAAGAATAGCATCGGTGTTAAGTTGGCAACGCTGCCGCACTAGCTCGGCGTATCAGAGACACCAATTTCGATCGAATCCCCCGAAAATAATATAATTGCGACGACTAGGTAGTAGAAGAACGGAAAAACGAAGAGAAAAAAGGCAACGAGGAGGAATAAGAATGGGTTTTGTGCTGTCGAAGAAGCTTTTCGGAATCGAGAATAACGAAAGGAAAAAGATTAACGTCTTTCAGTAGCTATTTCCTGTCTAGGTATTCGGGACTGCGGGCCAATTTCTCGGCATGATTTGCCGCCAACACGCAAATGGCACGCTGCGATTATTATTACAGCATCACTGTAGCATATATCCATTTCTATAAACTATATATATACACTATATTGTGAGAGCGAGAGGTCAAGGATACTCTTAGAAAGTTTTTGTGTCTATAAGCAGTTAATAAAATAGCTGAAAACAACCACTACAAACACACTACAAACCACTCCGTATAAAACGAGAAAATGAAGATAAAGTTATAAGAACATATCTCTTGATCATAATTTGATAACATTTTAGTAAAATGTAAACAAAGTTCTATCTGTTTCAAAATCGCGTGCTTAAGCATCGACACCACCTCAAGCATGAACAATAAATATGACCCTTAGTGCTGTATCGGTACATGAAAAACAACTATTACAAATGATCTTCAACTAAAACAGCGTGTAGGGTTTAGTGATACTACAGTTTGCCACTCTGCTGATCTTACAACTTCAGTTATTTTACAAATTTGCATCAACGCATAAAATCGATGAGCGAGTCCGGAGAAATGTTAGATTAGATAATGCAAGTCAACGAAATTAATTCAGAAATGTTTATTAAGAATTAAAACGAACTTAATTATTAAGAACGGCTACCTAGTACGAAACCTTTTAAACAGTAAACACATTAAAGTTATTTATCTCAAAAAGTAGTATTTACATTTACATATCAAATTTGTTCTTTACTTTTATCATAACACACAAATGCGTACCGATTCTTTGCCTTTAAAAAGGTCTTCAAAATCGGTTTATTGGCACATGCTACCTATAAAACGAATGTTCTGTAACTTATAATATTTAAAATGTATTAGTCAGAAACAATCGAATAAACAGGAGTTTACAAGGAAATATTTCAGTAAAATAATCATTACCATAGTATTGCTGTTTCAGACGATGGGATAATGTTGATACAAATAGAATCAGTATGATTGTATAGGCATCCTTACCTGCAAATAAAAAATAAAATCAACATAATATTAAAGGAGTGGTAAGTATTACAATTTAAATTTAAAGAAAAACAAATTAATGTTCTCACAGTATATCAAATTTTCATTAAAAAAAAGAATGCACTTGGTGGAAAGGAAAACAAAAACAATGAACTAGATGCGTGTCGATTCACAAACATTACACCGTCATCAGGTATAAAAGGAGAGAAAGAATACAACAACAGAACAGAATCGCTAAAAGAGGAGAAGCGTCACCAAGATAGGGACCCATCAAGGGAACAGAACGGAACGGTTAAGGCTTACTTTGAGCTGTGAGCTAATTGCTCTCGAAGATGAGTCGCCGCTAGAGGCACTTGGCAGCAGCAACCTTGATTCTCCGCAATGACATACTCTACTCTGTCATTAGCTCGAGCAAAGCCATCTGAAATTATACGTCGCCGCGCATTTTTGTCATAATTATTATTTGGATTGTGTTGTCTAGAATGAAGAATCGAGAATATAAAAAATAACAAGGTGTCGTTAAATCGACGGGTCCTTCTTGGGTTTCTGCTCCGATGCTTTTCTATCCATACTTGTTTATACCTCTTCTCTTCGCTGTAGGTGTAACATTAAGTAGATATATATTGGTTTTCACTTACATTTACACAACAATGGGGCATATTATTGTTAATTAACCATATTTCCGTAATTTTCAAGCAATACTTAAACGTAATTTATTTTCTACATTTGAAATATTTGCATAAATATCTTGTAGTTTACGCAATTATATCAATTCGGAGAATACTGCATTCCGTAGTTTATGTTGACGGTCGACAAAAAATTACACCAACTTAATGTATTCTAGTACAACAGTTCACTTTACTGAATAGTTCGGCCACGAACTTCTTCTGTAAAGTTATAGTAGTTAAAATAATTCATTTTTACAATTTAAACGGAACTGTAAATTATTTCTCCTACCGCGCTTAGTATTCATATGAAGTAGAGCACTAATATAAAATTTCGCTCATTATCAGTGGGACTGCACAAACAGACATGCAGTATTTGTAGATGGATGCCTTTTTTGCGACTGCATGAGCGAGAAAACCGTAAAGACAAACTCGGCCAATGGAGACACCTATTGTGCCCCCGTACTGTTTTAGTCCTCTTAACCAGGTTGTACTCGGACAAAGAAGTCCGCAACCTGGTCGAGAGTTACTTTTCTTACTCCGGAATCATCCAATCGATCTACCCCAAAGGCACTCCGCCTTTCCTGTCCACTGTCGAGCAGTCGGCAAGAAGATGAACTGAAGTTTCCTCCGTACTCCCACAGCTTCTGCACAGGGGAGAGTTTACTATGCCCATTACTATGCAGGTGTTTATTCAGTGTGCAGTGAACGGTTAAGATCCCTGTGAGTAACCTGCCTTACGCAGTGTTTTCTCATACAGGCGAATACCAAGAGTTTTATAGTGTCTCATGCCGGCAAGTGCATACAGCAATGCCTAGCATCGAGTTCGGATATGACAAAGGCTTTGATGCTGCTATAGGAATTCCCACATGTAGGTTCTGGACCCACGAGTGGTCGTTCGCTGGCTCCTCTAGCTAATTTGTCAGCCATTTCATCGCCTCTGATCCCAGAATGATTTGGCACCCATCCCAGCGTGCCTAGTTTTGAAGAGTCCCACGGCAGTGTAGTACTACCTCGGAGTCAAACCTGACAGCCTATAGTGCTCTAAGGGCAGCCTGACTGTCAGAAAAAATGTCCACTACTCCACTAACCTGCGGACGATTTAATATGCCTTCCACGCAGGTCTGGGTGGCGATTATTTCGGCTTGGAAGATGGACGGGGAGCTCCGTAGGCTGAAGGTTTCGCCCTCTGTTTCTCCATCTCTCCAAACTCCAATTCCCGTACCGCTTGGAGTTTTGGAGGCGTCCACAAACCAGCGGGATGATTCCCATCTCCATTTCTGAACGAAGGCTTTTGTAGTATCTCTATTGGAGATGTTTACATTATATCCCCAACTTAAGCTGAAAACGGGCGAGATCTTGTCCGCTCTCATGGACAGTGGAACTGTCTGCTTTATGTTGGTGAAGATGCTGGTATGATCTCCCGTTTTACCCGAGAAACCCCTACTCACTACGAAATTATTATTGTATTTAATTCAAACGTATTTTAGATACACTGTCTAGTGAAAACACTTACTCTACGAACGAAATGTGAAATAGATGAAAAATTAGATGCAACTTGTGCATAACAATATACACCTTTAAGAAATTAGCAAATGCAGCATAAGATACAGGAACAACATTGGGCAAACCATGCAGGTTCTTCAGATAATATTGTTGGGAAATCATATACAATCAATGGTATGGTTATCAGAGTTAAGCTTTTCGCTTATTTAGTTAGTAGGAGTAGAAGTGAAAATCTGAGAAAAAATTTCTTTTCTTTGTAAACTTATTATCTGTTGTGAAGCATTAGTTTGACGCTTTCTTAACCCTTGCAGAAGATTTAATTCCTTATAATATTTCCTTGTGTACCTACATAATTCTCTTTGTTTACTTTCTGCACAGTTTTTTGTTTCTATACCAATCTATCGGTGTGATATCTTTGTTATTGGTTCTATTCCTTCTCGATTATCTACTAGACATATACATATATTATGTACCGTTGGCGTTGGCGCATATAAAACACTCGGCAAACTGTTCATGTTGAAAATACATTTCATACGTTTAATTCCTCTAAAAATGCCCAAATTCTCCGCCTGTCACCAACGATAGCTTTTTCCTCAATAAGTGGTAACTCTCTCACCCACCTTTATTTTTCTTTCTATTATTCCTCTTGCTAGATATATACTACCACTTGCTTGCCTATTCGTTATCTAATCCTGCCTTAATTCTTATTTAACATAGTCTGTCATACTTTCTGCATTTGTTTTTGGTACAATATTTGCGCTCACCTTTCAAAATACCAAATATCGCATTAGATCATCAAAATATGGACAGCTTAATTTTTGGGAAGAACAAGAATAATTTTGTATTACCGATAGATTTCTGTGAAACTATAATGTATCCAATATTCATATAGCATATGCTAAATAATGTAACACTTCCATGCATTATTAAGGCGGACACTTTTATTTATTTAATTAATTTCAATCATTTGGTTTACGATCAATATTTGTGGATACAGTTGTAACTGTTTTTGAATTGTAAAGTTATTTCTTAGTTGAAGGTTTAAAAAAGAGGCGGAGTAATGAATTTTACTATATGTGGCGGTAATAAGTTTTGTGTTCCGTCAGATAGAAATCTCCGTACTAAACGAGTATGTGATATTTCGAGCGCAGGCGCGAGATCTCGTAAATAGCCAAGCAGTTAAAATGAGTTAAAATATTAATAACGAAGCATAAAAAATAAAATTAAAAAGGGATAGGCTTCGATCTGTTCATTAGTTTTTGTTGTAGTTGTCCTCCTCATTCTGACTGGTCATCCTTTTTACTCTCACGACTCGTTGCTGGCGAAGAAAGACCGCAGTATCCATCCTCTTAAGAAACCAATCAAAACCCGATCAGCAATTTTCTAGCTTCACTTGTGGGATAATCAAAACAAAGGCAACCATTAATTACAAAGCTGAGATCTTCGTGTATCTGTATACATACATGTATACATTACTATATTCGTGGATAAGTGTGTATGTGTGTGTGTATATATGTATATAACATACACGAGGCAGAGTTTATACATACATTTACGGATATGAGTACAGACTCTCCTTCTTGGAGAGTTTTAAATGACCTTACACAGTAATTAACCAGCTCATTAACAATCCAACAATCAAATGTAGAGGAGACCAGAATACCGTAATGGTAATACAGGCAATGCAGCATTATGGTTGCTCGATGGACTATTTCCACAACACTTATTTGAATATTTAAGAAATAAATAACGTATACAGAATGATTTTGAATATTTTTAATATAACATATGTTTGCGTGTATACTAAAAACCAAGTACATTATACAACCACAGAAATTACTCCTATAACAATCATGGTGTCCTGCATGGTTAACATAATTATCAACATGAATTAATAAAAGATAATTTTTTGATAGCTATTGTGGTCATAATATAATAAATATATAATACAATGAAGGCTTAGTGATCGAGTAATAGAATCAATCTCGAATAATAAAATATGTTTTTTAATCCTCGTTTTAGCAATAGGATCAAAACTCGAATGCAACATAGCAGCAATGCAAATCTTATTGTGATCGTCTTTGCAAATAGCACTTTTCAAAAAAGATTAATTACTATCACACTTCCTCGGTTCATGATGTGCATACCTCATATATTAGACATGTTTTTCAGTGAAAAATGCATTCTACAAACTTATTTAATAACTCGACAACATAATGAATGCATTCTACAATATAAAAAGACAGCAGTCCATCACACCATCACATTTACGTCTAATATCAAACTAAATGGCAATTTAATATTAACTATATGCATTTACTGTGCCACCACCGCATTGCTTAGGATAAAAGCTATCAGTTTGTCCTTCTCTTGCACACAGATTACCTTACCGACATTTTGACCGGTTTCGACTGTAAGTCTTCCGAATGATGATGGATTTGCGACTTTCAATTATGAAGTATGACTGGCAAGTTTTGCGACCATCCTCTCCACCTTACATGTATAGATTGGCTTCTTCGACTTTATGTATTTATAATTCGATATTCAGCCATCGTTGCAATGTACGCTAGACATATGCGACACTATTTCAGTTGTCGAATTTTTCTCATGGTATTAGAACCTTTTATACATTTTTTGTTTTACATATTTATCCCGTAGGTATTCATAAATTTGTTCCTAAATTTACTAAAGGAAAGCATAATATCATACGAGTATAAGGTAAGTATGATATATAATACTGTAACTAAAACAACCCCAAAACACACTGCAGACATATTTTGTAAATTAATTAACACAATCACAGTGCTTACATACATGTAAATCTAAAGTTGTACCTATATGTGCTATATTACTGTGACATAATTCATAGGCGGTGTCTGGTAAAAACATTTAATTTAAGTTGTTGCTTTGTTATTTTAAACGGGTTTCCGCCGGTAATTGACATATCAATGGAGGGCGAATAACACCAAACGATCGTGGCGGTTCCCCTATAAATTGTTTTAACTCTCTTAAATCTGCATGGCCGATGTCGTTGAGAAAAACCAAAACCCAAACAGGCAAAAACATAAAACAAAATAAGCGGTGGAAACGAACGAAGAAACAAACGAGCTCTCCTTAATAATGGATAAATAGAGTTAAAGAGGGCAGGCACCACACATCTTTATGCAAGAGCCGAGGAACTTGACTTCACCCGAAGAACCGAAACTAAAGCCGTCCAAATGGAAATAAACGAATCACCGCGTTGTGTGTATATGTTTGCGTGGAGAAATGAGAGGAAAAAAAACGAATAACTTGAGTCTACCGCGTGATTCATGGATGTGACATCTGTCTTCGACAATATCCAAAATAGTAAAAGAGTATAAAACGAAGCATTTTGTGAACTTTCGACAGGATCCAACGATGGTACGTCGGCCTCTCCTTCTTTGCCACTATTGCATTTGCCTGTCTTGGTTTGTAAATTTACAACCTCCGATACGGATCTGCGTATGTTCGAGAAAAACCAACCACTGTGTAGAAGTAAGAACAGACGAGAGATACCCTAAATAGACTATACTAAACCGTTACTGATTTATGCAAGAAAAAAATGTTTGCAATAATTTCAGGTATAATGAATTGGACTACTCTACTTAATTAAATGCCGGAGAAAGAAATAACTTTATAGTAAAGAATAAACCCTTACCATTGTGAGATCAAAGATATTAATAAAACGGAAAATAGAAATTTGGTTGATAATAAACTTCCTACTAAACTCAATACTTATAATAGAAAGTAGAAAAATGTTTGCGTCTCAGTGTATGCGCAGTGGGCAAAAGTTCGTTCTATAGTTCAACTTTGGACGCGAAACCACATGAAACTACGACATCCAACTAATTTAACCTAAAAATTTCTATCATCTTTCCATTATAAACGGTTACTACGATCCGATTCCTAATCAAATAGTATCAGAAACAGACAAAAGACACAGAATATCAATGCAGTTGGTACTTCGAATGAACAAAAACCTACATTATAAAAACAGCAAAAAAGTTATATTCTACGTTATGTACTTCCATAAAGTTTAGCGGCATCGACATTCTACGTACGAAGCAGAATCCGCCTTTAAGATGTCTACTAAGGTCTAATAATAAGCAAATATTTTACTTTTTTGTTCTTACCTAATATTTTTTTCCTCTACCATACATTTTACAAAATGTTTTTGTGTATTTTGATAGGACCAATAATATTTATTAAAGAATATGTTTGATGGGTACTAAAGAGGCTATCACCACGCTGAGACTCACAACTTGTAAAAAAAGAAGCAGATAAACAATTCAAACCAAACAATATTAACTGAAATCTGGTTTTAATGTCCCATTTCGTTTAAAAAAACGTCACGAGTCTGGCAAGTATCCTTCTTGCAAAGCCCATAATAGATTACGGAGTGTTCAAATCAATTCAGGTAAATTGCATCTAATTATACATAATAGCAAAACCATTACCTTAAGGATACACGTCCAAAAGAAATTAGTCGACAGCACGAGTATAGCTTTATATATTCGGTGTTCTTTTGGCGTCATTTCTGGGCAAGTAAATGTTTCGCTTTATCAAAAATATTCTGTTTTCGGTCATTCGGAATTTTACTTTTACATTTTATGCTTCAAATAGTTTACAATATTAATGACATTTTGTTACAATTATTGTACATATTGAAAAAATCTATTACTATAAGCAAAGTTCACTAATTTTCTGCAAACAAAATTGGAAGTTTAACGTTTACCTTTATGACTACCAGTTACGTTTTGGTACTGCTTCTTTATTTTAGTAATTCGGGTCTAGAAAATGTCAAAGCACTCTTTAAATAACCATTAAAAGAATTCGTATAAAAGGGAACATCATACGTTTAGTACTAATTAAACGTAATGCAGTAAATCACTCGATATTTCACAGATTTTATTGCCTGTACAAGCCCCGCATGACGAGAATTTTGCCAGGTTTTTACAAGATTTACATTTAGTCAAAGTGCGGGTCCGTAAATGTTCTTCTTAAACTACGCTCTCGCCCACATTACAAGTCTTACGTAAAGAAGCATTGGCGTTTAAATGTTTAGATTTTGTAGTAACGAGCGCAATAAAACACTTTTATTATAAGTTAAGTCAACGCAAAATACCTACATTAATGAGATTTTAAGGTTGCAGGTATTTATTGTCTATTTTTTACGAGTTCCGTTGCTGTTAAGTGAGATCAGCTCGGAGCTCGGTTTAGTCATGACGAAAAATAAGCGAATTAACCGAAGCTGTTCCTAAATCTTGATGGTTTGTTGAAAACTCAAGGATGATCGAAAAACCCGCGATAACATTTTAATTTAAAGAAATATTTACATAGCAATCACACACTTATTTTTTTATTTAATTACTTTAAACTTCAGACAAAGAGTTTGTTTAAATATTAAATTATTTAGCGAATAAATGAGAAGATGAACACATGAATCAAACAAAAAAAGGTTCATAGAGGGTTAGAATATGCTTTTAACTATGCAAACACTGATTTCATAATAAGTCTTCCTAAAACTGAGACAGAATTTCTGCAAAAAGAACGGTATAAGAGAAAAGCTAAATAAGATCTATATAAAGGGACTATGAGAGAGAGACTCGAGGCGACAATGTAGTATTAAACTTATGCTAAATTCTTTTACCAAATCTTCATCTATTCCTACTATTTTTTGTGATTAATTTATCTCATTTGTAACTAACTTTTAAATCGTAAACAAATTTTCATATTCAGTTCAAGTCGTACTACAACACCATTAAGTGTACATTCTGCGCTCGATAACGTTAATCTGTACTATAACGTAAGTGAGAATTTTTGATATTATAACATAACATTATCTTGCTTATGTACCAGGACTTTGCATGGATATAACCGATACGGAAACCATTAAAATTTATCGAGGTGAGGTTGAATGGAGAGAAGAATTTTAAACACATATTAATCCGATGGAATTGTGCAACATGTGGAACAGCAGTCGGTGTGGTAGGAGTTGCGTAAAGTCATTAGAAAAGACTAACGTATATGACTCGTTCAGATAAAGGTGGTTCGATTGATGATCCAGTAATGACCGAAAACTTCAGTTCAAGTAAATATCTGTGTGCAATATATGCTCTTATAGTAAACAGTTATTTATTATTACCTACAATTGAATCTTCAAAGTGAAATGTATGATAAATGTGTTTAAAATAATTATAAGATGATTCTTGACGTCCATAGCTGTAGGTTTACTTACAGCAAGTTGTTTATTCCACTAATTGCTTGCACTCAGGCTTCAAGTAACTCTTGTTTTGGTTAACAAATTTTGGTAAAGCATGGTGTAAAAAATGTATTCACATCAACCCTCTTTTTAAACCTACTATTGAGGTAAAAGTCAAAATCTCTTTTGTGAGTGAGATCTGACTAAGAGTAGGTAATCAAATTATGAATAAATTAACATAACAAATATCACAGATCACAAGCGCTTTAAAATTGCGAGTGTAATCAGAACCAATAGAGAAAATTCCGTAGTTATATAAACAGAAAAAAACATATATCTAAATTAATTCAACCGTGTAACGGTTATATTACGTATATGAAATAGTTATTCATCATTAGACTCGTAAAAAACTGCAATCCTTGTAGAAACAATCAAGTGATACTAACATTGGTATAATATATTATACTTTGAATATCAACCGCATACACCCAACAAATTATCAACTAAGAAGAAACTGATATGCCAACCAAACAGGTAAACGAAAACTTGCGAAAAATAACAGCTATTTTCTTTATCTTTCCGACGAAATATTTGTGATGCACGTATTCTCGGAACGTTCGGATTTACCCATATGTTCTAGCGATTCGAAATAAAGTTATGAGCATTGTTCATCCGTTTCAGTCAAGGCGAATATTTTCGCAGGTAAGCATGCGCCCAGAAATGCGACCATCTAAAAGGTGAATCAATTTCAGCACCGCGCTGACGTAAAGTTAGGTATCACGGGCAAAATGTTCAACAGCGGGTACCAAAAATCTCTCATGAATTCGATGGTACGTAAAGCAGTAAATTCAAGAGCTTTAGGAGCTAACATTTATACTTTTAAGCTATAAAGTTTTCATTGCTTTTATAGGAATTTATTTCACATTTATCGACTAATAGAGTTTCTGCATGGTATTTGCAAACCTTTTCGGTAGTATATATTGGTAAATCTAAATAAAAGTTTACTTCCAATCATTTTTACATCAAAAACAATAAATCGTATACAAATAATAGCTTTATTCGAATTCAAACATTCAAAATGATTTATTTTATAACCGGTAATATAAATTAGAAGTAAAAATCATCAAAACAATACTACAAATCTGCTTCTCAAAAAAACACTTGATGTAAGTAAAACAAGGTACATAAAACAGTATGCAAACTGCTTTCTATCTATCTTGACTGAATGTATTACTTCCTGTGTATCTCTGAATTTTAGTATCGCTTAATTTAGAATAAGGTACTCAGTTTTTCAATAATTTCTAATTAAATTATGCCACACTTTAAAACTTTTCTTGTTGCATATGTTCTCAGAAAAAGTAAATTCCATTAACAAACTTCATTAACAGTAAAACAATCCGCTGTTACAAATTCGTCTCCTGTAGTAAATAATACTCTTAAAGGCAATGAGTACTATCTACCCAAAGTCAATATTTTAAACTATTGTAATGCCAAGAGCGTTACAAATATTTCTAGTGTATGTTATTATTTCTGAACATGTTACTACATAACGGTTAATTTCATAGTCAGTCCGAAAAAAAAAACTGCATCTATCACTATACGAGATTCGAAATTTATGCGGAGAATTCTCTTTAAGATATCGAAGCACAGCCATCACTATTAACTAACAGCTCCATCTAAAAATATTTTTTAATGGAACAACCTGAATATGATTAAATATTTATGATGTTCTTCTTTCTATTATTAGGGCATCCTATGAAAATGACTACTATTATCTGCAATAAGTGAGGAAGTAATGATATTTTACACCCAGTTACTGCAAATATTTTTTTGATATGCAATAATAAAGATGGTAGCCATTAACGATTGCAAATATCAATTTATATTGAAACAGCATCAAAACGAGTTGAAATATTGCCAGACTAAGACTATAATAAAATTGTATCTTCGGTTTAGTAGAGTCATAATTAATGAAGTACCTCAATAGGTAACCACAATACAGGAATTTGCGTTTAGTCAAGTAATAAGTCAAAAACTCAACAGATGCTTTCGAAGTATTGTGTGTACGTACGTATGTATTCGTAGTTTTTGAATGGCAGTGTACTGTCAGTAACAGGTATTTTAACTAAGTATATCGTTAAGTCCGCCGTTGCATTGTTTAAAACGAAAACACACACCATTGCCAGAGTCCACGGTAAATAAGAGTAGAGAAAGAAGAATAAGAAGATGCGAAGAGGCCGAAGGCGTATGCATCCGCGAAAGCCAAGCGTTGACACCGTAATATTTTTTCCGTTCGGCGAAGGAGACGACGCGGTGCATTCAAAAAAGGATCAGATAAAGCAGAGCAACGCAGCCGAGGCACACAACCCTTAAATTCGATTAGAGTCGATGAACCTTCCGTGTGCCCGAAGAAGTTCGCTTTCCGGCCATGCAAAGAGAGAATAATAAGATTGTATTTGTTCGCATGCAAATACGGGGTAATAAAGGCAAGAATGCCGGCTGTTGTGTACATTCACTGCGTATATACACATATCTCTTTCGTCGTCTTCCTCCTCTTGGTCTTCAGTTATTTTCTGCTGCTACAACACAGTTTGCAACAATGTAAGTGTTCGCATGTTATCGTTTTATGCGTAAGGAAATATTGGCAAATAAATTAATGTAAAAATAGGTTGTTATAGTTACCGCATAATTAGGAAAAAATTAAATGGGGTAAGGAATAGGATAGATACTTCTAGCATTAACATCATACCGGTGTATAAAAAACATAGGTAGTTGTGATTTTCGAATATTGCAACCGGTTCTGAACATTTCGAATATATGCGTACTTTGTTTAATACAGTGGGAAGTTTTATAAACTCGTATAATAGTACAAAGTACATAGCCTTCAAGATTCGCTAGAATCAAAGATAATTCTATTGATTGTTTTCTAAAAGATAAAGACATTTAAAATACGACGTGTATCACTAAACAAGAACATTATGTCAAATTGCAAAATAGATCATTCCATAGTATCTATAAATTCCAAAGCAAATCAGTACTAAGGTAGGTTTTATTCGTTTTATAATGACATGCTCACTGAAAGTCAAAACAAACTACAATCACCTCCATTAAATTGACACTTTTTAGAAAGTTACAGTTATAGATGTTGAAATAACTAGTTTCTACTGCATTCAATGAAGTAAATGCAGCGACTTAAAACCGATCTACTTCTTTCACACCATAGTATAAATTCATATACGGTTTGATTTATCCTAAACATGAAATTATCTGGCGAATTAATAGCGATCGCAATCTGACGATTCTACTTGGTAAAACTCGAAAACTATAACAGTTAGAATGGTGTTGTCACGGAGTTTTAGTTTCGAATTCTACCAACTAGAAATATGTGAACCCTATAGTGTATCTCCTAAATTTAAATATGATATAGGTTCTTCACGCAAGGTTTCTGAGAAACAGGCATTTATAATTTCAAACATTTTAATACTTTTTACAATCCTAACTACACAATATATAAACATTGTGACTCGCATAGAAAGTAAGAAATGACGATTTTCTGCTGCATTTCGCGTGTGGACATATCTCTTGATGATCCAACAACAATCGCCCGGCATATTAGAATTCTATTTGGCTTGATACCTCTTTCCCATAGTTTAAATCTCCGGATAAAAGTGTTCCTTGTGCTCATCGCTCATTGCGCCAAGATTTAACTGGAAGAAATCTGAGTGTAAGTGCCGGAAATGTCCTTTTAAGCTCAGATTACATAAAACACTAATTTTTATAGGGATTTATAAAATCGTCGACAATATCAGGTTTATTTTCCGCATTTTGATTTCCCAAAAAATTATGAGCAGAGACAGAAAAAAAAACACAGGAGAGTGGTAACTGGTTATTTGAATTTGATTAATCTGTTATGTTGAAAAGATAAAGTAATTATGGGTGTGCACTACACATCATTGCAACAACAAATAGCGGTGAACTTAAAAGTTCAAAAGTTAAAACGATTTTCAGTTAAAGCAGATAAACCACCCACCGTAGTCTCTTGTACATTACAGTTACGGAAATGATAAAATCACGTATTAGAAAAACAACATTGCAATCTGATTGTGGAAGCAGTGAATATTTCCAAAAAGGAACGTACTTATTTATGCAGCGTCCACAGCAAACTGTATTTTTCTAATAAAAGCTCGTTTATTTCTGATAACATGAATTGAAACTAACATTTATTAACAAACCAACAAACATCAAAGTCTATGGCAGCCGTCATCAGCGGCACTAAAAGAGATAATAAAACTAACATTAACAGCATTGCTTCGGCTATGAACTAGCCATAAAGCGCATATACATAGTAAATTGTAGAAGCATAAATAATGATTAATGTCCGGCGGACTTCCCTTGTCGGAGCCGACATTACGATTTTCTTTTTCTCTTAATTTCGAATGCACCATAAATTGATAGATCTATATACACGTTGTCACTTTGTTGCTGCACTCCGATTTTTTGCTGTTGTTTCATTACAGAGTCAATTGAGTGACCAGCAAAGATATGCATGAACATACGCTCGTAAGTTGAGATTGGTTGAAGAATAAATAGTATACATGATTGAAAGCGGACGAAGCATATTAGAAACGCAAATAAAAGGCGATTATTAAATTATTGTGGCTTGAACGTGAGTTGCTAGATTAATTTTGTATGCAAAACTGATAAAAAAGTTAACAACGTCATTCAACCCACAAATGTGCTATATACGATGTAAGTAGCAATGCGATAAAAATAACATAGTGTGAAGGCATGCGGTGCGCCCAGAAAGATTAAATGGTAGCTACAAAAAAGAAATCGAGACGATCACCATGACTGAATAAATACATACATATATGTATATGTATACGAATTCAGGCTGTTACGTTATACATTGAAGAGTGCTGAAGAAAAAATAAAAAGGAAAACTGTGGTTTTATAAACTTATAAACCATGTTTTTACACTAAAAATATGTTGTCTCATAATTATACACAATAACGAGGCTTTGCCACATATCTTTAGAATTTTAAAATTAAAATTAAACGAATTTAAGAACACAAGACTTGTTCTAAAATTAACTTCATTCAACAGAAATAAAAAGTTACTGTTGGATTAGTACCATGATTGGTTGAAATTTAAATTGCGACAAATCACATTAACGTGCTACCCATCCATCGGTAATTATTTGCTTGTGCTAAATGCGCCCATTCTATTTCCTATAAACATATGTAATGTATACCGGTCCTATTTAGAAAGAGACAGAATTGATATAATCAGAAATATATATTTCAATATATGTACATGACAGGTGG
The DNA here is from genome assembly GCA_023690525.1 of Holotrichia oblita. Classification (NCBI taxonomy): domain Eukaryota; kingdom Metazoa; phylum Arthropoda; class Insecta; order Coleoptera; family Scarabaeidae; genus Holotrichia; species Holotrichia oblita. Next base: position 88,791,878 of record CM043018.1, read on the forward strand.
TTGCGTTGTTGCTTAGCAATAAACCTGGTGTTGCAGATATGTCATTACTTTTATATTGCCTACGTTTCTTCAAATTCTTCAAAGTAATAAAAAGATGCTAGAAATTATTTCATATCTTATCCCGTTAAAACTCGGTAAGCGAAAAACAGGAACAATATCTCTTTTAGTTCCTCTGATAATAATTCCTCAACTTCTGCTAAACCGTTAGATTATCCAACACTTGTTTGTTATATACTTCTCAAGAGTAGATATTAGCGCTTCCGGACTTCAATTATCTACGTCAAAAATTAACCAGTAATAGCTCCTCTGCATGTAAGTGGACTACGTTTTAAAAATGTTTTCTTTATATTATAAGGTCATCGAAGCAATCGGTGACGAACCAAACTTATGTTTTTTTTTTTTCTAAATGGAACACTTTGTATTAAAATATTACAATAGATTCTGCTAATTACTATAAACAATTTGGTATAACATTAGTTGGGTCTAAAACCAATATAATATTTTAATACCGAGTGTTCCATTAAAAAAAAACATAGGTTCGTCACCGACTGGTTAGATCACCCTGTATAAAGAAAATATTTTTAAAATGTAGCTCATGTAGCTCTCAATCAAATTGCAAAAAGGTTTTTCGAAATCCCTAACCGTTTAATTGTAATCGTCCACTCCATCTTGGTTGCCCCAGCCTATGTATACATTTTCTTGCTTCTGCGCTAGAAATATATCCTTAAATTATGAAATGATTACAGTGGTTCTTCCAATTACGGTTTTCGTTCAATACTAATCCAAGAAACTTAACCGAATGCTGATGCTGCAGGGAGCAAAGAGCGCCTCAATGATGCGCTCCAATTTGAAAAAATCTGGAACAAATACTAAAGCAGATGTATTATCCCCATTCAGAAGAAGTAAAGATTTAATAGAACAATAATAGGAAGAAGAATAGAATCTTGTAGAACACTCAAAGTTACTGACAGCAAGAAAATTTGTTCACTCATCCATTAGTTGACTTAAACGTGATCTTAACAGGTTGCGTTCAACCTGCGAGAGATAACCGAAACCATCCTACTACCAGAACCGTGACATCACAGCCCTCAAGCTTATTAATTTGAAAAAATGATTCACGCAATTTGCGTGTTTGTTTGCGCTAATCATGAGCTACAGCTACAAAATTAGAGAAACTGCTACACGTCCAGACTCATCACAAACAACTCATTAAAAGCAAACGAAAAAATAAAAATAAAAGTTATGTGGACTTAGAGTAATGTAATCGTAAAGCAACAAGAAATTAAGCTAGCAATTGGCTAAAAGAAAAATCAACATAGAAGAAAAAAAAAATAATTATTAGAAACAATGAAATAATAATATCTGATAACAAGGATAATTCATAAAAGTAGTCATTTTACCTAGTGATTTATTTTATACATTTCCTTAATTATAAAGAGTGTTAATGTATATACTGTGTGTGCAGTATTGTATATGCGGCTATCTTTCAAAGTATGTTAATATTTTTCACATTTCAATAAACCCTGGATAAAACTACAATTTTAGATGTTTAACACGTTTAAAAGAAAGTGTGTTCACAAAAATGTAAGAAGAAGAATGTTATATTTCATATATTGATTTCAACATTTTTGAAACATTTTCGAGTGATCCTACTTAATCAGCTTTTACTATTTTTCAGTATATTAATTAGGGCAGCCACCAAGAATACACGATTTGCAATTATTTCGAAATAAACTAAGGACCGTTTGTCACAACAATTATTGTATATAAAAGATTATAAAAGATTGATTTAGATTATAATTTACGAAAACCCAACACAATCAACTGCTGTCATTGCAAGGTAATTTAAAAACAAACGCTAAAATTAGATAATAATAATAATACTTTTAATTCAATGTTCAATATGATATTTTTCGTAATGAATATATCTAACAATTAGATTTAAATGTATGTATCTGGAGTGAGAAATAAACATCTTATAATTTTGTTCTAACGTGATTGACATACAGTTGCGCCCAAATGTTATAGGCACCCCTACTAATTACCATTAGTAATTCCTAAGAAAATAGTCTGGAAGATTTGTATATTAGATCTACTAAGGATTATGCACAAAACCATGACATATATTTTATTTTAATTGGAGTTGATCAGTTTTATTGTAACGCTAAAATATGTAACCTGGCTAACATGGCCGCAACTGTATATTCATTCAATAGTCAGATAGTCATGGAAAAACAACTTCGACGTACATTGTCCTCTTAACTAAAATTGTTTTGATATTAGTAATATTCCAGCTTCTTCACTTCAACGCGAATAAGTTTCGGAAATTTTTAGTTATGTTCATTCCTGTTATTGCCACTAATTCGAGTTTATATCTTGCATTACTACAGCAATAAATACAGGAAATCGTATACCTGGTAGAGCTCCAAAAAATGGAAACATAAAAAACGCTTGGTTCTTGTAGTATAGTTCTTGTACCGTATGCACATCACCAATAAATAGTAGAGAGTGGAGAATAATTATTACGGCACACCGATGGTCGAATAATTTGCGTAATTCTTGTCACGGCGGCCACTAAATTCTCACGGCTGACTGAAACATAGCAGAGGGCAGAGGGAGAGTAAGCGGTTCGTATAACATATAACGTTCGCGAGCATCCTATGTGTGAGTGCGTCCATGTGTACGTCTTCCAGTCAGCGTTTAAACCCGCTGGGTCGGTGTGAGCGGCGAAGGTGTTGATACTAAGATGTCGCCCGGCTTATTTTATGGTGATAATTAGAGGGAATGTAGTGAATGCGTCCCTGACTTAGGGAGTGATATTCACGCATACACAAGCGCACACATACGCTCTGTGCCCATACAACAGGAACTACGAAAAAGCATCCTAACAACCAACTAAATAGGGAGCGTTTATATTGAAAACTTTCAAGCTCCTTTAGTGATTCTTAAAATCTGTCAAAATTATACCTCGTTTTCTATTACATTTCCTCTCGAAATACACTTTTGTTCTCTTTTTTGATGCGTATATTAATGAACAAATGAAATATATTTACTTGTTCAACTTTCTTATTTATTTCTTCCTAAATTTTCGTTGAAAGGAAATACTTGCCATCCTATAAAATATTACTTTCTGCAGATTATTTCATTTATATATTCTAATTGGTAAATATACATCTAGATAGAGATGTCATATTGAGTAAATATTTTTTAAATAAATTGACAAATGGAACTAAAAGCACTATAACTACAGGATCTATACGGATTTCATTAGACAATCTTGATGAACAGGGATGTTTCAATAACATTGTATACGCAATTGTGATTCTTCATATTTCTGACATCCTGCATCTGGCAGATCTCGATTATTAGTCTAATTACGCTCTCGACCAGTTTAACAGTATCCCACAACCAACTTTAGCAGTGCCTCGGAAAAGTTTAGAATCATTCCTGAAGTTACTTCTTAATAATATATCACCATGAAAACACTGTTCTTTGACTAAAAAATTCAGCCTCTCAGATTTTCAAATATGAAATAATTGTTTTGTGGAAGAAACAATAACTCTCATTTCACTAGGAATATATATATCATTTTAAATTGCATTTGGTTGAAAAGCTACCTATGTAAGTTTAAACAAAAATTCATTCTTCTTATCATATTGTCATAGACATTGTGTAGTATTTCCAGTATAATGCCACTTACAGCTCCTGCAATTGTATGCTGTAATTCCTCCAATGGTGTATATGTTGCTACTGATCATTACTTCTAGAAGCACCAACTCTCCGACATAAAAAAATCGCGTGATTCAAACGCCTTTCAATCACTCATGAACACTTCATTAAGAATTTATTGGTATTATCGCACTATTGCAGAAATATCTATATATTTAACCTGTGAATGAAGATATTCAATGTACTGAGTGATGTAGTTTTATTGTAGTCATACCCTTTGAACTTATAATATTTTTAGTGAAAATATTGCCGTATGGCATTATGCTTTCAAATAAATTGTATCTTTGCTTTGAATATACTTTCTTGTGTGCGTCAACTATAAACTATAGATTTAACGCCTGCGTGTGCTTTCTATTTATTGCTTCGTTGTTTTACCAAATTCAACTTAAAATTTATTACAACTATTCTATCCATATTTAAAGCTTTTCAACTAGTACCAGTACGTTAACTTATGGTAGATTTCTCTCTAAAATATATGAACTGGCAATATTAAATTTGCCTCTCCACATCTCGAGAAGAATCAAATACCCCGTGTAAAAGGACACTTTTGTGAGATCGATAAAGTAAAGTAAAAATACACGGACGTGGAAAAGAGTAAACCATTTCGAATTCAAGGTACTAAAGCGTTGGACGAAACGATGTGTTGCTTCGGTTACATCCTTCGCACATCAAGAAACGTACTGAGGTATGTATATCTCCTATGCACACGTGTACCTGTGTGTACGTACCAACGAGTGAGGAAATTAACAGTCTCCTTCTGTAATAAGATATACCAAGTACCTCACAGAACTCCAGTAAAATATTGACTGTGTTCGTACGACCACGACGAACTTGTAGGTATTTAAAACCCGGCAAATCTGAACTCAACATACTGCGAAAAGGATGAAACCGATGAACGTGTACTTCTTCTTCTTCTTCTTGGTAGTCTCTATTTCGGTTTCTTTAGGCGACTAAGGCGACTAAAACTAAAACCACTTGCGCGCCTATATCTGATCCTATATTCCCCTCGTTGGAAAAAAAGAAGAAGTACGGCTGGTGGTATTCCTCGTTGTTTTGTACTTGTGGGAGACTTAGATGCCAGTTCGTTTATCCCGGTCAAGTGCGAATATATTTCCATGTTGTATGTAACCTCTACGTGTGCAAGTATAGTTCTCGCAGTTGTTTTGCACCTTCTTCTTCCGCCTTGTAACTTGTATTAGGTATGTTACGAGTGCTTCTTATAACTTCCTGATAATTTACTGTCCCTCAATACAGGATAGGCTTAGAAAACTGCTCGGATCTTAAAAATTGTTGTGTAGGGAATACAAAATGACATTGAAGGTTCTATTTTATGCAAATGTGTAATTTTATACAAATGTGTAAAACAGTATCGACTATAATTTATTATTGAATAAAAATATTAGTCAAATTTATTAATGATTTGTGGTTGCTGTTCGTGGAAAGTATACCGTTTATCATGTGTAATATGCCTAGTCAAGTATTAAGAGATTTTATCTTCTACTATTTCTGTCTGTCTCATAATATAGAACGCTAATATAGTTAGGTAACAGCACTAACTTCTGCATTTACATATATCAAGAACGTACAACGACTTTTCTGCGTTGAAAAGACTAGAGTATATACTAATACTTTCTGCCGATTTTAATGTTAATTCCAGAAAAACTAAACATAATTTCTCAGGATGCTATCAAGTACATTTACTATAATAACTTTTAAAAAGGTTAGTTACAAGTACAAGTATGTATGTAAAAGAAAAGAGAGTTTTCAAAATGACACTTGTCATGGTTTAAAATAATAATAACCTTCTTAAATCGTATTATTATGCCTTCACTATTTACGTATGGTAAATATGTTGACATGCTGATTAGTTATGAAGAATGTGGAACAAATAAAACTCATATTCAAAATTTGTATAGAAATCCCTTTCCGGATAGAATAACACAAAGGATCAATTTCTTTTCGTATGCAGAACGAAATCTGAGAGAAGAATACAGCATTCCTTCACTTTTTTGAACAAGTTGGGGGGTAACAGTTTTGCTGAGAAATAGACAGACCAGAATGGTACAATTCTGTGGTCACCACGTTCTCCAAATATAATACGTTTAGACTTCTTCCTGAGAAAAGACTTGAAAAGTATAGACAATGTCACGTTCCCTATTTATTTAGACGATTTAAAGAATAAAATCAGTTTAGTGATTCGTATTATCATTATTTCATTTGGAGTGTTCTATGGCTTTATTACAGCATTACGTTGACGCAAGTAATGTTGCTGTTTACTATATCCTAATAACGAGAGGGCAAAGTACGTATCTCTCAAGGACCATAGCGTGTAAGGAGATTTGAAGAAAATGTAGTAAGAGGTTAAAAGAACTACAAGTAATTGATCTACAAGAGGTTGTTGTGTGACTTGTGGGATTATTTGAAATGAGTAGTCAATACAAGCAAATTATGATTTAATAAATGTATTACTATATGCGATCAACAAAAATTGAGGTGGTCACTAATGATATGAAAACATAATATTAATTATTGCTGATTTTTTTTATGTATTGGAGTGCTTAGGCCACCAAGATAACGCAACGATAACTTTAGAAAACATATTACGATTATTAGAAACAAATAGAATTAATAAACTCTGAGAAACATTTTCTGCAACAACTGCAAATAATAGTCTGCAGTAGTTCTCACACCTACAATTACTTAACCCAACGTATTACAGTAAGTTTCGAAGTAAAGAATCTTCAAGCGAACTTCTTTCTATTACACGAACTCTAAAACGCGATCGTATTATCTACATCACCGTTTCTGTTCACTTACACATCATTATAACTGAAATCGCAGCAACAATAGCAGCATTTACAGCATACAGGTTCAGAGAAACAAACGGCTATACCACAGAGAGCGTGAAAATCTAATAAAAAACGTACCAGCAGTCACACACGAGCATACACATTCATAGGACAAATGGTATTTCCTACCGTTCCTCGAGAACGATACACCTAAGTACGTTTTAAAGGTATGTAGAACTTTACAAAGGTGGAACTAAAGTATGTCTTATATAAAACGCTTGCACAGAGTACCACTCTCTTTCGCATATATAGGATAGGATGTTGGCTTGTTGTAGTCGTCCCGATTTTGTATATAATACCTACGTACTTGCGGCGACCGCATCGTGCCATCGTCGTGGCTGGCAATTAAAAGCCTGTAACACGTTATATCGTGACAATGGCGTGTTTTGGGCAATCGTTAGCGACGGTAGTCCGAAGACCGCTTGTTAGCGAGCGCGAACCGCCGAGGTGCTGTCAGCGCTCTATATGCGCTGTCTAAGGCTGTAACAGCGAGCATGGTAATATGGTCGAGATCGAGCAACGAGTGAGAGAAAGAAATCGAAAACAACGGCGGCCGCGCGGGCTATACCCCGTGTGCGGGGGCAGTTCTAATTAAAATGAGCAGATTAAACAGTTAAATTGCATTTTATAGAGGGTGAAGAATGGAATGTTCTGCCGAATTGTTTGACATAACGACGGAAGCATAAACGGAAACTGGTATCTCAAACAATTGGTTACTGATGTTCCAATCAACTACAATTTTCACGTTAATTTTCACAGTGAAATACGAAAATCTGGGTTTGTGTGGCGGATTAAACATATAGTCAAAAGTTGTGAGACCAACGTATCATTATGTGGTCTATCGACTAAAGATTAATTTGAGACCATGTTGACAACTATGGCAATGTACGTGTTTAAGTTGTCACAAATTGCGAGGATAAATAAATTAACTTGCAGATAAAATTTTATTCGTAAGATCAGTGGCGGAACTTCAAATTTTTGGCTCACCCCGCAAAATATGATTCTGGCCTCTATCACGGAGGGTTAAACTGAAGCATACCTATGCATTGGGTCATTTTCGATTTTTGCAAAAAACTAACATGATTAACATTTAAAGGGCCGGGGGTCGAATCATTAAATGTGAAAATTTATAATTTTAAACTCCAGGTGTGTATTCTAGTATGTGTTTCCATTTGTCCGAGGTTATCAACATACATATGTACCTATATCTGAAATATCTCTTACCTGCCATATATTTATATAGCTTGGGCACATGTAAATACCTGCAAATCAATGAGTTTAGCATTTAAAATGTTCACCTTTAATGATGGCCCTCAGATAATTTTCATCTTAAAATCAGCCCTTTATAGTTTCAGAGCTTTTTATTTCCATTTTGTCATTATTTAGGCAAGTAATCATATTTACATTTCCAGCCGACGTAAATTGCATAACAATAATATTCAGTTGCCGTACAATAGATTAAATGTTATGAGTCATGATGTGTATTATTTACCTATGCAAATTGTGGATTGGTATACATAGCAGAATTTCGCTTCAATCAGTAATCTGCTATACTATAAACATGTATGTATGTAAAGCGTATTTTGTTTGTATATGCGTACGTCTAACGTCTCAATCCGCACAATAAAAAGAGTGAAACACAAGTTAATTACAAAAAATGTGCGTTTTGGGCCTCTTATAGTCCTGCCCCTCCCCCTCCCCAAGATAGAGCATTGTAGCTGCTAAATTTTATCTGCCAGTTAGCAATATCTGTCAGTTACTTAACTAACACTTTTATTCTGACATTCCGGTATAGCTACTACATTGTATATCCCACTTTTTGACTGTAATTTACTAATTTTCTTTTCCTGTAAAATATTCTCATAGTGGCGCCAATGCTTCTATAATGTTCACTTGATTTATGAAGAACTGCCAGTACTTTAAAAGTATTGCTACATCCAAATCTCTCCGCAAAAATCTGTTATATAAACCAAATAAATTCATTCGAATTCATAAAAATGATAAACTTGTCATGTTTTCACTGTGACAATCAAATATTATGACCTATAGGCTATAATATTGCATGTGTTGCAGAATACCATCCACATCCGCAACGCAGCACTTATGTTTCTTGGCCCATAAATTATTATCTCTGACCATGAAGTTGTTTTCGCTCTTCCTGCTTGGTAATTTTAACATATACCCAAAATTCCTGTCTAGTAGAAGGAGAAATGGTTCGAAATTGTAAGAACGTTTTAGTTCTTATCTAGTCACTTCTTAACAAATTTGGTATTTTACTTCGTAAAGGTTGTTTTGGCATTCTTCGTTTTGTAATGCTTAAGTTTTCATTGCATAAGACTTTACAATCTTTTTGTAAAATTTTGATAGACTTCAAAGCTTTAATTCAACAAAAATTCCGTAGCTAAAACTTCTGTTCAATATAAAAGGATCTAATCCATACAACTAGTTCTGAAATTTTGTTCATAATACACACCTACAAATTAAATACACTTTACAAAACCTTTCTAGGTGCAATTTTTTATACAATGTTGGAAGAACTTCTTGTTAATGTCATTATTCTTAGCGCGATTTCTATTACGATGACGTATAAATGGGCAATAATAACAACCAACAGCACCGCACCGATGCAATGCTATAGCGGTTACATTATTCTATAACAACTAGGATGCTAAATACAATCGCGGCATATATTAAACAGAGACGGAGTCGACGAATGAAGCTTTCCGATCCACGACCAGGTCGAAGGTTAATTCGTGGGAGCGCTGGTGTATTTCAAATATTGGTGAAGTGTGAAATTATATATAAAAAGCCACACTTTCTCGGCTTTACGTAGCGTACGGCTAACCTCCCAGTCGACGTTGATAACAGCTGACCTTTCTGAACTTGAGTTAGAATCACTATGACGCGACAACCGAATATCCTTTCTTCTTCACCGTGTTTCTTCTTTGACACTTTTTTGTTCTTGTTGTTCACCACTATTTTACGATAGCTGGATATTAACAGAGCTTGTAAACCAATTCTAATGGCACGTATTCCAATTAATTTTTGCTGTACCTACATATTGTCTGATAAATAGTTAATGTTCCTCATTTTATTCACAGAAAAATTGTCATGTTGACGATCTAGTGAGGACAGGTGTTTATCATGAGTATTTTCTTGAACTGGACGTACATACCTCACGCGAGATATTATAATGTTACCAATAATGTCTCAGAGACAAAGCTTCTTTTAATATCATAATTGTCATTGTCTTGAAACGTCGTTTGTTGTTTGTTTATATATCAACAGACTTCCAACTTTAAAATCATGTATAATTTGATTTTTTTTAATGGAATGGTATAGCAATTTTTACATAATAGATGTAAAATTTGATTTTTTTACGTTTTTATACAGATGGTGAAAAACTGAAAAATTGGAAATATCTCCAAAACCGTTGGAAATAGACAGAATAATATCCGTATAAAAACGAAAGAAAATCAAATTTTACATCCATTTATGTAAAAATTGCTATACCATTCCATTAAAAAAAATCAAATTATACATGATTTTAAAGTTGGAAAATTACAGATCCCTATTTAATCATCCTGTAACATAAATGCAACAATTTTCTAATAAAAGACGTGCCCTCTGTCATGATTAAGCGAAATCTGAAAACCGCATGTTTCTAACTTTCGCAGTTACGGAGATATTTCCAAACACCGAAGACGCTGCAGATGTCATTTTTTTCGAAAAACGTCACGTAATTCGGAAATGGTCGAACTTAGACTCAATGTAAGCTTAACAAAGTGCCTTTTAAATTTAATAAGGAATCAAAAACTGCAATAATATATAGGGTGTTCCGTTTAAAATAATAAAGTTAGTATCTACTTACAGTAGTCCGCCATTACTGATACTAATTTTAAAATGTGTAGAATTTGATTCGAGGCAACATTTATTTGAAACATTTTTCCAAAAAATTAATAATAAGTCGGCTATGGACCGTTGCATCTTAGGCTGGACATCCTGTATATATTCAGACAATTTATATGGCATATTGCAAACCAACAGAGTTTATATTGCTAACTTTAAAATGAAGGGGATATATTTAGAGTACTGATAGAATCTACACTACATGGGCACTAATGATCGAGTACATTTCTCGAGTTGCGGTAGTATTAATATAGTGTAGTACCACCCTTCAGCTTCTAAAAGAGCGTATACTTATTGACGAAAACTTTTTACCAAATTTGAACATGCATTGCCCTTGTAACATTGGAAATTGAGGAGTAATATTTTCTAACGGAATAGTTTGGTTTTCAACTGGAGGTAAAACGTATTCCGTATCGTAGATGTTAAAATAGATTCACAATGGAGCTTTGAGCCAGCTAATCGACTTCATAACTGCTTATTACCTAACACCAATCTGTTAGAGCTTAATCTTTGTAAATGAACGCATTGTCATGTTAAACACAAAATGACACCAATTTGAAGTATTTCCGAAATTTTTCCGAATATTACGAATCGCCATAATTATTTGGAGCATGTACACATCGAAGAATAACTTTACTCTGGAATAATCTCATATGATTCTTCATTGCTTTCTACTTTAAAGATGTTAATTTGTTTTAATCGGTCTTCTTTCGAGTTTAAAATAATAGTATTTTCCGAAATTTTTGCAATAAATTTAAGAAATTTGTCATAATTATTACCTAATTATCTTTAGTAACGTTTTACTTATGCTAAGACAAAGTCCTAGGACGTCCAAGATTACACTCTTTAGATAATTTTTGCTTAGGGACCAATTTCTTGAACTCATAGCATCTTAAGCCATAACACTGACTCCTAGCTGTGTAAGAACTACTTCGCACTCCATGCAGAACATATTCCTATACGCGCTCACACTTACATAGCGAACATCAAATACACACGCGGGACGCTTAGATGTCCTCAGCACGCCAGGAATCCTGCAGATACCGGCCTGATAAAATAATACAACAAGTGTCCGCGCGCATTCACCGCGCTCTTGATTACGCTTTATAGGCCTTGCGCGCTTTTAATGCCGTATAAGCTAAGCACTTGTATATCTATACGTATATGTATTGTAGATGTGTGTATGAGCGTACGTCTTTTGTTTGGCGCGCCACTAAATAGCTCCGGCGTGAGTATTTATGCCCGAGTCCGGGTAACGTACGATCGCGAATCGTAGCTGGCTGGTAATGAGTTGTGTGCGGGTGCGGTGTGGGTGGCTAGCTTGTTGCTCGTTGGTGATTGCTGGACTGCCTCTCCTTTCTTTTCGATCAGCATGCTAAGAAGAAATACTTAGTTCGCCGCGCTTAAAATGTATAAATTACGAATGAGTGCTCTTTTGTTTCATCTGTTAACCGTATGTGTTTCTGTTTCGTGTGTGGCGCAAGAATGTAGCTACCGCTGCATGCGTTATAATAATACTGACACGCAGTCGCTAGACAAATAGTTCGAGCAACCCTCCGGCGATCCATAGAAAAACATACTTGTGGTGTTAGTTGATGTATCCGGAAAATTCAACGTTGCCATTCTATCTAGAGGGTCCAAAAATAACTTCCTACTATATTTCTTATAATTTTTGCATACACTTCCAAAATATCAACTAACTATCAATTACTTTTAGTGCTGCGCCTCTGGTCGACTTAAATATTATCTTTCCACATTTTCCGATGAATTTATGAAACCTCAGCAAATCACATTTAGAGAGATACCAGCGATCAAACCCTCTACTCCAGACTAGAAAGCAAGTGTATGAATTACGGCAAGAAATAACAAAAATTTAAACTTATTAACCAATAATTGGTTCCCATAAGGTAGCATTTAACACTCGTCCATACTCCATTAAAATTTTAGCAGGGAAATTGGTAGGGAACAGAAACTCAATAAGCTTATATTTCTATCCAATTTAGAATTAAATAATTTTAAAATTTGTTTATGAATATTACAATCAAGGTGAATAACTGAGAGGCGTTTTACATAATATTCTTCGAAAATCGAAATATTTCCACATTTTATCATGAGATATTGTGCACACAGAGAAAAATGTTCTTGAATTAAGAAAATAACCCAAATATTTTTAATGCTAGAATATTTTTGTTTTGATTAAAACACATTTTCTTCGAATAAGTAAAAGCGTTTAATACCATCCAGACTATATTTGTTGTAAAATACGTATTTGATCTGACTAATTTCCCTATTTGTGAAATAGCTGAATTGCGAATTTTGAGCAGCTGCGTTCGAAATTATATGCGTGTATGAAGCGTTATATGTAGGTGCCACAAATCACTTAAAATAGATGTTCAACTTAATACTAACGATTTTGCTTATAGGGGTAGAGTTTCCAGGAGACGGAACGGGGTGTCTGTTTAGTAGGTTGCAAGTCAAAACGGCGGTGATAGCGACAAGAAATTATTTTTATATCCAATTTCCTTAAACATTGCGATGTGCATGCGCGATTTCATTCCTTCATCCATTTTTGTCTAAGTCTCATGTGTTTACGTCGTTGTATGGAAATAAAATGGGTTTTTTGCTTCGACAAACGGTTAGTGATCGATTTCCGCACAATTTTATACCTATGATTTTATTTGTTAATAAACACATAAATCATACTGGCATAAAATTGTTCGTTAATCGATCAGAAACCGTCAGCAGAAAGAAAGCTATTTTCGTGAATAAAAATATACAACTAGATCTTATGCAAATTACATACAGATTAGTAATGCTGGTTGTCTACTCCTTTGCGCCTAATTTCTCTCCTCCCCCGATCGTGGCAACCGGCCCCTTGCCGCGCAACTTTTTCTATCAGCTGATTCAATAGAGTTGAACATCTATTTTAAGTGATTTGTGATAGGTGCATTCGACTTCAATCTTTTTATCTGTGTGCACCATTTTCCAAGAATTAGATACATATAAGTTTTTCATAGTTAAGACATAGAAATTTGCAGTAAAAAAAGTACATATTTAATAATGGATGGAAATTGGAGGAATAATTTCAACCAAATGTTGTACTTAAAGTAAACCCATTATATTCTTACATTAAAACGATGTTGCTTTGCGTCACAACAATTTCCTTAGAAAATAATATTCTTGTCATAACACTATATGTACAGTTTTGCGGATATACAAATACGGGATTGTTTTGAACTGAAACAGTCTGTTTTAACTCAAGGTAATAGCTTTGTTTTGGTTCAGAATTCAGAATGGTTCTAGAGTTGTTGCGCATTTACAGTTTAGCGTTTTGGTTAATTAAGAACGCGAAGCGAATTTTTAGTTCGATGTTTTGGTAACTGACGGAATCGATTCAGAATGATTCTGGAACCGTTCAAACGGGTCTTGCACTTCCATAAGTAGCGATTCTGAATTATTAGTTCGAAATTACGTCATCGGTGCATGTGTTCAGAAATTCGAGTATTTCGATATGTTCGTCATCAATGACATTGATATTTACGTTGTCTTTTAAAGTTTGAGATTTTCTTCCGTTTGTATTTGATTTTCTTTTTGTTAATTACTGTCCTAGGAATAAAATTTATGGAAAGTGAGTGGTATCCTAAGACAGAGACAGGATTTGAAAGACTTAACCCAGAACATTCGCTATTGATATTTTGTTGGTTTGTATTTTTTTAGTCTGTATCTAAAAGATGGCAGTAAAAGGCTCCTAAAATGTGTTTTGGTTATTAAAAGTTCGGAACCATTCTGGAATTATAATGTTGTGCGCTTACGTTCTGCGCAGTGCTGTTACTAATCCTGAATTCCGAACCAAAACAAAGCTAATATTTCTCTGCGTGTGGTACGCGCAACTCCAAAAGCAGCGCCTGACATGTTAATGTTTCTCAATATGAACCATTATAGCAGCTTGGAAATTTTACTAGCTACAACGGTGCTAATATATGGTGCATTTTAATAAGTAGCATATTTTTCATTTCACATTCACACAAATTGAAAAATTTTATTAATTTCTAGTTCTTTTCTAATATTGAAAGGTAGTGTTTGAGCACTACAAACTGGGTTCAAAACAATGCAATCTCTAGATAGACGAGTCATACGCTAAGAGGTGAATTGACGCATCTATGTATTTCAGAAGTATTTTAAACAAATCTCAAACAGAGAGAATACTTCACTCCGCTTACACTTTTTAACTAACAAATAAGTTAAAATGCTTAGGTAGTTATTGTACTCTTCTTGAAAGAATTGCGAAAAGAAAAAGTATTTGGATAAAATGTATCTATAGGTATTCTACTGTCGTTATTTATAAATTTGACGAAACATATATGTACTACTATGTACACAAACAATTTCAATTCGAGGTTGAGTACGTGCCTCGCGTATAAAGTGTGGAGAATTTCATGTATCTAAACACACATATTCAAATTGTTCAATTTATTATTTTAATATATTTTAAATCTAGTAGCACGAGATTAGCCTTTATTAATATTAACTAAACTAATTTAAACAGTTAGTTCTTTATTTTACAACATATTTAAAAGGAGAACTTACGCAGTACATTAGTGTGCTGTCATGTAGGACACGGACAGCGCCGCCGCTGGAGTGCCTGCCGCCCGTGTGCAACTTTATAATTGCCGCCCCATACATTTGAGAGTTACAGTTAGATATGCCTGACCAAATATGTATAAATATTGATTTTAATTTACATAATCGCTTCATTAGATTAGTAGTGTGGTAATGATTTTCTACTACCTAACTCAAACAACAATTATATGACGTAACATATTTCAAATATTCTTATCCTGTATGGGACATACATACATAAATAAAGAATTGCACTCTTTACACATTTATTCATAAAATAAATAGGTACCTACTTACTCATTTGAAGTAATAGCCAGTACAGCTGCACAATAAAGTCACTATACTACTATACATATGTATGTCCAATATCTTTAACTTACTAGAACAAAAGTGTCTGCAAATATTTCCAAATACACACTTAAGTTGAATTAAAATAAACACAATTAACACTGATAATAATTACAATGTATCTATTAAAAACGAACTTTTCGGGCTTTTGTTTCCGCAAATTTTTTCACTATGTTTTTTATATCCAATGTGTCACAAACTTCATGTTCAATAGATAGCATGGCTAGAGCAGAGAGTCTATCTTGAGACATCGAAGATCGCAAGTAATTTTTAATAATTTTAAGTTTTGAGAACGATCGTTCACCAGTAGCTACCGTCACTGGCAGAGTAAGGAGTATTTGTGTTATTATGGCTAAATTTGGAAACGTTGATAAGAGATTATTACTATAAATATATTCAAGAATATCACTAGGACTTCTTTCTGTTGAAAAATAAGGTTGAATTACTTTAATTTCTTCATATAAATCGGTTTCACTAATGTCACTCTCTGAATTGTTCTTGTCTGTAAGGGCTTGACAAATTGTATGGCAATTCAATTTAAGTTGTTCATCCGTTTTTATTTCGGTTATACCATATATTACATTAAAAATATCCGTGTGTTGCTGAAGTAATTGGAATCGTTCTTCAACTGCAGTAATAGCGGTATCCAAAATTATATAGTAAAAATTTACTTTAAACGACAATTCAGGGGATATTATAGGCTCATCAGTTCCTTCATAGTCAAAATACCTCTTTTTTCTTCTGACCCTCTGAACAGGCAAACTGGGAAATTCTTCCTCAATACCAGCTTTTGTAGCCAATTCTTTAGATTCGAATAAAAAACTTTGAAAATGATTATCAGAACGTTTGGTAATGAAATAATTCTTTAAATTATTCAGTGCGTCAAGGGAGGATTTTATATCAAATTTTGGACTCTGCAGGATTTTGCTGACCACATTTATTTTACTTAAAATATCATACCATATCGTAACACAACACATGAATTTAAATTTAAGAATTTTATTTTTAAGTGATTTTGCTAAGGTTCTAGTGTTCATATCTCTTTTATTATCATCTTCTATTTCCTCTAAAGCATCATATATATCGCCTATTTGGCTTTTTAACGGTCTGATTGCATCGACGCGACTTTCCCATCGTGTGTCCGACAACGGTTTTAGTGTTAACTTTGACTCAGGAAGATGATTTAATAAAATATTCCATCTAATATTTGAGCAAGCGAAAAATACATATATTTCCTGTACTGTGTTAAAAAATTCCACAGACTCGAAACTTGTTTTCACAGCATCATTCACAACCAGATTCAAACTATGTGCGGCACAAGGAATAAAAAATGCTCGAGGGTATTTTTCCAAGATTTTTTTTTGCAGTCCTATGTGTTTACCGCGCATATTGGCTCCATTATCGTAACCCTGGCCACGCAATTTATTTATATCTAAATTTAACTCTGCCAATTTATTCTCTATAAATTCAAAGAGGCCTTGGCCAGTTACATCAATAACAGAAGAAAATCCTAAAAAATATTCAAATATTCGAACCGGTGCTGAAGTCGAAACACATCTTACAACAATTGTTATTTGCTCTGTGTGCGTTATATCTGGGGTACAATCTAGTATAATGGAAAAAATATTTCGATTCTCTAATCTGGTTTAGAATGACTTCCTTAACGGAGTCTGCTAATAAAACAATCAATTCGTTTTGATGTTCCCATCCTAAATAATGTGGCGTAATTCTACTAGAAGTATTAGATTCTACACGACGAAGATGTTCTGATAACACATCGTCAAACTTAGAAATCATTTGAACTAACTGCAAATAATTACCATTATTTGGCTCAAAGATTTTATTGGATGATCCTCTAAATGCTAAACATTGTTTAGATAAGAATTTAACGATAGATACTAATCTCTCAATAACCGCTCCCCAATGTTTTTTTCCATTTCATATAATCTTTGATGAGTATAGTCCACTGTTTGCCCTTTTTGTAATGCTGTGGATAATTCAAACATTTTTTGAGAATTTTTCATATGAGCAGCACTCGATTCGTGTCTTTTTAAAATAATAGCTAAATGTTGCCAATCTCTTACCCCACCAGCTCCATGTAGTGAATGTCCACTGCTTCCATCATCACAACAAAACAGTTTACAAGGTGCACAAAAAACACTATTTAATGACACAGAATAAAGTAACCACGGACGATGAATTTTGTTTTGATTAGGTAATGTGCGGTAATAATAGTTTTCTGAAAATTTTCGGTTATTTGTATCTCTAGGAAAATTTATATTCTTTATCTGTGGTGGAAAATTTTCAACAATAAACTGAACATCACGTGGATTTATCTTTGTAGGCCATTTTCCGGGATCATCCGAAACCAAGTATAAGTTGGAGCTTTCTGTACTGCAAGTCGCACTAGCCTGACCCTCATTTGGAAAAATATCGTTACTACTGTCGCCAGAGCTCCCATCACTATTTGCTGGAGAAAGTTTTGGTGAATTTGTACGTTTTCTTTTTCCACTTTCGATAATTTGGATTTCTTTTTCTATACCTTCACAAGAAACATCTTTTGAAGTAGAGGGACCAACATTTATGTCAATATTTTCTTCTGTTACTTCACCGCGTTTGAATAAAAATTGTTCCAAAGCACCACTAAGTTTTTTTCTTTCCTCACTTTTCAACTCTTTTTTTGTCTGTATTGAAAACCCGACAATCGTTTTGTTTTTCTTTCGGACATATTAAATAAATCGCTCAAAAGAAGCCACTGATGAAAGAATAGAAAATCCGTACTTAATATTTAACTTGTTAATCGTTGTAATTAGTAATATATGTAGTTCAAATCTATACTAATACCTAATACATGATAGTATTAATTACTTTTTCGCGGTTGACGAAACGTATGTAACATACATATAGTATAATAGGTATATACCGTTTAAACCAATTGCCGGTTAATAACTACTAAAAAAGGTTCAAGAGGTGATGAATACATAGTTTACTTTGAGTTAATCAAACTGCATTTCGGCATATATCTGCATCAGCGATATGGCAATATTTATAAAATGAATTAAGTTCAGAGAGAGCCGACGGAAATACAAAAAGAATTTATGACTGTTTATTCAAGTGTTTGTGACTCGTGAATATAATCTTTTATCTAAGAAGAAACAAACTATTTCGCTTTCTTTTTGTTCGGGGAACTATTCTTGATACTGTGTTTTTAAACAAAAGAGCCGATGCAATGCGACAACAAAATATAAATATTAAATATAATTTGTCATAGGAAGAAGGAGCAATTACAAAGTTTTAAATATGATGTATGTATATGTATTTCTATTTAAACTCTGAAGAATAAATTGATAAATAAAATGAAAATAAAATACAAATTGCTTAAAATAATAAAAATCGTTATTATTATAGAAGCTTTCGCCGCCCTTATTTTCGGCCGCCCGTGTGCGATGCACACTTCGCACACATGGTAGCGGCGGCCCTGGACACGGAGTTAGTTATAGTGTAGGTGTGTATGTATCTATGGGTAATGGGTTTGCGTGCGACTTGATGATGATGTGATGGTTCAAGTATGAACGTGCGCGCTCCCTAGACGTCGTTATGCAATTCTCCAGAATTGATGCATAGCATAGCTAGTTACTCTTGTTACTTATACTTTTTTTGTAGCCAATCGCTCTCTAAAACGTTCTATTGATTACCGCGAGATTTGTAATGCTGATGGATCGTTAACCTCGTTCGAATTTACCGTATGGTGTTTTCTGTTAGATCAATCAGGCTAAGATCTGCTTATTTCTAACTATAGGATACCAGTACTTTATGCAAAACATTTTATTGAAAATAATTTTATTTCCCTATCATAATCTAAATGAGAGTATTTACGGTTTGGTTCTTCATTACTTGATTATAATTATTTTATTTTAGTAATAGTATTTACATCAAAAAGTATTACCATAATCTTCGTATACTCTAACAAATCTGTCCAACAGTGTTTAAAATTAGTAACATCTATTCTGCATTCAAATAATAAACACTCATGAACAAGTATTGGAGTGTTTGTCTATTCATTTGCATAACAATCGTAAAATACAACATAATTCTAAAACCCATAAGTAGTTTGAATACAACTATTGTAACCAGTACAGAGATACTACTCCAGATACCTTGTGTTGAAATACTAAACATAACTCTGTATTTATTGCTTAATGTAATTAGTTCAGTATCGACATAAAATTACTTGTTTCCTCCTACAACTTGTCGGTATATATTTATACATTCACGACAAACGATTGAAGAAGTAACACAAGTCGCGTAACAATAGTGACAATGGTTTCCTATGGGGTGTTCATGTATGTTGGCGCCCCCCGGAGTTACCCTTCTCAAGGTGACATGTCTCACGACGGGGAATCCGAGCGAACGGGCTTTATCGGTTCGCTACCCCAGCACGACCGCACTTCACCCCACAGCCCTCCACATCGAACCTCCGTTGTTCTACTATGGAGTGCTCGCACAAATTGATGGCTATGTTCGATCATAGCTGTCAACACTGCCATAATAACATAACTCTCGCGCTGTTTATGTGTGTGTCGGTTGCCTGACGTCACACTGTGATTTCACACATATTTGAGCTAATACAGGCACACACAGATGCCGCCACGATGGCTATATAGCCAGTCGCTGTATGTACTAACAACAACAACAACAACGCAGCGAACTATTAAATAATATAACGGTTTATCTCTCTTCTTTCATCTCGGCGATGATGTTTTCTTTTCTTTTCGACCCGTCTTTATCCGTGTATGTTGTAGAGTATATTTTTCCATCATCGACATTTTCGATTCCTTCCTCTTCTGTTAGGTACCAGTAGGAGAAAGGGCGCTAATATGCTATAAAAGACGTAGATAGAGATAGAAGACTATTCGGGCACACGTCCTCTATAGTTAGATTGATAATATCGCCTGTACAACGTCCCATTATGGCTATTAATTTCTGGTTGAATCGAAAACGTAGTTAATTTTCCCGAAAATGGAATTGATTTCTTCATCAATAGGCGTTGAATAGAATGATGTTTGTCTCTCTCGTACACGCCTATTTTGTTTACATAGTACGTTATATGCTTTTACATGCCTTCCGTATGGTGAAGAAATTGATACTATTCATACCGCCAAAAAAATTGTTAACAATAACAAAGCACTTTCGAAATATTGCAGTAACTATTCTGAAATGAAATAAGATAAGATAATGTAGAAGTATAAAGTGATCCACTTGCATCCATATACTGAACCACATGGCCATATCAACTAACGGCAAAATAAGTTTTAATTTCCGCTAAACGCAAAGTTAAGAAAAACTAGTCGAAGTATAATATTCACAGTGGATGAGTACTACGTGTCATATAGTAACATTTAAAGTTAAACCAGGAGAAAGTAAGAATTAAATAACATATTTTGTCTCGAAAGTCATTGAATTCTGTTGCACTTTTTGAAAAATATGTTATGAAAGTCGACCCCTTGGTTCCGTGCACAGCAGCTACTTTGACAGAATCGATCTGTGAGTGTACTGTGCAAAACAACCAACCGATTATCATGATCTAGCTCCAAAATTTAATTCTAGCGTTTCTACTATTCTTTATCTGCACAAACTGCATTAATTTAAAATAATATTATACAAAAATATTGTATATGTATTAAATCACAACTTTTTGAAACTGTTATATTTCTTGACATTTTTCTAATACATTCCTCTCGCATCAGCAGTGTGCAATCCTAAGTCAGATTTGCAAAAAGACAAGGGCTTATTAAATTAAAAACCTATAGAATGCTATTACAGATCCCGACACTTCTTACATTTTGCCGTCTATCCAATGCTCTCACATTGTCAATAATCAAATGCTTCTTAGATTTTTAACAATTCACAAAAATAGATGGATTATGTAGATCATTGGTTTCCCAAAGTATCAGATAAATATTCCCAACAGAAAGTTTCCTTTATATGTATATATTTTCCATAATTAAATTGAGCATTTATATAATTTTATACATTATTACCCCAATATTTAAGAAAATGGAATAGTCCTCTTACTAGCTGGTTCCAATGATTTTAAACGGTAGAACATGCTGCTGCATAGAATTCACCAGCACTCTTCGTATATTTCAAACGTGCGGAGATACAAATATAATCTTGGACGTTGAATAGCTATGCCAACATACGACTTGAAAATTTTTAAGGGATATGGAACAAGGCGAAGTGAAATGACTAGCCATTTTTCCACGTCTAATGAATGTGTGTTATTGGGATGCGAACGGATCAAGGAGAATGCTCTCGGTATTAATATATTCTCACCTTGCAGTGCCATACCTCTCTACTAGTGAGTATAATCTATAATGATTTAGTACTGTATCAGTACCAACTTTCATTGCGATGTGTTCACGCGTTCACATAATATGAAGTACTCTGATGAACTATGTCCAACAGTGTATTTCATGTAAAGATATGATACGCAATATAGCTTATGAAGCCACTGCAGCTGCATCCACCATAAACAACACAAAGAATTATTATTTGTATACTATACAAAATTTGAAACACAATTTTATTACATGCAATTGATACGTTTTTAACATACAACTATATAGGTACGTAGACTCTTGACACACATGCTTCGGTGCAACTTTAATGATACTTAATTTTGAATTACATAAGCTTAAATTTTTAAATCGAAAATGTAGCAGCATACAATATTTCTATAGTTTTCCAGAATGCCCAACATGTTCGATGACTTAGAAAATTTTCAATTATTAATTCTCTTTTATTATGAAGCAATGCCGTGGGAAGCCATATACGTTGATGATTTACATTACTGTCAAGTTAAGACATTTCAAGGTTATTCACGCAGACAAGATCTAACAAATAACTCTACGTTTAATATTAAACCGCCCTCATAATACTATAAAAGAATCGGTACGTATACAATGCTTTCAAAACAAGGTATCACATCCTTAGATAGCTATAATTATACTAATTACTGAAATCATTGAAAAAAATCTAATTAACGCCTAATAGGATTGTCTTGTTCTTGTACACACCCAATTAAACAACCTATCGGAAATAATTGCTTATTTAATATATATTCCATTCTATTTCTTCAAAAGTTGCACCATCAATAAAGCCGGATAAAAAGAAACTGCCCATTTTTACATCTTCCCTAATTTTAAGCGAAATAATTTTGCAACATCCAACTGTGAACGTAATGTGAATATTAATTGATTCATTTGTGCCTTTTTTATCTCGTTGACGATTCATAAAGTGCCTTACACTCTATCCGTGTGAGAGTGTGTGTTCGTGTAAGACTTGTTCGAATTATTAACGGGCTAACGATCGGTTTCATCATCATTACGGTCATTATTCTAATAGACTATGGTACCGCCGTATTTTTTGATGAATTGCTTTCATTGTCTATGAGCGAAATTTGACATTTCCGATTGCGGCGATCATCAACATCATTGAGGATACCTCTTCGTGTTTATGGGTGTGGAAAAAAACTGAAATTGAAAAGTTTGAGAGAACTTAAGAACGTAATCGGATTTTTTTGACCTCATATAAGAATTTAGCCTTTGGGAAAGTATTTATAAACGACCAAATAATACATATATCAAAGACATTTAGTAAACATCGTTATTTGAAGTACTGAGATATATGGTGCTATTCTTTTCTATGAAAGCAAAGTACTTACTTTAATAGATAGCTTTTATACATTGGATTAATTGACAAAATGATTTAATACTATTTAAAATTACAGCGACCTAAAATACAACACTTTTTATTATGGTTAGAACATTAGTAAGCAAAAAATAAATAATAGTATTTAAAGAAGATTCGTATGTTTACATACAACTGCGACGCATGATAAAAATGATAATTCAAATGTGATTTTTGAGATAACAGTAGTAAAGAAAATTAACAATTATCTGCGTTCAAGAGGTGCCTAATAATAAACAAGCTGTCGCTACTTTCAGATTTTGGACTGTTTTAAAGTACTGTAAGATTAAAAGTAAACGACAAGGCCTACAGACTTGCCAGAAAGAGTTGCCAGATATGTATGTACTAGTGGCAGACCATCTAGCTAAATGATTAGGAGACGACTTAGTTTGACTAAGAATACTCTGAAGCAAAAAACAAAAACATCAATTTGAGAGTTCTAGGATTCTAACTGTCGAGGGTGTAAGAGAAGGTGTAGGAGAAAATTGAGGAATTTGGAAAAGAATGGAATTACTTTTGGTGCACTGCACAATAGTTTACACCAACTCCATTCATTAAATTAGTTTGATAGTCACACAATATATGCCGACAATAGTAGAATACTAGTTAAATATAAGTTAACATTAGTACTAGCCAGATAATAGTTAAAAACACAAATTGAAAAATACGCTTAGGATCAAGTGCGTGAAGGGTACTTTCTCTCATTTTTATCAACTTCTCGCATGCTCCACAATCATTATCGCCTTCTTACAATTACGTGCTCAACTAATCATACCTTCTCTACTTGTTCTTTCTTTCACACTTCACCCGCATAGAACTCTCGGTGGTCTCCGTTATTACACCTTGTAAAATGAAGACTTTATTTCAGTACTAAATCCCGAGAGGCCAGATGAAATTCCTCGAATTCAACCCCAGACGTGCTCGGTTGAAACCACGCCGTTTTATTCTTGTATGAAAGTAGTGGTACCTGAGATACAGACGCAATAACATTTTATAGACGCATTTTCCAGAAACCTTCCTTAAATCACACCAGCAATGTGGATGGCAATAAATATTTTATTGTAGACACGAACTTATGTGGAGATACACAGGATCAATGACTAGGCAAACACCCACCAATCCGTCAAACGTACATGTAAGAAACAGTTATTACTTCATTATTTAATTGAATTACCATAATATCCCTTTAAAGAAGTAACTCACCAACCAAACTTTAAAGATAGTTGAAGATAACAATTTTTATATTTGAAAAGCTTCCGTTACAACGAAATAATAGTTTTTATACGTATAATTTCAAAATTGCATATGACATGCACAATTCTTCTGAGATTCTCTTCTTAAAAAGTAAAAACGATACGATAGATTCGATGTATGAATATCTGTGTATGCTTTAGTTTACATAGAGGCACCCATCAAGTTGAAAAAAGGAACGTATCACAGGGATAGACTACGATACCACTGTTTCGAAGGCAAGAGCCGGTTTCGGAGCTAATTTCCTGGGGCCGGGCCCTCGGCGACCGGCTAATGAGAAAAATAAATGGAAACAGAATACCCTGAGTTGATTAATTTCGGGCACTATGTTGACTGTCTCCGGTAATAACGTAATATGTTTCGGTTAATCTAATACGATCTTGTGGTAAAATGTTGCATCTTGTGTGCATATTATAACTGCTCATCATCAATCATGCTAAAATTAACTTCTTCTTGTTCATCTTTGCCTCTCCTCCTGAACGTCCTTCTTTTTGCTTTTGCCCTTCTTTTCCTTTCTTATATTTCGTTGTTGTGATGTGTACAGCACATCGATAGTTTCATTGAAACCTGAAAAGTCTGTATAACTTCAAAATCTAATAATAATAATAATAATTCTTTGGTACCATCACAAATACATACATCAAATTCAGCAAGAAGGAGTGGTTCTGTTACTGTATTTACTTGTACTAAAGCGGGAGAAGTACAAGGAGAAATTTTTGATAATGGCAGCATTACGGTTATAGTTATGGTATCAAAAATATATACATATGTACTGACAATGACAATTAACGTGAATAAAGGTTATAAACACCATTAATCCAAAAACAGAAAGGGAAAGGAGCTATATCTGTCTTTGTTGATTTGTTTGGATACCATACAGACATTTCGGTAGATTTTTGGTTAAAGTAAACAGGATATGATTAATTAAACATATATATTTTTGAACTGTGTGTTCATTAAAATGTTTCACTAAATAGTTATCAGGGGTTTTTCTCATCAACTAATTGATCACATCTCCTTTCACGTTATCTCTAACACTAGTGTTGTCAGTTTGCTATTGTAAAAGATATATAGGTTAAACTGCAGTCTGAGCAACCTGCTGTTGAACAATATGTTACTTCTGTTACTGTTACTTCAATGATTTTTTACTAATGAGCTTGGATCTAATTCTGAGCATTTTTTCTGTATTTAATTGAAGTACTACGGTTTCATCACTGATGAAAAGTGACTCTGAAAATGATGATAAACAAAAGAAAATAAAGGAAACAAGATTTGTAAGAGGAGAGTACATGGAAAAGAAACATATAGTCATACATGAATTTGAAAAATAAGAACATGTGTTTAATAGAAGAAGAAAAATGGCGCTAATTACAACGACAAATAGGCATGCTTTAAATGTTGAAAGGTGTCGGATGCTCGAATTTTTATGTTTACTAACGTCGGCAAGAAGGGAATTGAAAGAGGTCTAAATCTGATTGGGATTGCAGGACTGCTGTTCTTGTGTAGACAGTATAAAAATTGGTAAAACAAC
This sequence comes from Holotrichia oblita, assembly GCA_023690525.1. Classification (NCBI taxonomy): domain Eukaryota; kingdom Metazoa; phylum Arthropoda; class Insecta; order Coleoptera; family Scarabaeidae; genus Holotrichia; species Holotrichia oblita. The sequence goes on from CM043018.1 coordinate 88,817,867, forward strand.
ACAACAGATATACAAAAGAATTAAAAAAGTTATTATATAGTATGAGTAAGAGAAGAGCTTATTATAAGACAATTGCCACATAATAATAATAATAAGTGCTATCGTTACCATGGCATCGCCTGACACCATGTAAGCACGGGTGGCCGAAGCCGCATGTTAAAGTCTTTTATATGCTATATTATCGATACATGTAAGTTGGATGCTTCACAAGTATTTTGAACATTTGATGTAACAAGTTATTTTTAGAGTGATTTCAAGAACTGTGGGCTCGTAAGAAACAGATATAACATCACCAAACACCACTACTTTGATTGATTACTCGGGACACGTGTTTCGATTTTATCTATTCATTCGGTATTCGGTTGATGATGAGAACCTATGCGTTCTCGAAACACGTGTCCCGAGTAATCAATAAAAGTTGTAGCGTTTGGTGATACCGATGTTATATCTGAACAAGTTATTTTTATTTAATTATTTTCACAACATTTCACCAAATTCTGGGTGTGATTCATTGTGAGAACATTTAGTTAGCAATATAGAAACTAGCAATTAACTAGTTGGGCATTAAATGCTAAAAATTTGAGTATGTTAAATTAATAAAATTATAAGTTAATTATGAGTTTAATCTGATTTTGTTTATTTGTTTAACTGCCTCATTTTATTGCTAGATACCAGTAGTGATTAAACAACATATGTTTCTCAATCGTTAAGAGACATAAAATCCATTGCATCTATTGATTGATTTTAAAACGATTTAACCGAGAGGAAGCAATTTGCTATTTAATTGCTAACTAAAATGTTCATTTAATGCAATTACCTATACATTACAATAGCTTTTTAACTTGCTAATTAAATGAAAATTTTAATAAATGTTAAGAAAAATTGAATTTTATTTTTAAATAAAAATTGGGGTTTAGATAAAAAAATTAATCTCAGGATTCCTCAGTTCTTAATCTACAGCGCGTGTAGAAAATAAGATACGAAAGCTTATTTTACATAAAAATAAAAAATACACAGATGAAATTTGCAAAAATTCAACAACACATAAAGATGTTTTACAAGAAATAAATTCAATTTATTAAATAAAAAAAAGCCTTCATAAAAAAAATATACTGCAATATTCTTTTTGTTTGCGGAAATCGTCACAAGTTAGTTTATTTTCTTAAAATTATCTAACTTATGAGAAAATTTTCAATTTTAACAACTATTTGAGTAAATTTTTATTACAAGTTAACTTTTTAGAATTGTATAAAAAAATATTTTTACTGTTAAATAATATTTTTCTACAATTATACCTTTAAAATTTCCTTTGATACAAAAAAATATTCTTAAATTTTATAGTTAAAAAAATGTGTGTGTGTGTGGGTGTGTGTGTTTTGAAAGGTTTCTTTTTTGCGCGATAGAAGCTGGTTCACTACTCACTGTGGACGGCTTCTTCGTAGCGGTTTGTAGTTGATTGAAAACTAGGTGTCTTAATGGATCTTTCTGCAATTATAGACGGCTATTTTCGCTCAACGGTGCAGCGTTAAGTTCTAAACGTTGTTAGAAAATTTTTTACTTGGAGAATCTCTGGACGAATCGTTATCTTAAAAGAGACCATTTGCTGCAAGCTTACGCCAATTGTTCTACAATGCTCTAAAAACCGTTGACGATTTGCGATTGTTTATAACCGTCATTTCAGGATTAATTTTCTAAAGGTCCGGTCAAAATTCATAGTATACAGAGTTACCTTAAAATTGTTGATTACATTACTACCTATGTTTTGCTTCTTAAAATCTCCCTAATCTCGATTGATTTTGTCGTGGTGAGTGTTAATTTAATAGTGTGATTTTGTTACAACGTTTAAATGTGTTTTTGTCAAGTTTTAATAACGTAACATTAATTAATCACCTTAAAACATATGTTGAAAATATTCTCGTGAATTTAACATCCTTCTGTCCTTGTCGTTGGCTGGACTTAGTTTAAGATCGCAGCTGACCTACACCCCTCTTCTACGTCAGGCGGCTATTGAGCTAAACCATCAATGATACCAACTCGCAATGGTTATCTTGTTCTAACATTGTCATTGTATTTTACAAGGAAAATGAACAAATTAAAATTATTATTCTCATGTGTACGACCGTATTGGTGCTACGCAGTTAAATATTATTTTTTTTCAATTTAAGACATGCATCAGATAGCAAGATATGATTTTATAAACATTCTATTTATTTAGTGCTTTTAATCCTATTACAGTTACCTACTATGTGCACACACATCTGTCAAGCTACAGTATGGATTGAAGATCGGATTGACAAATAACATTATAATATACTCGTATTGTACTTACATGAATGGATGTTTCGTTGAAAGTATCCATATTAATTACTTTGGTATAAACTTTTCGCATTAAAATGGGTCGATGCCACTTATTTTCTAACAACATTGTATATTCTCACCTGAAATTAAAAATTTATGTTATATTTGATTTGTTGCTACAGTCAATCATGCTTTTTTACATTAAATACGACACTATTATTTGCGTCCTATATATTATATTACATTATTATCATTATTCAATCTAACATTTAACAATTTCAGTGAAAGCATTTTAGGTAACATTACACGATGAACTTTTGATAGCGGCAACTATTAATGCAATTTTAAACATAAATGTTTTGAACACGCCCAGCTGTTATAATTGTACTGGAAGTCGACACTATTTTTACTATGTTCGTCCTTATATTTGAGTTCATTGTTTATCTTACATTTGTTTGCGAAGAAAAACACTTATCTACCAACGTTAGTTAACGTCTGCAGACATTTTCTCCTATTGCAGACTCAAAGTAACAAAGGCACCTATTCTATATAAAGTGTGCATTAAGCTTATTTATCTTATTTGCCTTTAACTACCTTATTTTTGTTAATAACTCCTAATAACTATTAACTATCGACGCCTGCTAATTACATAGACATAAACTGCATTGCATCTGTTCATCCAATCTAAGACGTTCTAACCGAGTCAAAACAATTTCACGACTAATTGCAAGATATTAATCGCTAACTAACAGGTGCTTTAACACTAATATTGTATCTTAATTGCTAAAAAGGTGACACTCTTTTAATTCCGAATTAATATTTATAGTAATAGCTATTTGATTACAATTCGAATCGATATTAGCACAATCAAAAACTTTAATTTGCAATTCACATTAAATGATAAAAAACTTAGCATCTGTGGGAAAAAAACTGGTAACTTGTTAGAATCAGAAATAAACGTGAAAATTGAAGGTCATTATAGTGTGTCATTATGTGCACATATTGATAGAAATAACCTATATATTCAACAAGCAGGTTGTACATTCCGTATATAAATATGAAAACTACTTCGATGTCAGTTGACGAAATAAATGAATAAGTATCCACGCGCCCGCGTTTTTTAACTATCAGCAGCCGCTACCATCGTTTTCAATAAATAATTTGATAATTTTACAATAGAGCTTGTGCTACGACAAACAATTTTATTATATCCCATTTCTACTGTTTTCTTGAACTGAGAGCAAGAAAATAAGACAAATATTCAAAGGAAGATATATACTGAATACGACAAAATAAAACAATTCTTAATCGATAATATACTGATTGTACCAACGGACAGTCAGATATAGCATGCATATATTCCCTACCCATTCGCCGAATAGCTCCGAAGCATAGTTTGCATATGTACTAGGCTCCCACGTGGCCCTTATAATTCTGTATTACAGTGTGTTTACCATTAGCAGCTCCTAAATGGTAAAAAATAGTTAGTTAGCAAAATGCGCGTGACTTTCTAAATCATAAAAGGAAAAAGAACAAAAATCCAAACTTCATCTAGAGCCAGCAGAATTCAGGATTACTTCCTATGCAACATATCTATTGCAGAAACGTAAATAAGTTACAGAAGTTTCATCATATCATTATAGCTATTTCAGCATTATTTCTGTAAAAGAAAGTATACATGCATTAAGCCAATAAACAAAAAGGGCAATGTAGAGCTAGCAAATTTTCAAGATTAACATTGGAAAGGGTATAAAAAGTTATTTCATAGTTGGCTTGTGTTTGAAGGTGTGTGGTGTTGTTATAAATGTAGATTTATCGTATTATTTTATGCTGTTTCTGCATACTTTTTTGTAAAATTTCACTGAAGCTGTTTTTTTCTTAACAAGTACTGAAGTTACAGCGCCAGAAACGTAAAAAGCGGGGAATAAAACATTAGAAGTAATATAGTACTATCCATTTTGTCTATTGTAGGCAACATATCCAAGCTCATTATCGAAGTGATGTATACAGTATGCGCGCGTTCGACCTGCTGATAGATGCATTAGCAATGTGTGGGCGACTGTAACTGGGAAGCGCGATGTTATGCTTTGTCTGACACTCTCGGTGTATTATCAATTTCTTCGCATCACTTTGATAGCTGAGTCTAATGTGCATGTACGCAGGCGCAAGTCTGTTACTATCTCAAATGCATTCTGTTGTGTTTGAGCACTTCGATCTGTTGATAGGATCTTCAATGTGTTAGAGCAGGCATAGGATTTTAATGTTAGATAAAGAGATACAATGAATGTATTCGTCCAAACAACCAGTACCGATATACGTTTCCTGTGTTAACTAAAGGACGTCTCTTCGCTGTTCTTTTTCATCTTTCACTAAACGTATCAGCAGCTCGTGCGCGCGCGCCCGGTATATACGTAATGAGCTCAGAAGGTAGTGATACTTGATACAATCATATATTCAACAGTTTGATAAAGAATTTTCTGATATACACACTTGTGTAGGCACAAGATATGATTTTTTTGCACTTTCAAAATTATAATTGTGTTTGAAAGGAAAGTCGATTAGTCGAACAAAACTTCTTGAGGAAAAAAGTATTAGTAATTTTCAACACAGAATAGAACGAAGTTCAACTAAATCAATAAGAAAATAAAGTTCAGAATCAGGTAGACTTGTATTTAATATTGATATCAGTTAGCGATATGTATATGATTGTAATCTAGTGATACTAGATTGTACCAAAGTTGTAGGTGTGTCTTTTGATATCGCTAACATCCATTCAACACCTTATATGAAACTATTGGATTTCTGCTTGTTTGGATATTTAAAAACCAAAATTTTTGAAAATTGTTTAAATAATTTAGAATACATAATTACAAAACGCTATTATTAAAAAATAGGATACATCAATGTAAATACTTTGATAATGTTATTTGAAAATAAGAAAAAATGTATAAATTTGTGTTTAGCAAGTAATGGTGATCATTTGAATACTTATTGTAATATATTTTTAAATAAGATTATGCTATTTATGTAGGAAGAAAGCAAATTTCATATTTAGTATATTTTTTGACTGTGCTAAGTATCATCTCATTATGTTTCCTGAATAAAAAGTATGCTTTTTCTAAACCTCAATCGTGGTATGAAATTTCTGCTAATTAAATAATTTCTGAGTTCTGTAACTTTAACATCCATTCAAACATGTTTATTGAAACACTTGAATTGAAAACAGATTCGCTCCACTCTTTTTGGCTCACTTAATATCACTTAATATGTATGCTGTTTTTGTATTTGTAATATTTGTATTTTAATCAAGTTAATTTTTTTTGCAAAAATGCTGATAATGTCAATGTCATGACTGAACTAGAGGTTTGGAACAAATTATGATGTTTTCTATTGACTTACATAATATTATAGCTCATTTATGAACACTATACCTGAATTAATAGATGTCTAAATACATTTATTTATTATTGTTATTTATTAAACAAATGCCAGAAGATTAACCCAGAAACAAAGAAGAAGTTGAAAAGAATATAACCCGGCCCCGTCTATTGGATTCAAATAATAAAAAATGGATTAAAATAATACCTACTATCTATTATCAATATTAGTTTTTTGCACTACAAATAGTAACATATGTCTGGAAGTTTGACTATAATTAACGGTTATAGGGACGAATAGCTATTAAAACTAGCATTATACAGAATTTATCAGTTCACTAACAACATCTAACAGTAATTGTACTAGGAAATATTGACAGTACCTTCAATCGTTATACACGTGAATAATCTGTCCACCTAAACGTAATGCATTATTATTCAGTTCCAATAACAACAACAACAGGAACGACTAACATGCAGATTATGCATAAAATTTAAATCCGTGTTGCGTCTAAGTGGGTGGGCATTTAGAAGAGCTATACATGCATAATCGTATAAAAATGCATCACGAGAGAATCGAAGGATGTATGGAAAGGAGGATAGGGCGTACGTACTGAAATAAATCATTATCTCTCGTCAAAACATGCAGTCGCAAGCGAGGGTTGTTGCGTTATAAATCGTATACACCCCCGGTGTCTTCTTTAGATTACTCTTCTCTATAAACCTGCATATCTACAAAAGAGGATCCTGTTCGAAAATGTCTTTCCCGGTATTGTTGTCATCATCGTTTTCAACTCTCAGTTAGTACGTTATTGTCGTGATACGGGTGTTGTTCTGTTGGTGTTGCTACTTCTTTTTCTCTTAAGTTGAGCGGTACATCGTTTATGATGGACGGTCTGCGATGGGTCACCGAACTCAGAAGAGGCTTTTCGTTTGTATGTATACACGTAACGCATTTGGCATAACGCCATGGTATAGCCGCCGGTTTCTTGGTCATATACACGACCTCCTGAATGATGAGGATGATGTGCCGGTTGTTATTTATCAATTTTCACACCCTGCGCTCAGCGCCAGGTCGTTTTTGTTGGATAAATACGCAATGACACGACGAAATAATTCGCCGTGTACATTCTACATTGAAAGAATATTAATACTTCGCAATTTATTTAGCCGGAAAGGATAAGCAAGTATGTGCTATATAATACAAAAGAGAACATTGTATAATAATGAAATTACATCTAAATAAAAGCAGCTGCAGAACCGCGTGGTAGTTTTTTGAGCTGAAAAATTTCATAAATAGATAAGTAAACTAAAGCTTCGAGTGCTCGGTTTATATAAACTTTTTTGCTATTCTAACGCTGTAGCAACTTATTTTTATCTTAATTTTTTTAATGTCAAACCAAAACCTGCTCAGTTTAGGAATTACTATATTTGAATTCATTCAAACTCGTCACTACTTTTAATTGTAATTATAGTTTATTTATTATCGGAAACGATTCTAGATCCTGTATAAACTTAGTTGCTTATAAAAGAATAAATTATTTCGGATTTGAGGTACACCAGACTTGTCATCTAATACGATGTGTGCTTTAAAACTTATTTTACGGAAGTTCTGTTTAAATAAAAATCTATTTTTGAAGCGAATTGGATATGGAATATATTTACTAATTTGACAACATTTTACATAAATTCAGTAAATAAATTGACCATTTTCTAAAGACCGGTCTGTATTACCATTAATGCCGTTTAAGACCATACTTCATTAACTTACATAGACTGCGTACTACTGAAACAATATTCGTTTATTCAGCGTTGAGAATGCTAAACATTTTAGTATGATTGTAAATTATTCTCCTTATCATCATGTATTGTTGCTTCTTCGCCGTGATAGTATTTTTTATAGATTCTCACTAGTAAGAGTTTTAGTATTGAAGTTGAATCTTCAATAAATATTCTCGTAGAGAATCTAATATTATATTTGCTGAAAATAATTAATAGCATAGCAACAAACATTTATACAGTACTCGTTTTTGATATTGGCTGACAATTTAATTTCCAAAAAAAGCACTTTACAATGTAATGAATATTTCTTAAAAATGTATCGACACTTTCCGCTTCTCTTTGAATATCGTGCATACGCTTCCTTAATTGTAGTACAAGACATCCTCCCAGCAAAATGTAAGCTGTGATACACACATGTACATAAATTGAAACACTCGAAATGAATTAATTCCTACACGCAATATCGAAAAACATTTGCATCTCGAATGAATATTGATAAGCAACGCATGTAGCTTTCGCTGTATATTACGATATCTGCGTATGTCATAAATCAACATATCAATAAACTTCTTGCTGCGATAAGTATACCTCTAGACGTTTTCCGGGAAGAATATAGACTCGAATATGCAGAAATTAGTGCCAAGCTTTCAAAAATGGTTTCTACGAAGGATGGTATTCGTGTTGATAGACCAACATTTATTAAGGAATAGATTTCACTTGAAGATTTAGCTTTTCTCTGAATGGGATACACACTGCTAGTGAAAATAAATCTATTTGCACCACTAAATATAAATATGGATTGATTTAACACAAAAAATAATACAAGCTGTACATGTTAAGGACATATAATAACTAAGAATTCAAATTTGAAATATGTTGAAAAATAGAGTATTACGTAGTAGTATTATAAGAAAAGTAGACAAGTTAATAGATTTGGCCAAAACATACATTTTTAAAAGAAGTTTTATAAAAATTATTATTATTAAAACACCAGCGAAACAATTTGAATTGGACATTCACACATCATATTTACATCAATATTCTTTAATAATCTTGCATTATTTTAGAATATTTGGAAGTACTTTTTATCTCGAAATAATATGTTTTTGTCCTTTGAAATATTGTTTGTTAGATTTCAAACTTTCGGGAGCTGATTTTTAATTTAATACTACATACTTTGCAGCAACTGATTAAAATAACCTCGGCAGTTAAATCTTGGGTATTTTTGATGGAATAAACGTATTATAGAGTAACCAAGCTTGTATAGGTCACTATTAACCTACAGTACAAAAATATACAGCATAGCCTATAAGTTATATGCTAAACTTTTACTTCTGTATTAATATTATACAGAAAACATTTAAGTACTACATTTGTCTACCTTACTGATACTAAAAAGTATAATAAATGTTTATATTGCTTTAAATTATGCAAAAACAACAATATTATAAAAAAATTGTGAACAGCGCTGAATAACAAAACCGAAGTATTGACATATAAAGAGATTTGCTAAAAATAAACCAAGGCTAATTACAACTGCATATTTATCAAAAAGTTGAACAAACCAGACACTTAAAGAGAAATAATACATATTTAACACCAAAATCCCGGTAAATATAAATGTTTAATAATAATAACACTTGAGTTGAACTAGCAAAAAAAAGAGAAGAACAATCCTTAACGATCTTATGCATAAATTCAACGAATGAAACTAAAAACAAACCTAATTTTTCTGATAACAGCATGAGATAAATGAGTTCAAATAACGAGTTCCTTTCCAATCCAATAAGTGTACTTAATTTAAACTGCATAAATTCTGAATTACGCGTATAAGCAGACACATAGATAAAGATACATATGTATGGTACATACATATATACATATACAAGTATAGACCGATATATGTAAACTATGTACTACATATGTATATGATACTTGGATAGTCTTGCTGCAACAATCTCAACGTTTCCTGCTTTGATACCTTAAACGTAATTAACAATTTAATTTTAATTTATTTAATGTTAAAATAAATCACTTATAGAAAAAATAGTTTTAATTATAAAACATGTTGTAAGCGTAATTCATACGTATTTATACAGTAGTGTGCATAAACAAGTAACCAGTAGGTGTTTTCAAAAAATAGACTTCCCACTTCTACAGAGATTTGACGCAGAGTTCTTTCCTCTTCTTGGAGGAAGTAGAGGAAGAGTATTTTGTATCTATTCGCTTAATCCACTTTCGGCATTTCACTACTACTTACGGATAAATTAAAATTTTATTATTAAAAAGTCTGCAGATCAATTTACCCTTATTTTACATGACACTTTCAGAAAACAAAAATAAATTAATAACAAAAATGTATTTAAATGTTTTCAAAAAATGTCTTAAAATGTTTTAAACCCTTTTACAATAAACACAAACTTCAAGATGCGTCAATAAACTGATACAACTTATTTATAGATAACCGAGCTGTCTCACTGTCATACTATGCAAATAAGTTCTTAATTCTCAAAAACTATAATCCTACAATTCTTTTGTTCGTGTACACAATATATGTTTGATTACACAGTTTTGCACACTATTATACATATGTATATGGATCTATTACCTGCAAGTATGTATAAGTACGGAATCGTCGTAACAATTCCTATGGTACGGAAAATGGGAATTACTCAATTTATAAACGCCATATTTTTGCTGATAATTTTGTTTTGTAAAAATAATTTTTAAATTTTAGTTATAAAACTTTTTTTAGTTATAAAACAACAAATGAATTATTTTGTTGTAAACTTTTTTTGTTTGAAGAATTACTTATTTACCCCAAATAATGACAAATGAAACAGAGTTCGAAAACTGCTGATAAGGTATAACTCTTGGATAATATATTTTAAAGATTTGCGTAACAGTACATATCTTGAACTATTTAATCAAATGCTATGACAAGATGTAAAAATACAGCTATAAAATACATGATTCTCACTAAAATTTATAAAAGACATATTTTATTATTTTGTTAGAAATATTACGAATTGTACTGGTAATGTAAGTAAAGCTGATTACACTGATGATGTTTAGAAAAATATTTGTAAGTATATAAATTTAATTTTAGTCTTAAAGAATTTTAAACTTCCCATATTAGAACGATTCTATGGAATCCATTACAGATATCCGTAGAATATTTTGACCATCTAACGTTGCAGTCCTTTTCGAAATATAATTCAACAACCTAAAAACCGTCACTACTATTATTTGTGAACATTATTTCACAAAATTTCGTGTTATTATAACGTGATTTGGCAGGGCGTCCAGGAGAAGAACGACCACGGTCCATCTCTTGGAAATTGACTTTAATTACGGTTTCTAGTGAGTATTACCGCTGATAATGACCGGTTTCGTACCTGATGCGTACCTCTCCCTAACAGTGCCATAGAACGTCTATCCGTATCGTGTCTCTGAAGGAAAGATGTCGTCTTTCATGGCGTTATAGTGCGTCGTTCGGACAATTTCTTATCTATCACCTGCTCCGTTTTTCGTGTAATTCTAGGTTACGTGCCTTGTAGACGCGGAGCGCACACCCAAAAAGAAGAAGTTGGAAACAGAGAAAAAAAGCATAAGAAAAAGAAGGATAACTGCGACAGCCACCGCTAGGGAGCGCTAACCGCATCACCTTTGGATGATCGGTTTTGGTGAGGAGGCACAGGAGGTAGCGAAGCGGACGTGTTTCGGGCCAAAAATTTGCATCGAAATGTGCCCATTAAGGGGACGGATCTGATGACGGCTGATTTTCATAATTATTTATCCTTTTTGTAATTGAATTTAAATTGTCGACTTTTTGGTTTCAGAATTATTATCCTGAATGAATTCTCTAAACAGTATTAACTATTCTCTTAATAAGAGAAAATTACAATATGGTTGACATCTTGATCATTTATTATCTGACACAATTATCTTTGCGATTTATAATAATGTTCATGGGTGGGATTTTTCAATTTAGATTAATTATTCCTAGTTATCTCACAGAACCGATGAGATTGGCCTAAAGAAAGTACAGAGCGTTTGTTATTTTGTTTTTTTATTCTTATTAACCAACAAAATAATCTCCTTCTGAATCACTACAGCGCAAGAAACATTCAACAAGTTTTTCTAAACATTTCTTTTTATATTCATCATCATACTCGTCGGCTGGAATGGCCTTTCATATGGCGGTCGAAGTCTTTTGGATGAGCAGGATGCTATGGAAACATTTCCTTTCAACCCCAAATTTAGTGAATACGGTGAATGAGCGATAACAATAATGCCTTTTTGGTCAAGAACCCACTCGATGATGGCTTTGTGCGATTATGCATGCAACAAAAACCAACTGCCTGGCTCTCAATATTCCGGTCGAAGTCGTCGAATTCTGGCCCACAATCATTGTAGAGCTCCCAGATAATAGTCTGCGTTCACCGTCTGACATTCTGGGACGAATTTAATGTGAACAACAAAACGGTCAACATTATCTTGATTTTGCTCTTCTGAAAACGTATTTTTTCTCTTTTTGGCTCTTCTGGTGACTTCCATGCAGCACTCTGATGTTTTGTTTTTGGTTCGTTTTGAAAATACCACGTTTCATCACCAGTTACAACGGCTGACATGCTTGCCGGTTTCCTTTGGCACATTTTTAACATGTCTTTGCAATACTGAACTCTCCAATCCCGTTGGTCGTCTGTCAGAGTGTGTGGCACGAAGCGCACACAGACCTTCTGTTTACCCAAATCTTCAGAATCGATCAGAATTGGATAGACTGTGTTTTTCGGTATCCTAGTGTTCTCTTCGAAGAGTCTCGCAGACACACAGCGGTCGTTTCGAAGAATTTCTTAGATTTTATCGACGTTTTCTTTATTGCGAGTGGTTTTTTGGTATCACTGCTCGGTAATCGTCTGCCAGTGAAATATCAACCAAATTCGCTCTAATATTTAGGTTAAGTAGATGAAGGGTAGAACATTTACCTACCATCAGTTATTCATAGATGTCGCTGCGCTTAGAACTTTGATGGAACTAGTCTCATTGCATTTAATTTAAAAAAATATGTCTAATTATTAAGGAGAAGTCAAAATGTATTCGTTACAAATGAAAGCAATTTCGAATGATCTTTTATGATAATTTTTTTCAAGATTATGGCATATCTATTGTCTTTACTCTAAAAAAGAGCGGACCAAAATTCCACTCTGCAATTACATACAATTTTACTAAACCAAGCAATTCGACCTGACATAAAATTCCTAGTGGATAATAGCCCTATAGATGCCAGAGACCCCCTATTTCTTCCTATCTGGTAAAGGTGACGTACTCTGCTATATAAATGATAAAGAAGTTCTAACACACATGGACTCAGTCTTCATTTCAAGTCTCAGTCATAAACTATGCAGAACTGTGATCAGATTGTACTATACTACCACAGGAATACATAGTGGACAACAACTAAAGTTAGAACTGATTGGTTCCTCATCTAAGCAATGCCCCGAACCTTAGAATGGTTTTTTTGCTATGCCCCACCCGCTGCACATATTCCTTGTACTTTTTTAACAGAAAAGACTGTCATGTTCAAAGATGGGTTTTGTTCTTAGTATAAAAGCATTGTTATTTGTTATACCAAACCGTTACGTTTTATGTTAAAACTAATAGCAGTAAAATATACGACTATCATCACATCACCAATAATGCTGGTCCGATTCTCAATTAAAAAATGTTGAGTGACCTTTGTGGAATATACATTAAACTGCATCAAGCATACCACCAAGTATTAAACAACTCCCCATTTATAAATAGAATATGTACCTACAGAAACAACGCACGAGTATATCCATCTCTTCGGTAGGTACCTACCAGAGGCATGCTTTTGTGCAAGACAGGTGCTATAATTATGATGCAGCATTTATCAAAATATAATTAATACATGTTGCTTGCTTACATGCCCCGGCCCTTTTATTTTTATTAGATGAGCTAAACGATCTACAGATAGAGAAGAGGCATCACTGAATGTATTATTTAAACGTTATTACTGTGATGATGCGTTATAGATTTATTGAAGCAATTCGTCTATGAATAAAACATTTACGAACCTGACATATTATGTACCTACTTACAAGAGAAGTATACTCTTTATGATACGTCGTTCAGAGAACAAGATGACATTTTTGATTGGTGACTTTATTGCTATCATTTTTAGTATAAATAATAATCCGATGAAGTTCTCTTGTATTACGTTGTTACAGCGAAACAAAGATGAAAGAAAAGGTAGGCAAACCTCATGGCAAGCGCAAGAATTCTAACCGTGAAACTTTCAGATAATTTATAAGATCTCTTAAGACATCTGAGGTGCGGCCCTGCCAGGAGTGCTTGGGCTGTACATACTTAGTAAAGAGAGTAGAAATTAATGTCGACTAGAGAATGTTTAGTTCGATATAGGTACGAAAAGAAATATAACAAACTGGTAGAACTATGTTAGAAATAACTGAGTATGTTAATCAAATAATAAAATATAATTTTTCTTTACACCAGGATCATAAATATCTGAAAATGTATTTAATTACATAGCGACTATATTAATAGCCCTATTTTTGTATGGATCTAGTTGGGCATTACCGCTGTGACCAAATCCATAACACACACATCCAATAACACTAATTTATAAAAATTAAAGAGGAATTGTATTAAATGTATCTGTCTAATATGTATAATAAACTAATTGAATAACACAATCGAAAGAATGTTTTTAACTGACAGTACCGCAACATGGTTTTATTCAGAAATTGTGATTGTTAGCTTATTGAGTAATACTTAACACATGCAACTCAGTATTGTACTCAAAGCATACACATGAGTGCCGTCTATTTTGTCAACAAAATGCGGTAAGATGGACATATGTATGAAATAAAAAGCACACAGAAATACAATACATAAGTAAACAAATAAATCAGCAGAGAATATTTTTCCACAGCTCTCAGTAGTAAAATTCATGCCACATATACGGATTTACATATGAATATGTATGTATATTTACTGTGAAACGATAAATTAAATATTTTCGACATTACTCAAAATAATAATCTTGTTTTCTTCACTCGTCAACGGCAGGCATTCTTTACTAAATTTCTTGAAAATCTGTAGATTTTCTGTACTCAACAAACACCCGACGAATGGAGAGTATAACGAATAAATCATTAGTCTAGATTTCTTAAGACTACCACTTTTTAAAAGGTCCTATCCGGATTCGACTATATTGAAAACTTCATGCCTAATCTTGACACAGAAAGTGTTTGAAAGCAGAAAAAATGTTGTGAGCACATTTGAAAAGCATAAAGGAGGTGATTATACAGAACAGGTAACTAAACAAACACTACAATTATCCGCAGCTTTTCAAGTATTCACAAGAACTATTGAGAAGATATTAAGAGCTACAGTAGAAAATAAAGTAGATGACAAACAGATGAAACATCAAGCAATTCAGCAAACAAACTATACAATAACTCCTTTTTTCTTTTTTTTTATGTGTGGTGGGTGCTTAGCTGCAACTCTCGCAGTGTAGTTTTGTGTGTGTAAATTGTGTTCAAATGATTTTGTGACAGCATCATATCGTTTTTTATAATGCTGCGCTGTTAATGACTTTGCTCCCAACAGCAAATGGTAAGGCGATCCAGATTTCAACCCTCTGAAAAAATGTCACCGTCCCTCCAGAGAATTGAAACCCGGTTCCTATCGTCCAGTCACAAAGATAGTCAGCCGCCTAACCACTGGGGCTATCGACCCATTAACAAACAATATAATGACAGGAAATGAAAAAATAGATGAAAAGGAACTATGCTTGATCTCCAGAGATTAGCCGCTTCCAGTACAGTCAATAATAACCAAAATACATTGTCTGGAAATATCTATAACAACTTGAAGGAAATAACTAAATGAACAAGCAAAGCCAACAGTTATGTTTCGAAGAAAACAATATTTAGAAAAGGACGGAATGAATTAATAATGTAAGATATAGTGGCCACATCTAGTATGATATAGCTCAGAAATAAAATCTTTGAGGAAAATTGAGAAAATAAAATTAGTAACTATTAATTGATTTAGCGTACAGACCATTTGCGAAACCGCAACATCTCATTAAAACCAATTGACAGAATTCAACTACAAAACTTAAACCAACGATAAGAACGTTCAAGCCGCGAAAGGCCCAACTATTATAAACAAATAATATTCCAAGATAAATTAGTATGAACGAAGAGTCAATAAATGTCAAATATCCTGCTTCAACTCGTTTCATCCAGATATGTGCTTCACTACTTTACAATAAGATTTGCAAATTAATAATACCTGTTATATATGTACAAGCTAATATTTTTCGTTGCTCTATGTAGGTATAATGTTTACTTTTATTATGATTTGTATACATAATGTACATGTGATTCCAATTATGATTTCCAAAGTCAACAAGATCTTAGTTGTATAGCTGAAGACGATAGATGCACATCTTATATATTTGAACATCCTATCCGCTATTATAATATATCTTTTGCGTTATGAATAATTGATCTAGAAAATGCTGCTTAAGTTCTGCATTTTATACCACTCCACATTTAAGTCCACCACATATAAAAAAACAACAGCTCTAGAAGATTCATGCAATTGCTTTGATAGTAATTGGTATTAAAATTAAAGTGTAAGCTATTAAAATTGACCGCTGCCACATGTACAAAATTGATGTAACTACTTCTAAGATAACTTTTCTAGCGATTAGGGAATCGTTCACAGTAATAATATAAACGTTATACTTTCAAGACCATTAAGTTCCTTCATTGCGTGCGTAACCAACTACATATCTCCACGGCGCGGTGCACTGGCTTTCCTTTGACATTGATGCGCTTTGCAATCAATCTACCTCTTAATACATAAAGCATATAGCAATTGTTTACAGCCTTTAAAGTAAGGTTCGATTAAGCTACCGTATTCGCTTTATATCAAAGTTGACAGAGTCGCGTCTGGGACACATCAGCAGTCGAAGAAGAAAAAGCTATCACGCATCATTGAAAGAATGCATTGGGCAAAAAGAAAAAATGCTTTACAACATACGCTGGGACCCCTACATAATAGCAAAATCGCTGATAAAAATTTTCTACTTTCAAAATAGTTCAGATAATAAACAATAATAGTGGATATTAATTTATTCTATACCATTGCTTAATGCTTTACTAATGTATGTAGAAACTTTTTCAGCATAAATTATTAAATATTCACTAAAGCAATATTAGTAAAATATATACTGGCAATACTCGTTTGTCATATTATATATTTACAGAAACACATGGTAACGCTAATGTCCTCTTAACAATAGAGAAATGCTGTTATTTAGACTGTAATTTGCTTCATTATTCAATATTGTACTTGCATCAAAATTTAAAATTTGTTTCGATTAGATATATAAGAAAATATTATCATTTAATAGTATAGTAAATTCACATACTACAGATTTATTTGCTACCTAAGTTATGTTCTTCAAATTCGCAACCTGCTGTACGTCGCAATTATAACAGCTCCTCGAGCAGTTACATACGTCCTACATAAAAATTTCTGTATCTCTTTGAAAAATAATCTGTTCATGTTTGCAAGCGTCACCTTCTTGACAAGAAAAAGTTATTTCCTAATGTCGTTTAACACTTTACAATGACATAATTCATCCAGAAAGGTTTCTTCTATCTTCCTGATATCCTCTGCATGTTAGATTAGATACCTAAATTACAGAACTACTCATTCAACCACAACATCCATTATTACATACTTAGGATAAATATAATCTTTGTCCTGCTGTATACAAACAAAACTGCTGCATATATTTTTCAAAGAACAATATTATGGAATTAATCTCGTGTCACTATTCCCTTGCATAGGTAAGCACAGTCTTTTAATTCCAAAGAAATTAAATTATTTTTAGAATATTGGTAGATAATAATAGTAAATAGTCAATATAGGATACCTGCTTTGATTTTAGTGAAATAAATATGAAAAATTGTATGAAGTAATTTTACTATAATATTCGTATATGGGAGACACTTTTCAATAAAACATGCAAGTAATAGTTTATCTTAACAGAATTTATATTTTTGGCTATATTTGTACGTATTCTGTGCTACACTATGTCCACATCTGCACTGAAATATGTATTTACATTTTCTTGGTAACACGTAAGAAAAACACGGTAGAAATTTGCAAGTAAATTTTATACATTAAGTCAAATGCCCTCCAAAACAAATCTATAGAAATTCATAGCATTAAACTCTCGTAAAATATTAAGAGACTTGTCTAAGGAATGATACTACGATAAGGACAAAAAAGAGATATATATTCATCACAAGACAGACATGATAATATAAAGTAAGAGAAAGTAAAAGTAAAGTTTATTTATATATCAAGACCGATACTAATGCCACGGTCACGGTGATGTGAAAAGAGTACACACAACGTCAATATCTACATCGAATGACAATCTACTTTTTATCTAATAGTCGTTTAGATATTATAGTGGTGAATTCAGTGACTTATGTGTGCGTATACAATGTATATGGTATAACATCTCTCAACGGAGACCAGGGCCCGTCGCAGGTGGTCTATTGGTCGTGCGGTGTAAAAACATCATTAATATGTATGAGAAAATTAATATAAGTATTTCCACTCTGTAACGTAATCAATTGTGGGTAATCGGAGGAGGATAAAAATGCTGCCTATTGTCTGGATGATGCTCTTAGATGTTGGGAGCTTGCCTCTCTCGTAAGAGATAAACACATTCGAATTAAAAATGAATAGAAATGTAATACGTAATGATAATAATGTTGTATAATACTTTTTCGTTCGTTTCTATGTTGTCCTTCAGTGCAACGAAGATATAATTGACCAATAATTAGTGCATAAAGATATCAAAAGGAAATACGTGTAAATACATGGTGTCACAAAATATTCTTTATTTATGTCGATTTTTAGTTTATTAAGCTAAACATCTTAAATTCTGCAGATCTTTACTCATTACCGTTATAAGGTTGTCAATTGTTCCCGGTTGATCTGGACTTGGACAAATAAAACTTGGTGCTTACAATTAGTGTGATTTCTAAAGATCTTGAAACGGGAATAAAATGCATTCGTAGTTATTATACTAGATAGTCGAAAGATTGTTGAAATACATATACCTATATAAATTCTGTACTTTCTTCAAACTTAAAAATTCTAAATCCCAATTAAGATGTATTTCGACATAACTCATTACAATGTAATAAAATATATGATTTACAACTATTTTTAAATTTTATGAGCAATATTTCGCATTACTCAACTAAAATATGTCTGTATCTCCTTTGAAGAATGTATTACGACTTAAGTACTAGGCGTCACATTGCACGATAACAAATTATCTTTGATGGCTTTTATAGATTGTGTAGTTATTTAATATTAGATGATTCACATAAAACTTCACTAAACTCAAGTAATAACCACCATTTTGGAGGGTTAATGTTCTTGATTACAAAATTTCCTGCAATAATTGCCATTTCTTCAAGTTTATTTATGGTTGTGTAGGCAATATCGTTTTACAACATACGGCTACATAGATTCTGATTAAAAATCAAGTTGACTACTATAGTGCACAATAAAATGTGTTATACACCCAAACCGAATTTCAAAAATTATTGACAGTGGTAAATACATTCCAATACAATGAAGTATCACTGTAATAAAACACTGTAAACTTAAATAAACATGAATGTAACTAGCAGCATCCCCCATTTTAAAAACATACTGGATAAAATTGGCCGACAGTGCTACAAAATTTAAAAAAATGTTTACATAGGCGGATGTGGTGCTTCAATATCAATTACTTTACAAGAGAAAATGTATGGAATTTTAAAACAAAAATTTGTGGTTAGATATGGTTGAATAAGAATCATCATTGGCAAATATTTTGAAATAATTATCACTGGTGGTTAACCGGAAGTTGGCATATTACATATTTTACATCGCATGCTACAAATCCAATTGCAAATTCAGCTTCTAACATATATTTCATACATCATATCCTATATGTAAATACGATTTTTTCCCATTTAAAAAAGAATTACAGATACCGATATAACTTTATAGTAATATTATGTCACATAGGAGAAGAAGGGACAATTAAAATTTTGGATATACACAACTGATATTGTCTAGTTACACAGGGTTTACAATTTGTCTCACAATCAGTAAAATTATACAAAGTGATTAAAAACTTAGTTGCTTACGAATAAATTTAATCCTCCGAAAGTAGTTCTTTAATGGAAAAGCGGGTGGTTTCTCACATATTTCAATTATACAAGAGATTCTGTTTTAATTCGTATTAGGTGTTCCTATACCTAAAATTTAAGGTGAATGAACTATAAACGATTTAATTAGACTCCTTAGTTAAAAGCTCATTTTTTTTTTCTTAATTGCAAAAATTTAGAACGAATGGGATTTAAGTATAGGGTAAGAGGTATGACATACGTGTGAAATATATCATAAAAGCAAAATTTGTACATGTGTTTGTAGCATGTTATTCAAAATATGCAAGTGCATCCAAACTTGCGGAAATGATATTTCAAAATATTTTTAGACGATGATTCATATACCTACAACCACATCCAAATACAAATTTTCCTTTCAAAATTTCGTTTCCTTTGTATAATACTTCTAATAGGCAATTTTCACAAATCACCCTGTATATATAAGTAGAAACGCGTTAATAAAAACCCCATGTTTGAATTATAATAGGAACATGTAAAAATACTCTAATAGTCACTTGATATATTAACCATTTTGTTGAAAGCTAGACAAACATATTTAAAATAAAATTATTTGATTCTATAGAGAGTCGTTTCTCAGATTCAATACTTTTTCTTATAGTATTTTTATATTTGTTTAATATATTAATAAGTACTCTGCAAAAATTGTACTTCAAAGATTTGCTTATGTTGATTAAATGAATACATTACTAGTGTTAATATTGATCAAATGGCCTTTGCAAAGTTCAATTACACAGAACAAAAACATTGTTAATCACGTAAGCAGAATCTACAGAGTATATGATGATTAAAAATAGTTAATATGCATAACACAACACTTGTTATATAGGAGAGCAGTAATTATATAAGGCATCCAAATGCACTATAAACAAAAATAAGTGCAGCTTCAAGCATTTTGAAGCTTTAAAATTGATGCTAAATCAAGAGAGCGAAATCAGAGTTAACGTGCCATAGTAAAATAACCACGCAATGTAGACAGCAGTTCTCGGCGTTAAAATATACTCCAACATGTTGTTTAAGTATATTACGAATTTTAAATTGATATCCGAAAAATTGAGTGTCCTCTGATTTTCTGAATAAATGTCGGCTAGAGCAAATTTTTTCAGAAAAAGTTGATTAACTACAAAACGCCCGAATCAAATCGCAAAAACTAAAGATATTCATAAAGCTTAAAAATAGGTGAATACAAATGAGTAAGAATATACAGGGTATTCCGTTAAAAATAATTAAATAGATGGCGAGTTCCGGTATAACTGGAAGCGCTAGAAATCTAATAATATTTTGATTTAAGAGAACGTAATCGACTACATATACTTCTAAATTTTCAAATTTATATTTTGACCAGAACGCCATAAACTTCTAATGAACGGTCTCGCTGAGACACCCTGTATATATGTATATATAGTATATCGAATACTTTTTACTTTTATATAGTAAGTTTGGTCCAAAATGAAAGCAAAAAGTTGACTCCAAAAATCTGACAAGCATATTGTGATGAGTCAGCGCCACGCATGATCATGACGTCACCCACCCTGACCGGCGACCGATGAGTAATCCTCCCGAACTTGTCCAGATCGATATAGAATGATCGAGAAATAATCACCGAGGCATATATATATATGGGCCAGCAAAGGGGCCAGCAAAGGGGCCAACAAAGGGGCCAGCAAAGGAAATTAGTCTTGATCGAAGAACGTGCGAGTCGTGAAGACATAAATTAATAAATTGTTATAAATCGGAAATATTACTATTCTGTACTTACATATATAGTTAGTTAAGTACACTAAACATTTTAATCCACTAAACACCAAACAAGTTTAACTAAAACACCGACGCGTTTCAACAGCAATGCTGTCATTATCAAGGCGATAATAATACTAAATTAAAATAAAATCTACAAATACAGGTAACGCAAGTGTTATGTACGGTCAATCCGATACGCATCATTAATTTCCGATTAACGAAAACAATGACGAATGCGGGATAGGTCCGTTGTCACAGTTCATTACACATGACTTATTTTTATATATTTCTAAACTTTCGAAAACATTTAGAAACTTACAATTGTTTATTTCTCTAATTAATTTAACAGCAGCATTGCTGTTGAAACGCGTCCGTGTTTTAGGTAAAACTTGTTTGGTGTTTAGTGGGTTAAAGTGTTTAGTGTCCTACTTCTGCACCAAGAGATCCAGTGAAGAACTTAGTTAGTTAAGTGTTATTCGTGTTATTTGTTTTTATTAGTATTAAGTGTTTATTTAATCAATATATCATTTTGAACCCGATAACATTACAATATGAACTTTACATTGGTAGGAGTACCAAACATCAAGAAAAACCGTGAATTTTCCATTTAGTATATTTAATCTGTAGTAGATATCTAAGGGACTAAGGGCCGGTTATACAATATGTCAATAAATGTGCCCGATTAGTATCCGGGCGACAACTTTATCGGGCGGATAAGATTACGGAGTGTATTACATGTTACAATAATAATAATAATAATAATAATAATAATAAATAATAATAATAATCGGATGGATAGTTGTCGGCAAAATAAACTGCAGTTGGTAATAATATCACTGGTTATTTTAGTAAGTTAAGTTTATAGAGATTACAACACTGAGGTATGATTTGACAAAAAGCACAACAACAAATTGAATTTGATAAAGAAAGTAGCTAGAGGTAGCGCAATTCGACAATTGTATTTAAATAATATTTAATTTATATGAAACTAGTAGTAGTACTAATTCCAAAATTGAATTGATATTATTAATTAATTGATATTATTAATGATAGCGTGGCTAACAATAATATTGGTAGATTGTAATACGGTCACAACAGACTTGTCGGTAAGATAACGCTATTGGGTAGTTTATCAGCATATTGTACAACCGCGCCTAAGTAAATAAACTGCTCTCTAGGATAATTTATCTAATTTTGACGAATATAACTCAGAGATGGTAGAGGATAGAAAGGAAAAGGACGCTAACAATGACATGCTGCCAACAAGTGGAACAATACCAAATACAGCTAACAGCCAACACAGCTTACTAATTTTAAGTCTTTAAACAAAGTCCAATGATTCAAAAACTGAAAATTGTATCAATTAACCCAGATCTCACCTAAAAGCTTGAACCAATTTCTTATAAAACATGAACGCAGCATTCTGGTTACAACATATTTCTTAAATATCGTTAATTGCTCATTTTATGCTGTATATGAGTAATGCTAATGAAATTAAACAACTTACTGAAATCTTCTACTTTTACCAATAAAATGTTTAGAGGTAATTTACCAACACATGTACATACGAGTACATTATTTTATCTATCTGAAGAACGTTTACGAACGAAACTGATACTTTAAGTTATAGAACTACCATTAAAAAGTATACTATTGTTTTAAATTAACGACTAATCATATAGTTATTAATATTTCTCATTTTTGTGACATTTCTACGCCTTCGGTAAATAACCTGCAATCAGTATTACAAGTAAATTACTACATAAATCAAGAAAGACAAGCTTCTTAAATTTAAACGCCTTTATAAGATTTTCATAAACTTGTAAGATAATGTAATGAATAATCGCAATGTTTTGTACCACTTTATTAGTAACATTCTGAATTAGCGTTCTCCTCCTATAACGATAAAATTAATAGTAATACGAAGAATATCTGCCGGTAGAATGCTAAAGCGATAGCTGATAATTTATAGCACTAGATGAAGATATAGTACCATAACATCTCTGTATAAAGTTGAACGTTCGCGTAATTTTTTTATTTCAGCAGTTGGCAGTAAGGAAACGACAGTGTAACCTATCCAACGCAACAACTACAACAAACAGTAACGAAATATTTCCTTGGACACGACCTCTGTCCACGTTTAATACAGAACGAGAAGTCTGGGATATTAATTTCAGCTATGCATATACACATACAGTTTATACTTTGCTATAATTACTTACATATATCAAAGCACTGGAGGCAATAAAGCAAACAATTCCGTATTGATCTTGATGCCGTACTATAGGTTACCGTGTGTGTATGTGTATTATACTGAATGTGTTCGTTGTATAATAAAGAAAACACGTAACAGGTTTACAATGTGGCTTATATTATACGCGTACATATAGATATGTGTATATTCAAACACATATGCACGATGAGCGTGGCAAGAACATCAGCCATCGACGCAATCCTACCTCTTTCTGGATCTTAAGACACTCAGTCCAGTCAGGGTTGGGAAGGTGGATACCGACAATGAAGATAACGAAGATTGGGACGTCTATTGGGTTGGATACCGGGCAGAATTTATCGCGCTGCTCAGATGTAAGGGCGGCCTCTACCTTCATAAATATCGAACATTAATAAATAGTCTGAACAAATTAAACATTTGACAGAGTATATAGATTGTTATCGGCCGGCCTACCGAGCGCTTATAATACCAGGCTCGATCTCCGAACGTTCAGCTACTGAATGCTGAATACGCCTTGAGGATTTAAATACGAATAATATGGAGGTGTAGCAATATGAATCGGACAGATGTGAGTTTGTCTTCTCTTGTTTTCATCTAACAGTTTCAGCACTACAACCAAATATTAGACTCTTAGAATTTTAGGCATTTAATGCAATGCCAATTTTCCAACTAGAACAAATCAAAAATGTAAGCCGAAAATAAAAACGTTTTAACCTCTATTCTTTTTAACGAACGGCAAAGTAGACTACATTTCCATAATTAATAAAAAAAATGAAGTCTGCATCAACAAAATTGCTGGAATTCAGAACAAATAATTTTCTACATTGTAAGCATCTTTAACGTTAATATCTGAGAAATATTCAACAAAAATCTTAAATATTGAAAATAGAATTGTATTCAATGAAACCGTTTTCAACTGCAATAATTATATTGATGAGAAGTCGTCGACATATCTACTATTGTCAAATGATTCTGATTCATATGACTGATTATGACTGTGTGTGTCATCTTTATAAATCTACTTCTCGACATTTCATGCGTAATGCTCAAAACTAGTGAGGTTTGTTGTTTTAAATTACTATACATACTATATAATGATGCAATTATAAGTAGCTTTTTATTCCCTGCATAAGCTCAACTACGCAAAAGAATAGTATGCGCTAAATTATCTTATGCGAAATGTAAGGAAAATTGGTTCTAATTTTTTTTTTTTTTTTTTTTTTTAATGTGGTGGGTGCTTAGTTGCAGTGACTCCGTAAGCTGTATCACTTGTCTGGCTATCACTGCAACTCTCGCGGTGTAGTTTTGTGTGTGTAAGTTGTGTTCAAATGGCTTTGTGACAGCATCATTTCGCCTATGATGCCGCTAAATTATCTTCCGGGATTAAACTCTCTGAAAAAATGTCAAGGAAAATTGGTTCTAATCATTACACAATTACCAATTATATTGAATATTTTGGCATTATACGGCCTTTAGTAAAATTTTCGTTAAAATTATCAAAAGAGTAATAATACACGCTTTATTTTATTTTTGAATTGAAATACCGACAGCACTTTACTCTAAGACTTTAAGATACTGGCGTAGTGGCTAATGCACTTGTTTCCTAGTGCGGAGGTAACGGGTTCGAATTTTGTTCTGAATTCTGAATTTGGTTTCCTGTAATTTTCCTAATGCAATGGCAAATGAGGAAAAGCGACACCTTAAGTCGATCTACAACCACAGACGTAATAATAATTCATGATCAGCCCATGCCCCCTGTAATTGACTGTTGGGAGATGGTAAGGCATGAATATCCCTTTTAAATAAGAGAATTAATTTGACAGTTTTAAACTTCCCAAAGATTTGACAAAAGCAAACGTCCACACGTATGTAATAGTGTACATAAATAAAATTTGGAATTTGTGCCACAGGCAAACTACCCAATTAAATGGAATTCGTATTTTGCGTTTTAATTTAAAGTGTTATCTTAGAGGTGGTCTTTGATGAAAATAGTTGTTATTTATTAGTCTTTGATCAATAAATGGTTGAAAACCACTGAATTAGATCCATGTATAACATAATTTGTTATGAACCAGACTAACACTTACAAAGGTTGTGAATGGAGAAAAATGAATGAAAAGAAATATTTAATCTTAATTTCTCTACCAATAGGATGAATCTATATGCGAAATTGTCAATAACTATAATTATGTATATAGGTGTATATATAACATCCATATACAACTTCAGACTCACTTTTGTTGCACATTATCTCCATATCAGTATTGTGTCTCTATCAGGACAATAGCCAGTATGACAGAAAAAAACTTATTCTTTGCATAATGTGTTTCAATAAATTAATTGCCACAACTAAGAGAAAATAATTGTGATTGAACACTGAGAAATTCACAGTGAGTTTTCACTACATTAGTGCAGACACAATCTCTCAAAAAGCAGATAAAATTCAGCGAGAGCTCAAGTTGCAAGGAAGAGGTTAGTACTTTCTAATTCGCTTCATTGTTATAATTTCACCTCTCAATAGTATAAAGTTTGCATAATATTATGTGTAATACTATGAGTTCTACAAATTAATACATATGTACATATTAATGATAATGACAGAGAGAAATACTACATTTTCGCCAATGTGAAATATTGTGTGGTAGATCTATGCTACTGAAATATTGTACTCGTAGAATATTAAATTTTCAAAATTACGCGTTGAAATCACCGCCATTACATTGGTATTTGATCCATCTTCAGATTGATATTCTTATAGCTTAACTGTAGATGACCTATTACACACATACATATACCGCACTGAATATGAAGTAAGAAACGGTGACACAAAGATTCATCCTGTGTTATGCTCAAGCATATTATCCAAATCACATTCTATCAATCCTCTCATCACAAATAACACCACGAGGAGGATTGTTGTCGCAACTTAGATAACGAAGACGACAAAACTAACGCAGAGAGGGAATGTCGCTTCAAACGGCTAAAGAAGAGTCTAGCAAAGCAAGAACAAGACGAAGCACGCACTAGTTTGGAGTGCGCCCGTGAATGTGTGTAAGTCGAGAGTGCGAAGAGGCACGTAGGAACCGCAACGGTGTATCGGAGAAGGAAAGAAAGTAGGAGGAATGGGCTTCCTCGCGGCCATCACCATATTTCATGTCGTCTGCTGCTAGGTTGCCACGTTTAACCTGGCTACTACGCCGATGATGCTCTATGGCTGATGGCAACTTTACCGCGCGCTGAGAATATCGCGTAGTGTATTGCATGCGAGAGTGTGTATTCCCCACATACACTACCATTCAAAACTGTGTCACACAGATGAATGAAATCAAATAGTTATATTTTAATATAAAGAAGTTGAAACAGACTATAAAGGTTATAGATATGGAAGATGTGTAGATTACTGGGTAAGCTATAACAGAAGCGAGAATTATCCCGTACAAGCGTGAAAACAAATTATTTATACTAGTTTTCATATAATACGGATGTCTCAGGGGTGAAGTAATCAGGGGTGTGAAGTGCACTGATGGTGCCACTGATAACGGCGGTATTTCCACAAGTGTTATAAAAGAGATACCTGGTTATATTAGTGGACCGCTTACTCAAATTATTAATTATTTTTTTAAGGCAAAATTTTTCTTGAATTTTTCAAACTATCACAAATTGTACCTTTTCACGAAAAGAGTGAGACGTCGCGTGTGGGCAATTATCGACCGATATCAATCCTCCCTACTTTCTCCAAAATGTTCGAGAAAACTATGAAATCCCAATCATGTACTAAACTTTTTAACAGTTAATAATCTGTTTTTATTGGACCAGTATGTATGTATACCTTAGAATTAAATCGACGAGCACAGCACTTACCAGTATGATTGATAGTGTTCTCCATAGTATCAATTCGAGCAAACACGTCGCTTGCATAGCATGTGATTTAACTAGCTTTCGATATGGTAGATCATTGTTTTCTTAAAAATAACTAATTATCATCATAATTATATATATTATATATAATTCATCGTTCTTCGTTCGTCCGTAGTTCCGTTAGAATATCACAAGAATCCATTTTGGAAACACTCTTGTTTCTTATTTTCATTAACGATTTGCCGCGATTTGTCACTGAAAAGGTAATTTTATATACGGATAATACCAATGTGATCGTAACGGGTTCCACTCACAAGCAACTTCTTCAGAATCCTCATGCTGCTGTTGGTAAATTGGGCATATGGTTTTGTCCTAACAAACTGATTTTAAATTATCAGAAAACTAATTTAATAATATTTAAATGGCAAGATAACGCGAGTTTAGTGGCGAGGAACTTAGAACTTTGCGCTATTGGCGGTTTGCTGAGTTTGATTCTCGATTCTTTTTACTGGCAGTTACCCGTTGATAATGTGGTATCCACGATGAACTCAACTACATATGCACTAATGAATATAAACAGAATTTGTAATAATCCTACCACCTTAAAAATGCTCTACTTCACATATTTTAATTCGCATTTGAACTACGGTTTATTACTCTAGGATATCAATGAAAGCGTTCAACGGATATTAATCTTACAAAAAGGAGCGATAAGTATAACGAGTAATTTGCAACAAAGGATGGGTACTCCCACAGTTTATAATCTATACACATGGGCAGTGGAAATCTACGTACATGAAAATAACAGGCAATTTCTATCCAAGTTTGACGTTCATGATTACAATAGCAGAAACCCAAAATACGTTCACGTCGGCTTGGCAAAGTCGAGCAAATACTATAGGTCCCAATTCATATATGTACATATATATAACTTTCTACCAAACTATTTGAAAGAGACAACAGCAGGTCTTTTAAAAAGGCGTCTAAAGATTTTTTAAGCGATCATTTCTTTTACTTCATAGAAGAGTTTTCGAATGGCCAGGAGCAAGAATTATGGGCTTCGGTGTGTGTTTCGGATTAGTGTCCTACGGCAGCCCCGACTATTATAAGGTTTTATTTTTGTTTAACTTATTTAACATATTTAATTTTATTGTATTTTGTTTTATAAATTCAACACTAATGATACAGAATAAATATATCTATCTATAAATTATACAACTATTTTTTACTATCGAGAAGTAAGTAGGTGCTTTTATTTATTCAATTGTTTACTGAATTTCAATCTAACAATCAGTTGATAGTCAATACACAACAAATATTAAAAAAAGAGTTAATCTAGTGGTTATTTTCTAATCATGATTGCTAATTACGAAGCGAAAGAAAGTTGTTGAAATCTAACCTCTACTTGAACTGACCAACCAAAAATGTATTATTGGTATGCATGTTTTTTTAGCTTTATACCTACTTAGCTTTTTATTTTTCTTGATAATACTCCACTTGTTTGTCAAAAAAGGATGTGTAACAATCTCATCTTCTCCGGGAAAACAACTGTCAATAATATTAAAATATACAGCCATGTGTAGGAGCAAAAATATCGAAGAACTGATAATTCATTATGTTTATCATAATATATAATTAAGAGCTTAAAATAATGTGTTAATCTAAAATCAATATATATTTATTTTGTTAAAACAAAATTGTACCTAAATCGTATCAAGTCCAAATCTCACAAGTTTGTACAAGCACTAATGAAAAACATAGCATAATCAAAACCTTAATTTAATTTTTAAATATATAATTTCATACATTAATCTGAATTATAATTAGTTCTTCCAAAATCAATATCGTGTCGTCTACCTTTAAACTGCTTAGACAAGTCAGTTTTAGCGGTTACCGAAGGTGAAACAGTGTAGAGTGGTTATAATTTTCTCTATAAGTACTATTCAGCTTAACAGATATCGCATATATTACAGTCTTCACACTAATTTGATGGTCTGTTTTCAATTTTGTTTTTAAATTAGTAACTAAGTATTTGGATAACTATTTTTCTGTTACTGGTAATACAATATATAATAGATATAATAGCAAGTCTCAAGAGTGATTATTCTCACATGAATGCATATTTTGGAAGCAAAGCAGTACGTCTACAGATATAAGCGTGTTAACATATTAATTGAGCAGTTTGCGCTTTTAGAAATTTTGTATTATACGACTAAAATCTGTATATAATGAGCGAAGTGTAAACTGGGCAACAACTTACATAAGTTATAACGGTGAGATTTGAGAAAGTATCATGCACCGACAAATGCGATTTTTTCTTGAAAATGAGGATTGACTACGTCGATGTATAAGACAAACAATGCTGATGGACCAATGTATCACTGAAACGATTTTTCAAGAAACGGTTACAAATAATTCTTTTTGAGATCACTGCAATAAATTTATCTATATTTACTTACAGGTAAACCGTATAGAATTGATTAAACGTATGCCACACATATATCAAGCGAGTATTAAAATGAAGGTCGGGTGTTTCGGTATAATTCCATAACTATGACTGTGAAATTTTAATTTTATACTGTGCAGTATTATGTATTTATTTCTTCGTAGCAAGTACTGCATTTACCAACTGACATTATTTTGTGTTATTAATACGATCAAACTTGTGGACGGCAGTGTAGATGTTACGCTAAGCGTATAGATTGTATTGAGCACTATACGCGACGATAAAAAGTGTATAGAGCGGGCTTTCTTCTGTGTATGTGGACGAGAACCGCAGCATCAGAAGATGAAGTCTAGAAGAAAGGTTAAGTAAGAGAATGTGAAATTCACGTGTGGATATCTATGTGCGTGTGTGTGTGTGTGCGTGAACAGTCGTGTCGTTACTGCCAATGCGGACGGTGCTATTAGGAAAGTAGTAGTAGTAGAAGTGGTCAGATTAGTAGTATACTTACCGATACACACGTTGACGACGTGGATGTGGTAATACTAATAATAATAGTTCTGGAGCAACTTCTTTACGTTTGTTGCTCTTTTGCCCGTTGTTGTTGCTATTAGTATTATGTAAAAATATTTATATATGCGTGAGATGATGGCTGTTAATTATGTTAATACGAAATGTTGATGTTCAATTATAAATATTAATTATTATGTACTACGTCGGTACCAGTAGCCTTATGGTTCCAAATATTCTTCTTGGGGATGTTTGACAGTAAATCTGTTACATAAAGTTTTATTGACGTTGGCAGATACAGTTACTGGCTGCTGCAGCAGATAACGTCTTAAGACTGATGGTCTTAGATGCTACTGTAGGCACGGACTAACATACGGATAGGTGGAGAAGCAGATATTTTATTATTTTTTTATACCTACTCAAAGAAAATATTGTATAAATAAATTTTAGCAACTGTAGATTTTCTCGCTATGCCTGTTTGTGGTTACATCCACTATTGTACCTGACTTTATGTGATTTTGAGCCTTAAAAAAATTAGGGTTTAAAAATAAAACCTATCCTTTTTTATAAAAAAATAATAACGACGATTAAACAAGTATACCTACTATTTAGCATTTAAAACTTCATTACAAAAAAATTTTCTTCCTTCTCAAAAACAGTACCAAATAGTCTGCGACCCTATTGATAGCTAATAAGTAGGAGTAGCGCTGATGAGACCTGGAAGGTCGAAACCACGTGGCTTCTAATGCTTGATCTTTTCTCATTGCATTCGCCAACAATAAATTCCAACAATATACCATGAGCGCCTATTATAAGCATTTCTTTGGTTTTCATATTGGTATCTTTCGACGTTTTCACAAACTAATAAGTTATTTACTATTTCTACAGTAGTCTTAATATCTACTCTCTACATAATTGTACGTATCTGCATCTATCTTGTTCCAAAATCCCTATGTGATTTGATTTCAATGAAGAAAATGTGGAATACACTTGAATTTACAGCTAGTGCATTTCATGCATACTCAATGTTTAATGTTTCTTCCAAATACTATACCGAAACACATTTTTTTTATATTTCTCAATAAGACTTTTCAATATTGTTATTTATTTCTTCTTAACGACAAATATTTCACTAATTGAATACTATAATCATAGTAAACACTATTGATTCTGTGTTCTTGATTCTGAGTTTAAAATTTTGCTTCTATGACATAATTGAAATAAACAAAAACCATACGTTACATCATAAATACATAACTAAAATTTCAGCAACGCTTTTTAAACTAGCATTGAACGGATTGATTACGAAAGAGAAATATTTAAAACATCGACAATTACTATTAGGTTATAAACATACAACATAATCTTCATATCTAGGGAATACAAATGACAAGAACCTCCACAATTTTAACAGATTGTTTGTTAAGAATAGACCGAACAGAGTGAAGTTACGATGAACAATATGAATACCGTATTAATTTCGCAGTTACTGAGAACCAACATTCATTCGGTCAACTGCACTCAACCGCACAAAATGCGAATTCGTGAAGGATGAGCCACTGCTCACAATCTCTTTGATTAAAAGACATTATTCTTCTTGTTTGCGTAAATATGTTATTATTGTATTTTCCGGGTGTTGCTGTGGTCGTTGTAACAAACTTGACGTTTCGCTAATCATACTATCACCTTCTTCAGAAGTTCTCTAAAGACTGATGTTGAAGTCTTCTGCAACTCGTTATATACCCAGTCCCTGCTCCGCTCCAGTGATTCGTATCCGTTCCAGTCCAGGATCCGTCTTCGATGGTCTTTACCGCTCCGGGCTCTCCAGCGTTAACTTCCATACCTTAAACTGTATCCGTCTTCTCGGTTGAAGTTGTTCGGGTTCTTCATTATTTCTAGGGATTATCTCACTATCCATGGGCAGTAGAGATTGCTTATGGCTAGTATCTTCACGTCATTGTAGTCGATTACGTGACTGCTTCCGCTGTGGTAGTGTTAAGCTAGTGATTTTCCAGTATTTCCCTGTTCGACATCTCCGCGATGCTCTTTGACTCTGCATTGTATACTGCGCCCGGTTTGTCCATTTTTCCCGCACTGGCTACATCTTTATGGAACAGTGGCCGTGAAAGCCTACATTCGATTATTGTGTTATTATTCTTAGAATTGATAGTATCTTTACTGCTATTAATCTGCGTGTCTAAGTGTTTATTTATTAATAGTTAATAAAATTGAATTGACTTGTGCTTTACCTATGTTTTACTGTTTCCGCTATTCAGATTTATTTGTTCTTTATTTACATTTGTATTTATCGTTGTGAAACAAATTAAACTAGTAACACACTCGGAAGCAATTTTTAACAATATTACGGCTACACTCACTGCGCTGTTGAATTACACATTCCACGTACCAGTGACACTCATTGACTCATCTTATTTATAACTCTGCTGCAAATAAACTTTTATAATAGTTTTTGTTGTAAATTGCCAGTGTCTGACCTTTACCATCAGAATTATAAAAATAAATTAATTTAGATAGTATTGGTGCATTCACAAGAAAGATTGAAACATCCATTAAAAGCTGTGATCAGTCTAAACGCAATTAATAATAGACCAAGAAGAAAAGCACGCATAAGATAGGCTTACCAAGCCAAAGAAGTTATCAACCATGTGAAAGTAGTATGCACAATGGATCGATCAATCAAGTCAAATGGAAAAAAATATTATAGCAAAAATGTACAATACGCTCTATGTAGACACGATAGGAAGCAGCAGCTACAATTTATAGCAATCCATTTTCTAAGAAATGTGTCCTCAGGATAATATTGTACTAAACGGCAATTTTGTACATGTAAGGATATTAGTCATATAGTTTTCCAGTATATCCCTAAGAAATTTCAAATATTTATTTCCCACTAATCAAGGGTTGTAAAAAACTGGCCCGATGAATAGAACCAAATAATCGACACCAAAGGTTAAATTTAAGCGCACTTATGGAGCATGAGGACATATTATTACTAATGTTTCTTGCGACCAACAATAATTATCTTTCTAATATGCCTAAATTTAAAACATCGATCTAATTGATCCATAAAATGCATCGAAATCCATTCCAATAATTTTCGTAACATTAATTAAGTCATAACTCATCAATTACAGTGGAAAAATGACAAATATGGACATGTTGATACATATCATAATTTCCTTAGTTTAGAATAACAGTGTATTACCACTTTCATATTACAAGTTTAATTTCTGTTTTTTTTTTTGTTTTGGAAAGGCGATTCATTAACTGCATACTACTCAGTACCAACACACAACTATGTAGCTCTCTAATTTAACCGAATTTGTATCAATAATAATAACAACAGGGATAGCAATGGTGAGCTCTTATTTTGGATCAGCCTTATCTCAATATTCGTCTTCTTAGTCTTCTGACTAATTTTCTACGTAACCCACAGGCTGATTTCACTCCTTGAGATGATGTGATTCATTTAAAGCACTTAAAGAGATTTCTTCCGTACTGAAGTGGATAAGGATCCAAACCAGTTTGATAATGTTTTCCCATCTATCCAGCTCTGCTAATATGCTGATGTAATATAGCATTCATAACTTGTATTCATCTTGATATTTTTAGAGAAACACTGCACTATTTTCGTATTTGTGCATTTGAGTTGCCAATTTTACAAAATCTTTGTAGGATTTATAAAATTAGATCTTGTTATTCTTTTGCGTATACTTTTGTAAATTTCTTATAGTTCTTACCCATATTTATTTAAGAAAGTAAGATGTCAACAGACTGTCTTCCGAATTTAATATGACGGATAAGACAGGCACAGTAAGATCCACACAACGCTGTGCATGCTTCTATCATCTCGTTATACTTCTCTTCAATTCCAGCATATCACTATCGGCATATAGCATATTATACCAAACCGTGATGCGTTATATGTGTAAGCGTGTGTGAGTGTATGTTGTGAGCTCGTTTGTGTATCTACACGTAGACGTTGTATATAGGAGTACGTCCCGAAGAAGAATATACGGCGATTTACATTTAAATCTCGAATAAAATCTAGATGTGCTACTGTTTTCTTGCTACTCGGCGACGAGAGATAGCTTGCTTTCTTGTTTCGAACGTGACACTGTATACGCGATGCCATCATGGGAGAGAGAATAGTTCAGAGTAGTCATGTATTCTCTATCTCATTCTAGCTCACATACACACATACACAATTTATACATGTATATAACACACGCGTATCTACCGTTGTGACAACTTTTTTTCTTTCTTCTGTGTGCTCTTGCTGTTGGTGCTGCCGTTCTTTTATTATTGGCTTGTTGTACGTGTGGTAGCATTTCTATATTATACAAATGACCTGCGGGAGACTAAAAATGTAGATCATCCGCCAGAGATGTGATTTGGAATGTTTGCGGGGAATTCGATTTCGGCAAACGGGTTAATTACGACATGTAGAAGATACTTTTATAGCTAAAAACGATAATTTATAGTTCTCCTTTTGGCAAAATGTACAAACATGCTTCTGTGTTTTTTTTCATTCTTTTTAAAGAAATATGTTGTAGAATAATTCGTATAATAAGTTCCTCGTATATTCAAATTTACAATCGGATATTCATATTACTAAAATTCCATTTTATACACGTTGGAAGCAATAAAAAGTCGTAAAATATGTTGTTAAACACAAATTGTTACAAATTATGAAGGATTAAACATTGAATAACATTAAAATATGATCTAATCGGTGATTAAATTAGCGCCATCTAACACTAAATTTAGCACATTGATATTTTTCTCACAGTCTGTAAAATATTACTCAAGATATTCAAG
Organism: Holotrichia oblita; assembly: GCA_023690525.1. Lineage (NCBI taxonomy): Eukaryota > Metazoa > Arthropoda > Insecta > Coleoptera > Scarabaeidae > Holotrichia > Holotrichia oblita. The sequence goes on from CM043018.1 coordinate 88,853,285, forward strand.
AATCAAATCACTTCGACAGAAAGAAATTGACATAAAAACATTATTAATTTTTAAATGCTTAATGCTAATTATCCCCTTACATGATACTAGTATTTTTCGTACAACAGTATTGAATTTTTATACTAGAGAAAAACGAAGAATTTCAATCAACCCTTTTTAGGCTTGCTGCTATTGCTTGAACGAAAAAACTATAAAGCCAACGAAGGGGTCGATGGCCGCAGTGGTTAGGCGGCTGACTTTGTTGTGAGAGGACGATAGGTGCAACAGTATTTTTTCAGAATTTTTATACTAGAGAAAAACGAAGAATTTCAATCAACCCTTTTTAGGCTTGCTGCTATTGCTTGAACGAAAAAACTATAAAGCCAACGAAGAAGTACCTGACATTAACAAATATTTAATAAGAAAAGCAATTTGTCTAAGTTTAATATAATGTATACTACCTCAACCTGCATTTTAATGAAGAATCCTTTAATTATTCGATCCTTCATTGTCGATACTTTAATGTAGACCAAGACCAAGAGAAACGCTACTATTGGAATAGATTGACTGTTTGTGAATAAATAGCACGTCATATCTTCTCATCAATATATTTTATTTACGAATTTGTAGACTTTGTAACGATAGGAGTCAACCGAAGCACGAAAATTAACCGATGGCACGTGGCAACACATGTCTGAGTAGCGCCTCTTCATTCAAAAATCTCACATAGCTGTAACTGTCTACCGAGATTACAGCCTGAATGAAGTGACAAGCTACAAAAAAAGACCCAAAGAATGGTCCATCCGAATAATATTAAAGTTACTCATATCCTATCTTTTAAACTCACGAATACACTAAGGAGTTTTATGAAAAGAGTGGGTGGAAAAAAGTCTTGCACATTAAAACTAACGACTGTTCACTTTGGTAGTTGGCCAAAGCTCTCAAAATTGATTAACTCGAATAATGAGCCTCGTAGAGGTCTTCGTGGTCCAAACGATTTAGTACTTATACCAGTCGTCAAACAACACCGAAGTTCTGACCGACGACTTTTACGCGGTGCATCTCCAGCGGAAATTACTTTTCCGGTGATAGTGAGAATGACGTCGGAAATACTATATCTAGTCTAGCACTCTTGCTAGAGAAAGAAATAGCGAGTAGACAATATAACTTATAACGGCCTTTCGAAACTTTCTAATCTGGTACTATCATTTGGTTCTGATTATCAACTCCATCCTGATGCTGAAATATTTCCGCAACATGCCCTAGTGGTAACTCCCAAAACGGCACAAGGACCCATTATTGCCACAAAATTATCGCTTCGTGGTACTCATTTCTTGTTTAGCTAAGATTTCCGACGACATCATCCTGATCAGACTGAAGGAAGAACATTTTCGGTTGAACATCCTACAAAACAAACAATTTCGTTCGAGTGAGGATTTGTCTACCGATTTCTGGCTATTCAGGATGACGAAGATCATTCCTAACTTCCTCGAAACCCATCAGACTTTGTTGACATCGAGAAAGCATTCGAACCGTGTAGCACCATGCGCTAATACATACAGTGATGTGTACAAGCATCAACCCGGGTATTGTGAAAATCGTCCACTCACATCTATGTGGAAGATGTTTCACCGTGAAACAGGAAACATTATTATCCTTTCCAAGGTCTACTGCAGTGGGCGTTCTTCACGAGTCACTCCTGACAGCCACCTTATTTCTTGATTTCATGATGTCCTTAACACGTCGCAAGCTTACCTTGCCATTTATACCGATGATACGAATATCCACATCTCGCCGAGGAATTAGTAGATATACTGCAAATTTGGGTTAACACAGTCAGACAATGGGGAACTAAACAGAACCTTAAACGTGAGATGATACGTTACGCTAAGAGGAGACCGTCTCCCGTTTGATAAGATCTTTGAGCGATATATTATATTTGGGAGTGACGTTCGACCAAAGACTAACTTTCAGACACAACATTACATATCGCTTCCTCGCGGCTAGATCTATTCTTATACACTTCTTCTGTCGAAGTACTCCGATGTATTTTAAATACATTTTTTATATAACTTGAAGGACTTTGTTCTGATAGTTTTGCAAAAATTATTAGGTTAATAACATTAAAAAGCACAACCTCATAGGACACTTCGAGTCAGGATCCGAAGGATCTTGGATATCGCCGACAAATAGGACCTAGAAAACAATGATCAACAATCACATTAATTGAATCAAATATCCGGGGGCACAACCCCTACGCGTTTCAAAACCAACACAGCTAAAGCTAAAAGGACTTGCATCAGAGACTGTAGTGCTCAAGGATATCAAATCTAGCCTAGAATGAGAAAGAAACGACCATAGTGAATCAATTGACAAGATCACACCAGATCTTACTCCGTGTATTTTTGTAGTACATTTGCATACTTCACACTCAAAAATGAACTCGTGCAACGATAATAACGATAATATAGAAGTGTAAATGCTATTCCATATTAACATTGTTCATAGCAGTATATACCGCAAAATATACTGTATAGTATTCTGTTTTCTGAAAATAGAAATTTAATAACGCACACATTTTTATATTTAATGCATTCCTCAATTATTTAATTATTAATTTAACCGAAATTCGTTAAAAGTAGGTAATAGTTTTATATTAGTTTCGTTCGCTTAATTCTGATACGTTTCTGCAAATACTTGTACATACAACGTCCACTGTCTTGCGTGATACGAACGATAGCCAAATACCAAGCTGAATGATCGTACCGTTATAGAGAAATGCTTCTTTTTTTCTAACGGCATAGGAGCAGGCGATGTTTAATGAAAGCCTGATAGGCGAAAACAACTATAGATAGATGGATGCCTTTGTGTACCTCAACAACTACGTTACAAGAAGTGAATAGAATCTTTTAACATGTGTCGTGTAAGCAAGAGACGACTAAGCTGAAAGATCAACACTTTTTTGCATGTTATTGCAGAATTTACATTTGTTTTTGCAATAATTATACATTTAAAAAAATCCAATTCACTTTAACAAAGAAAAAACAAAGGTTCCACGTGAGCAGAATTCGTTACGAACATTATTTTAAATCATGTTATTTCCTTTTAAATGAGGTTGGAGAGCCCAAAAGTAGAAAAAATTCTATTCGCAAGCACGGCACTATAAAATATATATCTTATACGTAATTATGCTAGTTTTGACTCTATCATCTTTCCACTACCTCTCTTGCGCAACGCGAAGAATGTCATTATAGATTTCGGGTTTAATTGTGGACATCAATTTATCGGCCACAGAAGAGACAGAAGTTTATCGCATATAAGAGCAGGATGTGTTAGTTTAATGGTTTAATCAAGCAAAGTATTAATGATCATACATTTATATGTGATGGAAGATGGAAGAAGGTACAGTTACGAGTGTTGCTGTAACGATGTACAGATGGCGTCAGTGTAATCTGGTATTATACGGCACGGATTAGAGAAAAAATGATGAAGAGACCACGACAAATTTTTGGACTAATCTCAAGGTTAACGTACTACTTATACTGCTTCAATAGTAATGTTTATCTAGTTTCGTATACGTTAAGAGCTCTTTAAATTCAGCGGCGAAGACAACACATGGCACAAAATTTAGAAACTTACTTTTAATATTATTCATTTTATTGCAAGGTAAAACTATTTAATATTTATTATTGTAGGTATTTTTCTGTAATAATATTTGTTTCTAATTCATCTCTATTGCTAAAGCAGATAAATATCATCTTTAGTCCGAACATTAGAAGGTAATTGAAATAGGTTCGTGAAACATTAAAATATAATCTTTGTAATCAAAAAAACACTACCACAACCATTCAGAATTAGTATATTTTAAAAATTTTAACCAATTTAACAAAAAAAAACAACGAGATGGCGGTCTAGAATCTTGATAACAAGTCTTAAAACACGTTGAACATAAATCTAAATCATTATAAAGTAAAAATTATCTGTACCACACGTACCAAGTTTGCTAAAGTTTCCAATATGCTGCGTTATACATCAAGGAAAATATGTGCTTATAAATATCTCCTAAATTTGACCTCAAGCATTGAAAGAAATGATGAATGTTTAAAAAATATATACATAGATATATTAGCATTATCGCATCCGCTTTATGGATGAAATGGTGCTATTAGTGTTTAATTTCAACACCAAGAATATAGAGTAGACTCTTATGTGTATACTTTCTAAATGTTACCACCCTTTTGAAAGTATCGAAGGTGATAATTAGAATACCTCTTCTGTAACTGTTAAAACCATAATTTTAAATACCTCATTTTCTTTTGAAATCAATGTTAGTTAAGAAAATAGCCATTTCTACTGCGAAATTGGTTCCGATCACATAGTCTTATGTTCCTATGTCTTACTTCTAACAACAGTGATGCCCTATTTGCATTCCGTGAAAGAAAAAGGGAGCATGTAGACGATGTGAGTTAGTAACTTTAATAATATATTCATGCGCATACACATCCACTGCACACACAGACACACACTCATGTAAATATAATGTCTAAAGCTAAAGACAAAAGAATGAAATAAGCTTGTCCATACGGTGTATAGCGAACCGGAGGCATTGATAGACGGGACACCGAGTAAACATTATAGCCAGGACTTAGAGTAAGCGGCGCATACCTGCCGTATTAAATGCCACGTGACAGGTTTACTGCGCGGCTGCAAAGGCCCCGTCAAAGTGTCCGCGCTTTAATTATAATATTAACAGGACAAAGCTAAGGATTGTTGAATCGAAGAGACCCCTATCGTCCTAGAATGTCCTTTTTAGATGCACAGTGCATGTGTATCTCTCAGGGCGCAGCATTTGTGTACTGGCTGCACATTGACAAGACATAATTTGTATTTTTTTCTGCCTACCGCGCGCTTGACTTATGTACCAGTTCGTATGCAGATATCTTCTCTCTAGATGCATCAGATGGTTTACTTTTTCGTTTGTTTTGTCATTCGTTTTCATCTCCTTATTTCTTTTTTTTCTTATATCAACATTTACGTCTCATTTTAGTAATCCCGATTACTATATATGTTTACACCTCTAAGAATTATATTAATAATTATGTGGAAATGTTTTCCGTGCCCAGAGATAAAAGGTCTGAAAATAAAATGGGTGTTTACCTGTTTCCGTAATAAACTCCAATGCAGAATACCGCATATAGAATGTCATGCATCTTTTATCGACACTAACTTGTCTGTATCATAAAATAAATAACCATAAACGATTTGAGTAACATCTAAACAACTTTTACTAACATAAGGTTGGGTGTGTGAGTTGTGTAGATGGTCATTATTGGTGCTGTTATTATAATCGAAAAGCTATAAAACTCATTAGTAAGTCTGATAATTGATGAACCAGCGACCGTCTGCGAAGATGGGCGGACCTCCTCCTAGTCAAAGAGGGTTGTGTCTTGTATCTTGATGAGTCTGCATCCGACTATACAACACAAAGTTGATCTTCAAGGTAAAGATAGAGAATGTTAGACTTTGCTTTTAGTATCGACATAAACACAGACATGTAATGAAAAGCATTTTATTTCAAATTTAAGTACTTAACAATCCATATTAATATTTCCGTAATTTATATCATCGAGTTTACATAAAATTAAGAAACTATTGATATACATATTAAGTGTGACAAAATAAAATCTAATAATTGTACTACTTGCTGTCACATTTACATTATATTTGGAACAATTCTGATCAAACGAAGCTATATCCTAAATATCAACCAGTAGACATCAACATTCTATTGCGGGTTAAATATATTGACTTCTTCATGCGTTCGATCACATTACACTTTTATGCAATTTAATCTCGCAAAATTTAGTCCACCCTCTAATCACGAATAATAAATAAAAATACATTTAAGTCATAATAGTAAAAAAAATGGTAACAAACTGATCTGACCACCATAAAATCCGAAGAAGTTGAAGAATCAAATTAGGATTGTTTGAGATCATTGAGATTGCTATGTAAAAAAGTGTTGTCCAAGATTAATAATCAAGCGTTTTGGACTGTATTTAGACGGCATATAAGGTGTAAGCAGCGGTATTTTAGAAAAGCTAACTCAGCGAATGTTATGTATTAACAAACCTGTTATTTACGCAAATGGAAGTTATTTCGACAATGGAAAAGTTTAGGTTCCTTGCAATTAAATATTTGTCAAATAATATCCTAATGAAAACGTCGACAAATGCCAATATAAAAACCCAAAGAAATACCTATAATAGGTCCTCATGGTATATTGTTAGAATTAACCCTGCGGGCGAATGCAATGAAAATAGATCAAGCATTAGATCTTGCATTCGGAGTAGCGCTGATGAGACCTGGAAGGTTGAAACCACGTGGTCCGCTTCTAATGGTTGATCTATTTTCATTGCATTCTATCCTAATATTTGGGGTGAGTATTCCACGTCGAGACTACTCACAACAACTCTTGCTGTGTAAATTGTGTGTGGCTTTGCTGCACTTGAATTATGTCCGAACATCGCATGGTAATTACACCGAAGTACCGATCTAGCGAGTTCTACCACAAATGTCTTTCAGTATAAATTTATGATTTCTTTATTAATAGTTGAAATGAAAAACGAATAATATGCAAGTTTTTTTTTTAGTTTTTTTGGGTTATGTATAATGAATCGTAGATGTACAAAATGGATGTTTGCATCAGAATGTATTTTATTGCTAAATTGTTTCATTGTGGAATTCTGAAATATTACATATCATTATACATATGTATCTTTCTATAGTACTAATCGTTCCATAGAAAATGTTTTCTTCACGACAGTATCTATAAATTTTGTTTAAACTGTTTATAATTTCAGAAGAGGCTGCATGTTTACAAAACCTACGAGTTCTCTGAAATGTTACTGTTCTTACTTATTTTTCAGTACATAACTAATGTTTTAACAAACAAAGTTCACTAAAATTTCCCCCACTTTAATTATATCTACTGCAAATAAGGAATAAAAATGCATATGAGGATTTCTTTATTTTAAGTTTCTAGGGTAGAAAATATTTGGAAATTCAATATATTTTATGTAACGTCAAAAATATGCAGATGATGTTCAGCTGTTGATAGCTTTTATCCTGTACTTTCCTAATCGCTCCAAATAATTCATTTACTGGCGTTAATTTTGGAGACATAAATAAATGCGATTCAAGTCACATCAGTGAATTTCAATTTTGCAATCTACTACGAAAATGGGCCCAATTTAATTAAAGTAAGTATCTAAGATTCAGTAATACTACTTAGTATAATAGTTAAAGCTTCTTAACCTTTATATTTCATAGCTTTAAATCGATTAAATATTTAAATTCCACGGTATCGGTAATATTAACTTCGACGTTTACGGTTATATGCCGTATATATTCCACAACAGTAGATGTATCGGCGTATGAATTCCGAATTCGATACACGGATGAGGTTTAGAAAAACCAGTTGCATTCTCTCGGGTATTTAGTGAACGTTATTATCCAATATCTGTCTATAAATGTAAATTTACAAACTTAATAATACGTCCGGGCGACCTACCCGCTTAAATTCGATGCCTTTACTTATACATACATAGCTCGTATGTTCTACCAAGGTCCCAGCAACCATGTAGCTACAGATTCTAATACACCGTCGAAATCGTCTCATAAATTGTCCACGAAAAAAGGCACAAATGATAAAAGGTATTAAATTTTATACACACTCACACATTGAGATATACACACCGAAAATCTCTCGTAGAGGTTTAAGCACGGTCGCTCACGCATGGATTTACGCGTGATATATGCTAATACAGCTGCTATAGGTTGTTGCTTCTGCTGGCCGCGTTCACGGGTCACGTTGATGGAGACCTGTTTGCTTTCCTTCTTCTTAGCCGTCGTCTCCTTCTTCTCCTTCCTCTTCTTACGATATAACAATAAGAAAGACAACTGTCACCTCACCACGAATTTATTGATGCCGGTGTTTATATTAACGAAAATGATATCGCCCCGAAGAACGTACGTTTAATTAACTTTAAAAGCTTCTGTGCTGTCCCCTTCTTATCACTTTGCGGTAGACGATAAGTGTAAAGAAGTCGTCACATAACAGAATTATGGTTACAATAAAAATGCGGGTAAAATTTTTATTGACTTTTGCCTTCCGTAACGTTGCGGGTATCAACTCGCCCCAGTTCTGTTATCACTACTCTGTATACTTCGATTCATCTGAAGACGTAAAACGTTTACTTTCACACAAACTTTTTAAATCTGAATGTTTTGTGTGAACCTAGATTTTGTCTACTTATTATAATCTCCATTTCATATTTATCATTATCTTTTTTCTCATTACTCGAATTTATCAGACGTCTAGCCTATGTTTCCGGTCAGATTCAATAGTTGGATTTAAAGTATATACAAAGGGTCCATAAAGATTATATTGTATTATATATATTATAGAAGAGTCATTCAGGTTTCAAACTCTCCCCACTGCGACTTAGAGATCTACTGTATCTATCTAGTTCCATTAGTACTCCTCCAATCCACTAACCTTAGCGAATTCTAGAGCTGATTTTTGTGTCGTGACTCTGATCTCTCCTGGCTTGAGGGCTTCTTTCCCTAGATTCTGAAACCTTAGCCATATTAGTGCTTCGCAGTTGCAAGTTGCTTTGTGCCAATTGTTTAGTGGTCTTGGTAAACAAAGATGTTTGCCCAGTTCATGTTGGAGATAAATCCCAAGCTTTTCAGAGATTAGTATTCGGACCGTGAAGTACAAATCCTTTTATCTGTGTTAAATAAACAATAATAAATATTGGTCTATCAGAACTCCATTTGTTAGGACAAATACCACCCTACATGTTCATGCTATCTGTTGATTTGTCTAACAATTTAACCATAACCCATTTGATATAACCAACATATCATGTTTAAGTTGATCCCCTAAGATTTCCCAAAAACCTTTGGCATGTCCAGTAATCTGCTCTAACTTTTTTGAGAATTTTGTATAAGTGATTGTTCCAGTCTGGTGAGTCAAGATGAATTCCCATATACAGGACTTCGATATACAGTACGGCAGGTTCCACTTTTGAGTCATTAATATGAAATATTATGTACTACGTTATTGAAGTAAAATTTCTAGTTAATTTCGGAGATTGACGACAGAAGGCGATATAGTACCAAAATTTTAAATAGAATATGGGGTCGAGTGACACCTCATTTTAAGCGACTCACTAAGTATGGTATCAGGCCAAAATTTCATAAAATTTTATCCGCTTATACGAAAATAGTAATAGAACTAAATTTGATTTCATTATACATTTTGTGTTTGCAGTTAACTGCTTAATATAAATTCAAAAAAGTCTTAGCTAGCTATGAATTGTAAAATGTGTGTCTCTTATTAGTCATATATTACGTTATAAATGTCATAAAATAGAATTTTATTAACATAAGTGCCATAATCGGTAATAATAAATGTTAATTTTCGGTTTACTTGCTCGAGTATAATGCTAAACTTTTGCAAAATTCTATCGACTAAAAAAACTTACAAAAGAGCTAATGTTTTACTATTTTTTTAATACAATTAGATGCTCTAAATGAATTCGTTAATTTTTGGCACAAAAACATCTTATTTAGCATTTCTTCCCGCACTTTTCTAAAGGTCTCAACGTCAATATTTCTGCAACCATATGCTACTTTTAAATGTTACTCTTAAAAAGAATAAATTCCGGTTGCATAAACTTAGTGCTTAAAGTGACTAAGTACTTAAATAATGCAAGTGTTAAACGTTTCTAACATGAATTCAAAAATTCAGAGATACTACTACAGATGATAATCAAATTCTTTCGAGAAAGCTACGCCCACGGATATATCCCACAAATGTGGAACAGTGATATTTATATCAAATCCAGAGAATAAGCCTGCAGAATACTTAAAATCTAGCGCCTTTCTTTTATTCGTTTGTTTTAAAACTGCAAGATTAAAAAGATAATTGAGAATCATGTCAGAAGCGAAAATCTAAGTTTCCTCACTATTGTAACCAATTTACTTACCAAACTGGATAATCCATGGAAACGGTCCAAATAACCGTGAAAAAGATTGATGGAGCTTTCGCAAACCAGGAAATAGTGCTATGCACCTTTATCGATGCAGCGACTACTTTTTATAACACTTCCTTTAAATGTATAATGATAGTTATTGAGTAGAGGAACTAGAAGCAGTTACCAGAGTGTTATGTAGCCCTCAGACAGATAAAGGGATGCTCAAAAGAGGGGCATTATAGCCTGTACGTTGGTCTTTGCCCAATTATGTCTTGCTCAAATGGCGGTTCGAAGACTGCCCTAACATCTAAAGCTTTGGTAGCCATGGCAGTTTTTTCCCAAATACCGTTAATATTAATTGTTGCGTTTTGTGGACAATTATGTTGACGTTCTTTATTGTTGCAAATTGACTTATATTATAATCTTCCTCTAATCCACGGTGTTCACGGTATAAATCCTAGTTGGTTCCGTTGAGTAGTCTGTTTTCCCCTGGGTTCTGTTTATGATCTGACATAAACTTTTTGCCCAAAACATACCAAAAAAACAGAAACAAGATATAATGTAAATATAAACCAAAACATAAATACAGAAAAATTAGATAAATCACATTAATTAAATTAAATCTAATAGATAGAATAAGAAATAGGGAAAAAAGGATCACATCAGTCATACTGTTAGCTAGATTGAGAGCAAACTTGACTCAGTTTGAATTTAAGTAACTAGAAACCAAATACGGTATCCGCCAGAATAAACAGTACCGAAATCTAAGGTGCTATGGAGTTGCTTGTGTAATATGCGTTTGTTATTATTGACTTAATTGTCATTAATTAACCTAAGAATGTTACGCTGGAGTTGAATTTGAATTGAAAATGGTTTTAACAACGGCAGAAAAAGTGTTTTTGGTAGAACATTATTTTCGCTCATACGGAAATGGTCGCAATGATGGTCCAAGCTTACAACAGGTGGTAGTAAGATTTCAACAACAGTTTAATAAAGCAGCTCCAAGTAAAAGTGTGATATTAGCCGTTGTTAAGAAATTTTGTCGCACTGGTAGTGTATTGTGTCAACGTAAAGGTTCTTCAGGTCGTCGACAAACAGTCTGTACCAACGAAAACACAGGACGTGTTTTTGATGAAGTTGTGTAGTCACCGCAAAGAGGCCTTGTAAGAACTGCATGTAAACTCAACATCAGTGTAACATCTACATGTCGGATGTTCAAATCAATTGGTGGTTATCCATATCTTATTCAAGTTGGACAACGACTAAACATTGCGGACAAACATGCAAGGAAAATTTACTGTGGTCGCATATTGAGCTTAATTTACCAAGATTCCAATTTCTTGAAAAACATATGGTTTTCAGACAGAGAGTCATGTTCATTTTAGCGGCTATATTAATCGACAAACAACTCGATTCCTTGGATTTGAACGTCCTGATGTCATTGTAGAGAAACCACTCCACAGAACTACGAGAAAGAATTCAAACAATTTTCAGCCAGTTACATCAATCACTTTTTATAAATATGTTCAGTGACTTACAAAATCAATATGAAGCTTGTTTGCGTCGTAATGGTGAACATTTTGAACATTTAAATTACAAAGTTTAAAAAATAAAATTTTTTATTTCGGTACTGTTTATTCTGGCGGATACTGTATATTTAAAAAGTTATCTTCTATATTGTTTAAGGTGTAGGTATTTCAAACATCGTCTTGTTTATTGCGATATGATAATGAAACCCTTATTATCAGGCCACCCCTAACTGTACATAACAATATGCGTAAAATAATATGAGAATTATTGCTTATACCTATGATCCCAAACAAAAATAGTTTCCATAATAAGAACGTGTTCTTTAGCAGTACACAAATTTCTCGCAACAAAAATTTTCATAAATTTAACCCTTATACAACCACGAATCTCTAGAAATTGTGTTGGCACTTCCAGAATGTATAAACGTCGTCAAAAGTTTTTTATATTAAACCCTGCTGGAAATGCAATTTACAAAAATGGGTTAGGGTGACAATATAAAGGTTGTTGACACCTGTTTTAAAAAAGGTTGGAATTTGAAAATTATTGTTATCGTTAAAAAAATGAAATAGGATATTTTATAACGCCCAGTCTAGGTCTAGTGCATATATCTATATATAAAGAAAGGACTTAATATTTGCATCAAATCCAACAATAATCAGAATAGTTTATAAGGTAAGTACAGCAACTCCTAAATAGAGTTACCCTTTTTATTTCACTAAACTAGCATAAAATGTAGATCGGTTGCACATAATGTGTCTACTACATGATATACATTATTCGAAAATCTATATCATCAGTTAATACTGAAATAATAGATGTAATAGTAATACATCTCTGCGCTATCCCAATGACCCACTCTTTCTTCTTTTTGTTGTTCATCTTTCGTTCCAATGTTTCAAGCTGCGGTCGGCTGCGCGTCTCATCTATGGAATTCTACACCACAGGGTGCATTTACCAACATTTCCCAGGGTGATGCGATGAATAGGAACTAGATTGATACAATTAACAATAACATTTGGTTTGTCGACACCTCGCGGTCAATCTCATAACGGAGAACCCGTTACGTGCTTCGTAAAATAAATTTAATTATTTTTATCTTCGTGCGTAGGTATGAAACTTGCAAGTTGGTGGTAGAATGTACGATGTAAGGTATAGTATGTATATAATTGTCAGAACATTATGTATGTATTCCATTCTCGTACATTTTTTGCTAAATTAAAGGAGAACCTTTAACTTACAGACATGAGTTGTTTTTCACTGAAATACACTCTACTGGTAAACACGTCGCAATTTTGCATTTTTTAAAGCAATCATGAATCTAAATGCCATGGAAACGTTGATAAACGTAAGTAATTAGCGGTATTGAAGCATTAACGGTTGCTTCTCCTTCTCATTATGTCGCCTTGACCGTCACATACAGAATATTCTGGAATAACGTAGTAGGATTTATATTATACTATTCGTATTTTATAAGTCGTGTATGCATCTCTCAGTAACAAAGCAGATAAACCGTGAACTGCAATTCTCCGACAATAATAATTATATTGTACATCACACTATAGCTTAAGCAAGCCGCGAGAAGGGATTGTGTCGATACTTATCTCATGTTGTTCGCATGAAACGTACTGAACTAATTGAGTAAGGATGTATGGCATACTATATCGTGTGATACCGAGAATATAGGATTTGGCGAGCAATCGTTGCTAATTTTGCGTACACGGCACAACTTTTCTAAGGTAACGTACCATACAAACGTCAATTACTAGAAATATGAGCAGAGTATACTAAGATACCAAAAGATAATCTTGAGATTATTAATGGTGTGTTACACAATTTAATATAGAAACGACTTTGATCTTTGAATTATACACTAGGAATAAGAAATGTTTTTTGAAATCCTTTCATACAGCGTTTCACGATCCAAACCTTTCTGTATCAAGGAGTATTACTTAAGCTGTTTTAAAGTTGAAATTGTTAGATAAGTCAAGCAAAAGAAAACTTATTGAAATGTACATTTACAGATTTTCAAAAACAAGATTCCACAGATATTTACTTCCACCGGCTAAATAAAAAAGATCATTATAATTATAATTAAAATATTGTTTGTATATTGTTGCATATTTAAAAAAAAATCACCATTTAAGTAAATAGTTAAAATACTGATTCAGGTTACAAATCCGTTCTAGATCGGTTTATTAGTCCATTTGGCGCAGAATTATTATCCGTTTAGGTGTTTTTAGGTCGTTTATTTTTTTAATTAAAATATATGCTAATTTTTTAAACTCTTTGCCGTTTGGGATTTTATTTTCAAATTTGTAAGTATGAGCTTATATTTATTGGAAGTTTTAACATTGACCATTCTCGATATAATGTTGACATGTCAAACGTAAATACTAGAGGGAAGTAGCACTGAGTATATTGATTATCATCGAATTTAGCCGTAGATTGTTGTTTTATTTATCTAAAAGCACTATAACAATATTTGACCTAAAGACTTGACAGTGGTGCTTCTTGATGTAGGAACTGCAGCAAATTAGTTCTGTATAATCAGCTTCTAAACCACCTAATTATGTCATCCACATTGAAAGAAAATTAGATTTCTTCAATCTATTTCGAACTGTTCAAATCACTTCTGATCTGTGGTAGAACTCTATAAAACAGATTTTTTGTGAAGAATGCACTCAGGTGAAGGAAATGAAATAATGAAAACACTAAAGTAAAGGATAGAATCCCAGTTTGTGATGCGATAGCACTTTTCTGAATTATAAAATTCCACTACAGTCTTATGTTATCTTAAATGAGCTACATGCAAATTATTATTTAATATTCGTTGATGTTTGCTGGGGGTATTTACAATGGAGTGGAAAATATGATATCCGCAGACAGTAGCTTTTACCATATGACTAATAAATTAACAAAAAATATTAATTTATATTGCCTGAATATTTTGTAATATAAACTCTGAGTAACTCATATATCATAACATTTAATTTCAAATAGAGAATACTACAATAATTACAACCAACGTCAAGAAGATCCACAAATATACAAGTTACCAATACAAACACATACACATACATGCTTATATGAACCGACTTCGTATAGTATTGTAGAAAATTTACATAAAAGGCAATTAAAAAATTCCGAAATGCTGTCAACTTCTCAATGAGTCGATGAATATTTCATTTCCTAATATTATTTATATTAATTGTACATTACGTGTCTTTCGCTTTAATATTATGCATGGTTTTTATTGACATACACAAAATTAGAATGGGAAAAAGATAATAAGTTTTTTCTTGAGTTTCTGATTGCTTCCGTAGACAAAATATTGAAAGTGAACGTTATCGAAGCGAAAGTGATTTAATGTAATATTAATTGGAAATTCGAAACCAAAATTGTATCTTCGTATTTGTTTATGTATTAATTGAATTTGATGAATGAATGAAAAGCAGTTGGTTACATTACATTATACTCTACACAGTAATATATAATGATTTTCGGTGTTAAGTGAAGCGGTACCTTGCTATTACTTTTTGGATTAGTTGCAGCATATTTTTTTCTCTTTCTTAAGTACTACATAATACCCAGTGGTTATTTTAGTTACTTGACTCTGACCGGTTGTGTAAGGAAAAATTTACTTTTACGCTAGAAAGTCTCCTCCACAAAAACTTAGTTATTTCTTCAACCGTAATTCTTTTCTAGTGGACATTGTATTTTATTCTCTTACTACGCAAATTATATCTTTGAAATATAGCGCCCATCATTTAAATAGTAACGAATTAATACTACTCTATATCCTCTTTGTTCTTATGTACTGTACCAACTTCTAATATGTGAATGCGATAATAACTTAGTAATCAATTTTTCTATCATTATAATAATTTATACATTCTGAAGCAAGGAAGTAAGTTTTTGTATGTAATGCAGTGTTTCCTAGTTTTATATTGGGATTTCCCTATTATTTAATCCTTAAAAATTCGATTAGAAAATTGGTATGGCCAATAACATAATTCATGAAACGCTCTTCTGGTAGCTTTGGTAGTATACCATATGATATCTAGCGCAAAAAGTAGTACTACACTCATTCACGTGATTTTATACTGCAAAGAGAATAATGTCTTAAAATGACATAAAAAATTTCCACTAGCACTTACAGACAACAAATAAATGCAAGTAATCCATGTATAGACATGTACATACACATACATCGTCTTTGAAAGCTAGATGTTAACATGATTCCAGTTGACCGTTGTCTCTACGTTGTCTTCGACTGGCCTTCCGCTTCGCTGCGGGCAGAGTTTGGCTTTATACCATGCTGTCGCTATGTATGTATCGAAAGAGAGAGACTAATGTGATCGGTTCTCGATTGAAACTAGTTTATAGAAGAAAATAGTAAAACTACTTACTTGAAACAACAATTGCGATCGAAGACCGCGTTCGACGTCGCCAACTTGAAATGAGTTATACGTGAATAAATATCTGTAAGGCGAGTTATTGGCTAGCACAGTACTCAACAAAAAACAAAGAAATAAGAGCATTAAAACGGCAGCAGGAATATTAATTAGATATTGACTTTTAGAATTACGCACATGTTGGTTTCGAATCCTCTTATTCTAGTAGATAAATGCAATGCAATTTATTTACCTGTATGAACGTATCAATAATGTATAGATATATACAAAATCTATATTCAGATGTAAGATTATATATATATTCCAGTTTACTATTTATTATGCAATATAAAGCAACTATAAAAGTTATGGCATAATAACAAAGTAAAAAATGATGGTAATAAAACCTTTTGAAAGAGAGTAATTGAAAGACTAAATTAATTTGCACATTTTACGTTTGTTTAAACATTGCTTTAAAGATTTTTACGGAAAAATAGTGTTGTATGTAAATGTACATAAGACTGACTGCCGTAATAATTAGTGCAAAAATGGTCATTAATATGCCAGATACGTTAAACGAAGATCTGCCACAATGCTTAATTTCTTGCTAAATAAGCTTATTTCAACAATAACCATGACATAAGCAATTGAGCCACTTATTTCCGAAACCTATGACAGCTAAGTTAGATTTAAAAATATACTAATCTTGCAACGGCAATCTTAGTTTTACGCTGATTCAAGAAAATATACTGTATAAACTCTATATGCATATCTTAACTCAGTTAACTCCATAAATAACTTAACAGTACACAATGTAAAATTTAGGACGATGAGGGCGTTGATAATCTCGAAGTGGGTATGAATAAAAACGAAGGCCGATCTATGTATATAACAAACTTGTACTGAAAACATCAAGAGTTAAAAAAATTGAACAAGTAAAATAGAAAAACAAATTCCATATGAAGGAAAGAAGGAAAAGTTGAATATTTAATAGCGGACAGGTCGAGCAAAATTTTGGCCTTGACAACAGGAAACTCACTACAAATAAGCGAAAAACAAACATTACTTGCAAAGGAAATCCATTCGTAAAACAACAAAGCGCAGTTGAAAGAACAAATGATCGAAAATACAAAAGATTTGCAGAAGTACAAACTTCAAGAAAAGGAAAATGTGTAAACAGGCAGAAACAAAAAAGAGAGCTAATCAGCAAAGATCAACATAAATATATGGTCGGCAATATCATTTCTTACTTAGATATAGATTTTTAACACCTTTCCAAGTTTATGATAATATAATAACCATGTATCAAAATATTATTAAATTCTAAAAACGCGTATGGGGACAGCCATCCTTCAAATGCTTTAGATGTTCCAAAATCATCCAAAAATGATCCAATAATACCACCATCTATAAAAATCTAAACGCTAGAAGAGGTTTAGGCAATTCGGCCAGAAAGCAAATCTACATTATACTGTCGTGACCGAAACTATTGCGTAAAAATTCGTAAACAATTCAATTAAGGCTAGTGTAAAACGACTGAAATAATATTTAATGGAAACTTACTTAGATGTAACATTGGCATATCGCTCAAATATATACATAAACATTGGTCTCGTATTTCAATGGAGCATTCCTAAAGAAATATTATGTTTTGTATAAAGGTAATATATGTATTTCATGTTAAAATTGATTAGAATAGCTTTTCCTGACACAAAATGGTTTTAAATGGGTTAGCTCTTACTTTTCGAGCGCTCTGTACATTTATCACTGACCATCATATTTACAAGATAATGCAAAAACGTAGAATGCGAAAAATCAAGTAAATAAACAAGAGTGATGTTTCCTTAATTGTATCGCATTTTAAGTAAGCATCGGCGCGGTTCGACGGTGATTTCACTTTTTTTATGCAGTTGTTGCTGTCGAAGGCACCGTGGAAGGACGGAGGGACGGACTGAACGGACGAATGAACGAAACGTCGTCCTTGAGTGGAGGACTCTTACAACTCTCGACGGCGGTGAGACGTTATTATTTGGATTTTATTAAGTATTTTAAACGCGATTTACGCTAATGGAAAATGCACATCAAACACATAAAAACGGGCGTAATTTATTTTAGAGACGTATAAAATATTTAAATAGTGCACCAACGGCTCTTTCTCACTCCGCCTTAGCATCATGTATAAATCGAGACATCGTTAAAGTAGGTGGGGATTTGATCAGTTAAATAGGATCAAGTTCGTCGTATACAGTCTGAACAGATTGAATCTACCTGCATGGCATTACATTCCAAACTAAACCTTTAGGCTCTTAAATTTTTCGTTTCAGTTATTATTATACAATTTCACAACTTCTGTTGTCATAATTTTTATAACTTTACTTCTGCTTTTATTTTTCACCCGATGCTGTTTGTCTATAAAATATTATCCAAAATCCTGCCATTTATTATACATGATCTACTGAAAAAACAGGAAAATGGATGGGAATTATAAATTGTTTCAAATTGGACAAACAACAAACTAAATGAAGGAGCCCTTCAACGCTGAGACATTGTGTCAAAGACTTCTAGTAATCAAGTAGGCAGCCATTTTCATTATGGAGTGTAAATTTATAAACATGGATGAAACATTGGCGTCTATTGCGTTCTCAGTTATTGTATCCTTCTCAGTGTCCACAGCTTCACACAACGCCTAAATATATATTGGCCCAGAGTCACACCATATAGGTCAATATTAGTATATCAAGAGATTGTTTTATTAACCTGAAAGCCAAGAGAAAGTCTACTATGTAATTTCATTACTAAATAAATAATGGATCAGCTCTAATGAAGGCGGTATTCACTAATAATGAGATTGTTATAGGGCTTTAAGTGAACAGAATAACGATTTTTTTTCGCGTGAAAGCTCATCACCAGATCAAATCAAATTCTGATTGTAGACGACGACAGTTAAGTGCCTTACTTCCTGAAGATGTAAAAATTGCAGTTTCTACCATATTAATTGCCTCATATAAGCCTGATTTGACAAGTTATTACTGAATATCAAGAATACCATTTGAGCAAGACGATGCTTTGGAGATAAGAGTAGACAACTTTTATAAGAATCAAGTTAAACCACGCTTCAACATTTAATAATTTGGAGGTGTTAGACTGTACTAAAGAAATAGGGTACATCCATCACTATTATATCCATCATTTTTCTTGATAATAGCAAATGGCTAAAATCAAATTTTCCAATTTCTTATTTAATGGCAGCTATCACAATTTCCCCTCTTTTTTACATTAATTTGAGACGTATATTTTGTTCCCATATCTATTTGTATAATATAGATACTAGCTAATTCTAACTTACAATATTTCATTGTGCCATTTAGTTTCAAGTTGGAGAATTGGCGAAAAAACGTAAATTTGCATTGTACTTTATTAATATATCTATTTTGTGACCTTTATGTACCTTATCTTTCAATTCCTGAATTGCTGTTTTATTGACCTACAAGTGGAAATATTTCAGGAATTGAAAGATTATACTTTATCGTGTGAACCCAATATACTAAATTTAAACACGACCATAATCTTCATAAAGCAAGCTAGAAAGTAAAATGAGATTTTGTTTCATGTAGTAAATACTCCCTAATAGTAGAAAATAACAATTTTGAAATTATCATTTTATTACATTTTCTCGTTGCACAAAGATACCAAAGAAGATCATACTACTGCAAAATAAAGTTTATATCTCCAAATAACGGTAATAAAACGCAAGCTCAATGCATCAGACATGTTCAATTTTTATCAAGTAGGCAGCTTAAAGACTGGAATATCATTACACCCAATTATTTTCTTTGCCATTACCTGCATATGTATAATTTCAGAAGAAGATTTGAAATGAAACCGGTGGAATTACCAAAGAAATGGAAACTTGTTTGACTAATTTACCCAATACTCATTCACCATGTAGTTGCATGACTATACGCAACAAATACTGTCGTTCTCAAGCTTTACCACGGAATGGTGTTAATGCCCGTTATGATCGTTGTGTTTTCTTTTATATTACAGCCCTCTAGCTCGGGATTTACAGAAAATCGAATACGAAGTGTAAAACGTGAACGATTGAAAACTAATTTCGTGTTGCCTAACTAAAACTGGTAGTTATTTTGCAGTGCTTTGTGCAATGAATAACATCTTTATGAGAACAAACACTAATGGAAGCAAATGTAGAATTGTCACCTATGCGACCGAAAAGATTACTGCTAATGGTGACAGTCTATTCCTTAATTAGTATCGATTGCATCGATATTTCTTTAGATCCTTTGAAATTACAATTAATATGAATGTGACTGTGCATCTCTTAATCACTGAGCGATAAACCTTACGCGAAAATCAGAATGGATAACGATAGCACTCGAGGCACTTTTACAGAAATTACGGTGCTATCTCTCTATGGCTTATTTACTTATACAGCTGGTAACTAATATATAAAATTGACTTTTGCTTTTAGTTGAGTTAATTTACGCGATGAAATAAATGAAGACGTGGACACATACATACATAATTGCTAAACCATAGCTGTGAGTACCTATATCATTAAATCTCGCTTTTACTATACTATATTCATAGCACTTCAAGTGTTTTCTATCTAGCTCTCCTAATGTTCAAGCATTGGAAGACAAGATTGGAGACAATAATTTAGTAGTAGTATTTAAACACTTAGTACTCTTGACAGTGCTTCTAGGCTGTGTCAAGATTTTTAACAATATTCTAATATTGAGATTCCACTTCAATAGGATCGTTTACCTAACGTAATTCTAACGTGTTAATTTCAATTTAATATTATTAGGTTGATGTGGAAAAAAATAGACAGTAAAATATAGAATATTAGATATAGCACACATATAAGAAAAGCGGTTTACTTTCTATGGGTGAGCAATGCATGCAATAGGTATACACTTCACATCAACTGTGTGTAACATTCTAACTCACTACGATGCGATTACTTCCTATATCTTTGTACGAACGAAACCTATGGTACAACGGCATATGGCACAGTTCCGTCCTTCCAAATACTATCAGTAGGAAACGAGCCTACACTAGCCACTCCCTTCTTGCTCTACTTCTAATTTTAAAACATATAGGTACAACACTAATATGGCACCTGCTGTACGTATATTATCAACGGGAAATTATTTTTACCATTCCTCCATAGTTAGTGGGCAACTACTTCAAAATGTATACAGTAACAAAATACTATATAGAGTTGCATAGAAAGAGAACCTGATCCAACTTACCAGCATGTATTTCTGGTTAGGATTTAGTAGTAAGACAGGGGAATTGTCAACTATGATTTCATAAATGATAATGGAACGATAGGATGGACGAAAAGGTGAAAAGACTATAACTAAAGTTTATAATTGATAATTTGTCGAAAAGACATTGACATGCAATCAGGATATAAATTATTATTGAAACGCCTGAATTGAAACGTCTAATTTGCTAAAATGTTTCTTTCATAGGTAATCATTTCTACTGCAAGTAATTTTTACAAATGAGGCTTTTAGTAGAGGTTTCATATGCACGATCCTATAGCCAATATTTTATTCAGCAAAGTATGCAACGTTCATCATCTCTATTGTAATAGGTCAAAATTTAATAATAATTGAAAAACTTGCCATAATAGTGTACTGTACATATTTATAGATAGGTACCACTTCTAAGTTTTAACTTATAGCATATTTTATGTACTTATCTCTCAAAAATCACTCCAATCTCATGTCTGGTGAACAATCAATCATTATTTTTGTAAAACTTGGTTGACATAAAACGAGGAATGTTTTAAATCGTAAAAAATCAGTAACAAACATGAAACAAAGATAAATTTCCTTGAAAAGCAAACACTACAAATGCCTATGCTTAACGTATTTCTAACACCTACTCTCGAGACTTCCTTCCATCATCACCTTTATTTGACTTACACAGTAGCGGCAAACGCTACCTGCCTAATTACATTATGTTTGCATGGCTTACTAAAGAGAACTCGTTCCCGAGCAAATTCCTCGAATAGATTCTCCATAAAAACGACGTATGTGGGGAATATTAAAAAGTGTACTAAACATCACGGTGTATCTAAAGCTGGCTATGGGCTCTTTGGGCGTTTTAATTGAGTTATTTTTTATAGTTGCACGAACCATGGATCTTGTTCTCTCTGGCGAATTGCATTAAAAATCTTGTACTTTATGCGGCGAGAAAATTAAATTCAGAAGGTCACGTATTGGAATTTAATTACACATTAAAGGAGAACTCATTTGTTCGTTTTTCTTGACTGGTGTTCATAGTTGGTATACGGTCTTCTAAAAAAAATATTACAGAAAGTCTGAAGGATTTAGGAATTACAGAGAGTAAGGCGTTCATCAAACGATCACAATAAAATGAAATAGGATAATATACATAGATATATCGCAATTAGATTTTTAATATATATAGACTAAGTCTTTGTCGAATATTATGTAGAGTTTCCCCTCTCTTATCCGACTCGGATTGAAGTAGCCAACGGGCGGATAATAAACTTGATTGGTTAAAAGAGTGATGGCTCGTTTAAGACTATGGTACATACTATGTACACTGCTTGTCAGAAGTACTGTCTTTCACCAGAGACTTGAAATTAAATTTTTCTTCTTAGTGGAAGTGACCTATTTTCAAGCGGTGTCACAAGTCGGGATCTCATTTACATATACCTGTTGTATGGATTTATTTCAACGAGTTCAGTTTACATTTCCGAGAAATTAGACAAATATGTATGAAAGACTCTGCAAGCTATATATATATGATATTTTACACGATGTATTGAATGTCGTCCTCATTTATTTTATAATTTGAAATTTAATAAAATTACATTATATATTAATTGGTTCTGAAAAAGTACAATGTCACTCGATTAGTAAAATAGTTGTGTATGCTTGTAACTTACGATACAATATATCTTTTCAGTTCAAAACTTTTTGAATCAAATTTATTTAATTCTAATTTATCTGCTTACCGATATTGCCGACGTATGGTAAAGTAAATGTTATGCCCATAATGCGTGTTTATACTGATATTAGCAGAAAAGGATGTTCTAGTTTAATTTTTAATAAATAATTTATTATGTATTATTCGCATTATAAATGCAAACATTTATTAAATTTATAAGGATACAATAAGCAGTTATTGTTACAAACGTATAAACATTTAAACATCCTTTTCATATTCTGTAATTTGAAATAGCGTAGAGTTTGAACAAATAAAATATAAAAAGCACTGCAGATATTGAATATATTATTTAAAATAGGAAAAGGGTGTTAAGAGAGAGTGTACTGTAGGTCAGATAGTTACGCTGAGAAATAATGCGAGCAGCTCCCAGAATTCAGTGAGCTGTCAACAGCGTAAGAGAATATCTAATAAAATGCTAAACTTATAACAAAAGACTTTTATCAGATAGTCGAGATATCTTTTGTTAGAGCAAATTAATATTTTCAAAATACTTTAGCTATGTTTATTTAAACGGAATAAAATATATCTTTTTCTATACATATATAGTTTCCATTTGCCATGTTTAATTAGATAACATCTTTTGTTTTTCTAAGAAGAATTCATTTATCTTTTTCGAAAGAACCTTTTTGGAATAGATCATATATCCTTAGTAAAAAAAAATGCAATAAACTTGTTTCTATGTAATAATTTACTTTCAACAGATACGCATGAAACATTCCTCATATGAAAATTTATTTGACTTCTTAACGCTTGTTGGTCACAACAAGAATGTGTAAAGAAATGTTCATTGCGCATAAAAATATACCGTCGTAAAACCATGTTATGGTTAAATACCGAAAAATTAGTGTTTTATATCTATGGTATACATTAATGAAGTACAGTATTGCAATAAACATTTTAGTTAGGAAACTATATGAACTACTTTAGTTGCTTGTATTCTCTGGTTAGGCGAACGCATATGCAAATTTAATATAAATATTTATCAGTTATTTATCTTCTTTGGTTTCTATAGTCACTTGGTATAATTTGCATGAGGTGGCATATTAATTTTTCGATTTTCACGGTGTAATGTATGTGTAATTCATATCATCTCAAATATTAACTTAAACATTTTTGGTTACCTTATACATTACAATATATTTATGTATTGAGTATAGTCTTTAGTACGTATAAACTTCAAATTTCTCAAAGAAATTAATTTGAATAATTCTTCTTTGCTTCTTATCATTGATCCTTTGATATTTCCTTCAACATTTTTTATTCGTAATGGGTGCAGCTGTTGTAGTCAACAAGCTGAATTGCTTATCAAGCTACCACCGCATATCTTTCTGTCTATTCTTGTGTGTTGCACTGTTAATTATACCCCAACAACGAATGGTACTCGAGCGGAATACCTATCCTAATAAAACGTGCCACAACACTGCAGTCAGGATTTGTTCCCTAGAACTCTGGCCTGCTAGTGCTAGAGAACGACCGTTGTACCACTGCGGCATGTAGTTGTACATGTAATTTCTGTAGAAACATTAAAATTCAAAGAACAAAGTAAAAAACTCTCAACTGTCTTTACTAAAATACCTTCTTATACGACTACTAGAATCCAAAAAGTACCTTTCTATTTTTCAGTACTATACACATATACGAAGTTCATGTTACATATTTGACGGAATTTATTTTACTTTTCTGCCCACTTGCTCGCTCCTTCGACTTTTAGTATAGTTATATAATAACAAGCTTTTCATAATTGAATTTCGCAAGTACTTCCACTACTTTCAAAAACAGGAAACGCTGGTTTACGTACGTAATACACGTCAATATACACATGAGTTTATTTGTGAAAGTTGAGTGTACCATATTCACTTGTAGTTATATGTCACTACGGAATGTACGACTTCGTATTTGTTTTAATTAATGAAGAAATTACACAAATGATTATATAATTGTCAAGTTTTACTCTTCTTCGCGTAAATTATCACTTAGTTCGCGCAATTTAATCATGGACTAGTGTAGAATTATTTAAGTATCATAGCCACTGATGGGTAATAATAAACAAGTACCAGCAAATAATGTAATAATGTAAAACAGAGTTTTGTTATAAAATATGAATAAAACCTTACAATTAAAGAAGTAAATATCTGCAGATAAATAAGTGATACATAGATATAGTTTTAATACATATACGTTGGTGTCTTTCAACTATTTTATAAATGTTATATTGGATGCTATATAATAGCTTTTAAAAACCTTTTGTATAATACCTAATGCAAATTATAGTATAGCGCAAATAAATAAATTAAACAAAATGTACATAGGCACATCGACATTAAAAAACAAACATTCCATGACGATCACATTAAAAAATGATTTAAAACATTCGTTACGAGCTTATTTGCTTCAACATACTAGAGAAACTTATCCTTTTTAGATATGATATAACAATTCTACATTTCAGTTCTCTAGCTATTATTTATTAAATATATTTTCGTCTATCCGTATAGAAATTCTAAAGAAAAATAAAACAAAATTTAATCCATTCATCGGATTTTCGAATTGGTACGTTTACGTTAGTGTGTATATGCTTACGTATAGGTACTTTTATAAATATGAATAAAATTTACATAAATTTGTAATATAAGATTTATCTTATACGCGCTACACATTTATGTTCTCAACGGTGTTTCATTTATTTCAGTACGTACAGAAACGTACATCACTGATTATCTCAGTCATTTAAGTTATTAAAAAAAATCAGTGTGTATTAATAGAATGAATTAATCTGATTATACATAATAGTGGACCAGCCACATTATCACAAAATTTCGCTCTGAGAAGGTCTTGTAAAATACAGCAGTTTTGGTAAAATTTTATATTCCATTCTGTATAAACCTAAAGTCGAATGAGCGCTGGTTCCGTCGTGTTTAACTTTTAATTACGCAGAACTTTACTACTGCAATTATTCGCTATATTATTCCCTATTTTATTACCGCTAATAATGTACCTGTAAAGTGATTCGTTATGCCAGGGTTCCACGTAACTTTTGTATGTAGATTTGAATGCTAAGATGCATAATTTTGGTTTATATTTAAGAGTAGTATTGAGTCGAAATTGCTTTAGTATTCATTCCGTATACTTTGCAATTTCTTAATACAAAAAAACTGCAGATATTATAGCTGTAGTTTCGAAAATGTCATAAAATTTTTTTGGTTGTTATTCTTCCACAAAAAGAATTAATGGGAATTAATAATAACCTGAAAGAAACATTTTGTTCGTTCTTGTAGAAATAGGTAGATTTCTCATATATTGAACTTATTACTAATTGTACATCCTCATTAATTGCTGACTCACATTGATGACTATATAGCACATCTCAAAACCCCTGAAATGTAATAGCATGGCTTCTAAACAATAAGATTTAATGTAAACATACTTACAACATCATCATTTAACTTTTGCGATCCTTCTTAGTTCTTATTACTTAATAAATGCATTTAGCTATCACTTATACCTTACTTATGAGATTATAGCAATTTAATGAGAGATACAAAGAGCTGGTTATAATAATAAAACTAATAATTTATTTTTTATCCACATTAGTATTTACACATGTGATTATTAATTATAATGTCTCATCTAAATTACATCAACAATAATAAACCTCCGCTAAAATTAATTTGGTATTAATTATTGATATCCGGTATTATGAATATATAGAATCAAGCCAATGCAAATGAAGAAAAGAAAAAGACAAATTTAAATTAACCAGTAGATCCAGTAAATGACATTAAACATCTGATTCAACAGATTTGGACAAACAAGCGTGCAAGAAAATACACCATTTTCAATTGTATTCAGGCTACATATATACATACGTACAGTCGAATTTTTGGATCTTGTCCGTTACGTCATTAACAGCTACGTAAAATATTCATCATTAACGTACATACATACATTAGGGAGAAACGTCAACATGACATATGAGTCGATTCCGTCGATTCATACTGACATTACCCATGACGTAACGGACAAGATCCAAAAATTCGACTGTATATACACTCGAGTTATTACAGATTGGAATATAAACATTGTGCTATATTGAAATGGTTGTACTGTTGGTTAAATAATTGAAAGATACTCAAAATTGTTTTCATCATCATTTAAGTAAAACTTGGCAATTGCTCTAATTAAAACCTATTTAATTGCCTATGTAAACATGTAAACATAAATCTTCTTAGATAAAACTGTTCATATTGCCTTCACCAACTCAAAGAAACTATCAAAATCGTTGTTAATTATCCCTCTTATTCCTTTTAGTGCGCCTATAACACTTCTACTACTACTCTGGAGTAGAATCATCTTCGTTCACCCGATAATTTTAGGATTTTGCGCGAAGTCGTCTTTCTCTTTCTTACTTTTCCCTTTATTTTATTTGCTTTTACAACGCCGCATTTTATTTCCCTCTGAATCGCTGATCGTACGAAGAGTCTTCGCTGAGATGCTTGTATATTTCGAAATGTTTACTGATTGTCTCTGCGTTTCAACGCTCCGAATTCTTCTGAGAACGTATACACAGTCACCATACATATGCGGATAATAAGAATTTATTCAAATCCTTTAAAATATGTGGCAACTTCCACACACACGCGCATACAAGAACTCCGAGCAGGCGAAACGTCTTCGTCCAATGAGAATTTCTCTCAGAGGATAGTAGAAAAACCGACAAATGTAAGCGTTACGATCCATAAAAATATACGGTTAATTATTCGAGTAAATCTTCGTTTTATTTTGGTTTCGATCGCGGCTAATATTGTTAATTATTGCTGTCGAAAGAAGCAACAATGTATATACATATAACAGATACATATGTACATATTTGATTTAATATTTTAAACTGTAGATACTTACTTTAACATATGCACAAAATGCCAATGTTTTATTTTGTAATATCTTTGTTATTGTGCATGGTGGTTTTGTTGTTCGGGTAGATTTTTATAAGATAATATTTACGCGATGTACCTTCGTTTTGAAGATCTTAGGATCATCAGCCAAATACTAAATATAAATAATTCAAGAGATGAGAATTAAATCATCAAGAATTTTTATTGAACACTAGAGATAATCTTGATTAGAATGGTGATCGCATTATTCAGAAATGAGAAGTCCATATAGCACCTATGATCACATACAATTTTATTTTATCTCATTACATTTCTCATTACATTATTTGTTTGAACTTTACCGAGGTCATTGACCAACAAGAATAATTTCGAAAGAGGAAACCAATGCCGTTTCTTGTAGATGGATACAATTTGTAACGTATGTCTTTCAAGGGTGCAAGTGACGACATTAAAAATGTTAAAGAGAATCATATTTATGGAAATATATTTGAGTATAATAATCTCGTGCTGTCGTTCCTCAAGATCATCAGGAACAGATGTTAATTTGCTTATAGCGAAATCATTTGTTTGAACTGTAGCTCGAGCTACACTTGGAATGTAACATAGATCTATATCAGGCTTGTATGGAGTCGAACGTATTTCTTTTAAAAAGTGAATGGATTTATGTAAGAATTTAATTCATCCATTACATCTTCCTAGGTACCTACTGTCTGAATTATTATTCCGTTCAGATTTATCGATTTCGCTGATTGTTAATTTCATTACTTTTTTTAGATCGTTAAGGGCAAATTTAATAAAGATTTACAAAATAATAAAAAAAAGAGGAGAGGGCAGTGATGTTGCGTTTTTCTCAACTATTTCGTAAATTATACATGATATAAGACTAAAGTAAAGGTTTGGAACAATCTAGTACAAAGCTTTAACAACCTGGAATAACTTCAAAATATTCGAATTACAAGAAGGGAAGGGGAGGAGGCAGCAATCATTTTTCTCAATTATTTCATAAACTACACATGATAGAAGGTGAAACCATGTTGATCATGTTCATCTCTGCAACTTATTCAAATCTACCAAGAGATATACTTAACTTTCTATCTAGCATTTCACACTATATTATTCGTCGGTTATAATGCTTGAATGAAAGCTACGATAAATTGCTAATAAAACCTGAAATAATTATTTACAAACAATATTTGCAATTTTGTTACTATATAGTTTATTCTCAGTAACTATACGAGTACATGCATGTTACCCGTCATACGCCAGATGTAATTACTTCATTCACTAATCGAGGCACAACTTGATTGATTCGTATCTAATTACACATCATTTACATTTACTATGATTTCTATACTAGTTCCATTGCCTGCGCATAATTACGAAAATATTTTATCTATTCGTAGTATCTACGATATATGCCAACTATGACATATGCTTGCGTTTATGTAAACAGATTGAATAGTGGGTTAGTTAAGCCGCAATGGAAAAGCGAATAAAAAGATACTTCACAGAACTAACAAGCAATAACAATTACATAAATTTTTTAAAGGTGTGGTTACGTATCGAGTAAATGAGAAAATCTTGATATGATCTTGTAGAATATGAAAAAGAGTGAATTAATGAAGAAACGTTGCTTGTGGGATTATATAATTTGCATTAGTTTTATAGATTTTCCATGACCGTCTTACATCATTGGAGCGGATTAATACACTTCTTATCTCTAAACTAATTTGTAGTAAGTATCAATTAGATTGTATCTTCAAAATAAAGAAGTTAGTGTCCTTTTCGAATTTTTATAACATAACCATACATTTTTATTTAAGGAGTTTATGAGAACATTATCATTGATTCAAATTTTATTACTTTTTTATTGTCATTACTAACTTCGTAGAGATATATTGAGTAGAAAATTATAATCTCAGATAATCAAGTACGTTAATATCGTACGATTTTTTTTCACTTTTATATCCTGGTTCTTTCCAAATGTTATAGTTGTATTATAATGCATTACATAAATAAAAATGCGGTGTTGTTCTGTAACCATCCGCTTAAGGAGCCTCCATTTTCAATTGAGATATAATTCATCCTTTATATTGAAATTATGTTTCTGTTTGTTTATATTAAATACTAAAATAAGAAACTGTATTATAAAATGCTGATGTGTTGCTTTGTTGATTATGTAGAATACGATGTTATCCCTAAAGGAATCACTATCATTCCAGAAACAATTGCCGCCAAAACAGTTAAGTCGAATTTTCACCCTAAAAGCCATATCTGATGTCGTGCAGACAGAATTTATTATTATCACTATATACCAAATTATATTCGTAATTCTCTAGAAATAAAAAACACATTATTCACCAAGTACGTAATTAGATATTCAACAAATATAGTTTTTATATATTAATATATGCCATTAAAAATGCTGTAGTAATTGCGTAAAATTTCCTTTCGCCAATGTTATTACACTACACATGGATACCTGATATATCTCGGGTTATTTGTGAAAGTTTGACCTCCAAAATCGTCTCGATTTGTTACTTTGTATTGTGATGAAAAGAACTGAAAGAACATTGAAACGAAGAAAGTTTTAAACAAATGTATAAATGGTACAGTATATGTATGTATGTATATACAGTGTCTCAGAGTCGTATATTTAATAGGAACTTCATGGTTTGTTGACGTTTGTATACTACTAAGACAACTAGAAACACTTAAAGATACCGAAAACTACTTTTAGAAATGTTAGATCTAAGTTGTTATTTTTAAGTAGAATAATCTTCATGCTGTACATTTTTCAAAATTAACTTTCTCTAAACAAAGAATAAACTTATCTTCTAAGTTAAAAGTCGTAGTGATTCATTTTACGGTTGCACACCGTTTAAATAACCGTTCATGATGAAAATTAGATTCTAATCATTGCTCTTTAAAGACCTAACAATAAAATAGGATGGTATTAAATGAGCCGGGCAACCGTTTTATATTCTTTTCAACAACAAATCGTTGACATTTTAACATTTTATATACATTTCTTCCACGGAGCGGAACATAAAACAACAGGTAGTAAATTAGAATACATTATATGACATCACAGATGATTCGTGAGCCATAAATCTGGTCAAGTGATACGCGTCAACTGTCCTTAGATATTATGTACGTCTGACTAGCTTGTATAACCATACATTCTAGTACATACATAACTTCAGGAATTATATCGACGCGGTATGAAAACTGATAGTGAATTATGTTAGTACAGGATATTTCCTGAATCGAAAACAGTGATTGGTGGATAATCAACGACTTCTGAGGTTCTCGACCGACTAAGATAGTATACATAACTGATACCAAAATAGCACAAGAAGCTAAATAATTAAATCAGAAGAGAAGCTGGAAAACTGACAAAATGATTGAAATTATAATAATAACACTAAGTTATTTTAGTAGAGAAAAAAAAACTCAAAGTCGTGACGAAGTAATAAAAAGTATCAGTAATAAAACAAAGTCCAATGTACACTTTATCACTTTCCGATTTATGGACTTCTTAATAAAAATATTCTAATTTTTATCATATAAACTGGAATTGTTCTAAAAGCATTAGCATCATAGCTCGTATTTTACGACGCTCTTAATGAGTTTAGACGAGCTGACTAATAACGTACTAAAAATTATGACTTACTGTATGAAGATAACTGCCTTACCACTAGTTGCAAACAAGAACATAATAGTGAGTTCGTTCACATTGGTAGAGCAACTATTCAATTCTTTTAATACATCTTCGTTAGCGTTTACTTCCAAGAAAACTATTAAATCCTTCTCTATTCATAATATCGAACATATTATTTTCTGATACATAAATATGTACATCTATAACAATTATTAACTTCAGAAACCATATACCTTCTAGAACTGCAACGAACTATAAATTATTTATGTAACAGAAAATTTGAAAATTGTGCATGGGTGATAAATAATAAAAAACAAAACTCGGCCACTATAAATATTAACATTAGAGTCTGTTTATTTTGTATTTGAAGAAAAACAAAATTTGTAGTTTGTACTATTACTAGGGAGGAAATTATAAATCGTAAACGGATATTTTCCGTTGAAGGAATTACAACAACTACACGTTTTATTTACAAGGTTCAAAATAAATAATACTGGCGCTGGCAAATGTATTGCTATTTGTTCAGCTACAATATCAACCTGATAACTTTATAGGTGTTTAGACATATACATACATATACTCTACCCTTCACATATGTTCTACTCAAAACTGTACATACGCATGCCATTTATAATCTATCTATATATTTCTCATTTCGTAAACTGTATTCTTTTTCTAGAGTATCAGTTCTACGGAAGCAGCCTCTGTACAGCTACTGTTCTAGGAAAAAATAGTCTTTGAGGCGAAAAAAGAAGTTGGAGCAAAACAACAAAAAACATCAGACAGAAATGAGAGGAACCAAATGACACAAGAAAAAGTGAATAGCTGCACTAATTGTTAGACCTCGGCGAATTAAACTGTCTGATTCAGTTTCACACTATAAATATTTTAATTTTTACTATATTGGAGCACGTAAAGGTAACTGAAACGGTCTCTGGATTCAGAGGGCGTCTATAGAGCGCCAAAGGAGAGTTAACTGTGAAGTGTCATCTTAAAGTAATGTAAACCGCGGTGTCAAGACAGAGTTGTCGTCTAACATAATAAAATTGTTTAGTAGCTGAGGGCTCCACACAACCGGGCAGTGATAGTGATGGTCTCTTAGGCAAAATTGATATTCCTGTAACCACAGTTTGGTGTCCATGTACACAGCTCTCTAGTAACACCTCCCTTACTACATTGTTCGCTTGTTCTAAGCCTGTTGATCAAACGATAAAATACATCACAACAAGTTGAATAACCTTTCATGTAAACCTTTCTTGTCGTCATCGTGAAATTAACAATCGTGCGCAAATATAACAGGTGCAATATATACATTACAGAAGAACCGAAAAGGTGTGCCATTCATTTATGTCGCAAGATTCCAACAATACAGATCGGAAACGTAAACGAATCCAGTGAAATTAATCACAGCGATTATATGCGTTCTACTAATGCGTCAAGTATTTGAAAGTCTAGTACATTCTGAAATCAGATAAAAGCACTCACAGGGAGAAAAACAAACCTTGACGATAATAAGCCAAGTTCTACGCTTACAGTTGTGACATAACTTAATTACAAACCTCCAATAACTCCATCAATAGGTAATTGTGAAAGAAAGTCCTGTTTTGTTAGGCAGAATATACACGCAGTATATTTCAGCTTATACATAGATATACATTTATGTAATAATACTTTAGATGCAGAGATAGTCGTAAGATCGAATCCATCGCAGGATGGGTGCATAAATTGCGGTCTAATAGCGTAGGTGTTCTTAAATTGTCGTCCAGGTTTTGAAACGACCGGAATCCGACTCAATTTCTCAAACGAGTTGGTGTGGCTGTGACTGGCTGATTGGCATTGGTAAAGAGAACGAATAATATCGTGCGATAATCAAATTCGTATCGCCAATTATGGTACGGCTCGTGCAGCTACTGCCATCTACCGCCGTATCGTTTACTTAACCCAGTAGCTGGGTCGTTTTATTTATTAATATTACTATTAATTATTTCTATGGCAAAGAAATCGATCTATGACCCTGATCTATAGAGCTGATTCTTAATTAAACGCCTAACTGTCGTAGTTTGTATTTACTTTCTCTTTAACGCTTTCAATTCTTAAATATAATATGCATGGATAGAATGACGCGTTGAAAATAGCGAAAACCTGCACAATTGTGTGGGTAGTGATTGAAGTATGTATGTACGTAACTTTGTACAAAGTAAAGGTGGGACCATTTTAAAATAAATAGTTTGTGAATACCATAGAAACGTATGCTGTGGTATTGTTTTAAATGGTTATTAATTTGTTGCTAAAGAGAAATTTTTTCTGGCATCTAAGAGAAGAAGAACGAAACAAAGCAGTTTGTTTGTGAAATAACATTCTACAGCTTTCACATTATCATTCTGTGTTTTGTTTTTTTTCCGGCGTCAAAAGCTTTGTCTCCGATTTATAGAATTCTTAGTTAGTTAGTAGGAATCATTTTCACAAATCAAACTTTTATGTATTGCCTTTATGTTCTGGCTATATCCGTATTACATAACGTCTCAATTACAATAACGATTAAATCTAGAGACAAGAGCGAATCATTCACAGTTTAATCTATTCTACATTTTGGTTATCGTTTAAGTACAAAATGCCAAAAATTTGATAGATGTGTTAAGACATATACTATTTTTCACATTTTTTTTAAATATCTACGTCGCACGTTTATTAAACTTCATTCTATACTTTAAGTCTTACTTTATATCAAAAATTAGGATAAAATCATCGAAAAGATTGCTAAATTTCATATCCATCGGAATTTTATGTACACTCCTATAAACTTGTTGAATTAATTATAATATAAAAAATTATCTGTACTTGAAGAAGTAATAGCAGCAATGCCCGGCTTGAGAGTGACTTGCTAAACTGTGTGTTAAATTAGCGACATACAGTAGCCCACTAATAGATTACTTGCTTCAACACGCAAAAAAAAATGACAACGGCGAATTAATTTAATTGAAATTATTTTCTACTGTGCGCTTTTGTAAACACTACAAGCACGACTAGAAGAAGTTTTTTACCTTCCTCGTATACTAAAATTGACATTTTAAACGTAAAAGTTTCCTATAAAAAAATAACTTCTTCGATTTGTTAATTTATAAACTTGATTAATTTGAATCAACGGAACGCGAAAGTGTAAGTACCAGCGCGATAGATTTTGAGTACAGGTTTTTTAATATGCAAAATACATACTTGACACAATAATAATATTTTAGAAATCTCGAGATCGTAACTTTCTCCTCACAAGTGTATATTATTATTAATATTATAATATGCTTGAGCTAAAACTAACGACATTCCATTTTTAATATTAATAATATCTAAACATGTGTCTCGATTTAAAGAGTTTTTTATATTGTGAAGTGAAATTTTATTAAATGTTATTAACGTTTATTTCACTATAAAATATTATTGGAAACGTGTGCAGTTAAATATTTATGTAGCCAAACATCAAATTTACAAAAACTAGCGTATTACGATTTATCTGTTGTGATCATTATTTATTTGAAATTAATAAATTAATTGAAAACGATAAAACGTAGCTACAGACATGTTTTTTATATAAGTTTAAAGTTCGTTGAGCACTTATTAACCTTGCTCTTAATGAGTACAAAGTCACATGAATTAATAGAAATGCAGTGTCTCTTCCACTTATTTAAAAAACAACTAAATATCGCATAATCGATATTGAGGGCTTCCATACGCTTCTAGGTCTTGACCGTGCCTTGGTAGTGTAATATATTTACAGTACAGAGGATATCATAAGGTTACGGCAACTTGACATGCGAACTACACTAAAGGCTAAAACCTGCAGACAATCAGGCGATTCAATTTCACTATGTGATGTGGCATCTAGGGAAGCCATGTTGCCCATACTTGTATATGTGTTAATAAACAACAGAAATTTGACGTAATATTTGAGAGAAACTTTTGGAATATTTAGATTTAAGCAGTAAAATAACGGAGCTGTTAATACAAGTTGGTAGCAACTGCTCAATACACAATATCGGACTTATTAGATGGCTCGCATGACTTTTTTGATCAGAATCATCTTTGGAGCACATGCTATAATTTTGCCGGTTACCTCAGGGAACACCCTATATATCTATCCTCACAATTATTTCATTTCAGTATATTTGGACTGCTATCGACAGTGATATGTAAATCTGAAGGAATTACACAATAACATTAGGCCAAAACTATGAAATATGGACAATCAAATTGTACTAAAACTTAATGAATCTATTGTGTGAAGACACCTAACATGCGTTAATCAAAATTGAAATGATTAGCCAAACCGTAATTTTATTCGCGTTGTACAGTAGACTTTTTGCTTACTATCTATACTTTAAATGCACTATAATTGTACTGTAGCTGTAGAACTATACTATAAATACATTGTTGTAAAGTTTATATGTATTACAAAATTTACTAGTAGATGTAGTAGAATTAACAATAATATTTAATTCATTATATTGTACATACCAGGGCAGTACAGTTAGTAGAGTCCCTGACATAGAATGAAACGACTTGGAAAGGTAGATCTTTTTGTTTTTCAACATAGTCGCCTAAGACGTTAACACGCTTGGTATATCGATGGAAAAAAGTTTCAACGCCCTCACAAAAATATTTTTCTTGGACTGCAAACCACTCGTTCACCTCTATCATCAATGTCCCATCGTCCCGAAAGTAAATCCCACCAAAGTGTTCTTTAAGTTTGAAGAATACATGAAAGTTATTAAGAGCCAAATCTGGAGAATAGGGTAGCTGTTGGAAAAATTCGAAGCCTGCATTATAAATTGCGGTCATTGAAACACAGCTTCTGTGGGCAGGAGTGTTATCCCGATGAAAGAGCATACCAGGTTTGAGTCTTCCCTCCTTTCTTCCTTGATGGAATCACGCAGTTTTGAAACTAAAGCGGCATAATATTACCCAGTCATAGTCTGATCACGTAGTAAGATATCTATAAGGATAATTCCTTCAGCATCCAAAAACACTGCGGTCATGATCTTCTCCGCAGATACCTTTACACGAAACTTTCGATGAGCGGTGAATCCTTGTACTTGCATTTCACCCCAGATTTCATTCACAGTAACGAATCTTGTTAGGAAGTGTTCAGGATCTCCCTTGATGATGGTCAAATTTCGCCTGACGTCAACATTTTCGGTACCCATCGTACAGCCACCTTTTTGAGACCTAATTCTTTATGTAAAATGTTTTCTAATCTACTTATTGATAAGTCGAAAGCCTGAGCTATGGATTTTACAGTCAACTAACTTTCAAGACCATGTCATTGATCAGCTCATTTTTTTCTTTACAAGCAACAGTTTTCGACCGTCCAGTACCAACACCTTGTTCACAGGTCTCTCTACTAGGTTTAAAATACCTTGTCCAATTCTTCACGACCTGATATGAAGGTGCAAATTCAATCAGTACTAGTACCATATCCTGAGAATTTTTTGCGATTATAAACCTTTCTTGCAGAGATATTTAATAACCGCTCTCTTTTCAAATTTGTCCATTTCAGAAATTTGGGTGACACTATGTAACTTAATAACGCAGTAACATACGCTAACTAAAATTCATATGACTTATGACAATTAATTGACAATTAAGTGACATTAGTGACAACTATGAAAATGAACGCCATTTATGTTAGCGACAATAAAATCTGAACTGCTCTCATACATACATGTTGTACGTAAGCACATACACATATTAATTACAGTACTTGGTTTTGAATTATCTCTAGATATCTCTAGAAACGGATTTTATTTATAATATATTTCCATATAAAACAGTTTAAAAGAAATCCAAAAAATGTAAGATTGTGAATATACACATAATTTTGCTAAAAGGTGTTGTAGTTTGAACGAAGATAAACAGATTAGTTAATATTAGTGACTAAAAGATAGCATAAGATAATATAGATATGCTAGTGCCATCTATGTTTATTAACCGTAAGATGCTCCATCATGCTGGTAAAGCAACAAGCTTTAGAGAGCCAAGAAATACGAATGAAAATTATCCAGAACAAAAATAATGGTAAAATTATTAATAACTACCTACCCAGCTCATTAGGAACATACATAAAACCATAGGTAACAGGCACTAAGAATATAAGTAGGTGAGGCGTAAATTAATACAAATACACATTACACAATAGTTGATAGTCTAAACCAAAATTGTGATCGTTTTTGTTACTATGAATATCTACACTATTAGAACAATCATGCACAGTTTGGCCGAATAAATTGACATTCAATCTTCAAATTTTTGTAATAACTAACATAATTTCCACGCTCATTGTACTAAATTGTCTCCAAACAATTACTGGACGCTTTAAATTTGAAGGTAAGAGCATTCACTTGTTTAGAAAGATGCATTAGCTATTATTGTGTTAGTATAATTTTTAAACACAGTATGAATTTACGCACGCGTAATAAAAATCAGGAATAGAAAGCAATTTTCGACAAACAATCTCTACATACTATGGGAACTTGTAAAATAGCAGCGGAGAAGCGAGGATTATAAGATTCTGCTGATTAAATAATATGTAATCGTAATAAAATAATCGTCATTCAAAAATAATTAGCAAAAAACTTCGCGTAACATTTGATACAAATTCTGTAAGCTAATATGTAACTTGTTGGAAAAGTACACACCCTTTTGTTGATAAAATAATTAAAAATGTTCAAATTCCACGCCTATACTCAAGCAAATCATAAAAAATGTATTAGCGTTCTCATATGATATAATACATTTCGAAGAAAACAAACCAGCATAATTGACGTAACATCTAATAGGTCGCTCTTGGTTTCTGTATAACTGTGTGTATTGTAAAGTGAAAGTGACAAGTGCAAGCACATTCGGAAATATAACCACTAAAGCTAAAAGTTAATCGAGAGAAAGGATACACAAATGCGAAACTCTGATGGAATAATATCGATATCAACTACTTTGACTCAGAGGGAATAATTTCTTTTTAAATCAAACATGCACCTCAATTTGTAAACAATGTACATTGAGGTATAGATTTATCAAGTTCGGATATGATCATCCTAACAAAATTGATACTATATAAAAGCAACTATTATCAATATCAAAAAGAATTAAGGCTATTTGACACGATTTAAATACGTTTAACACGCAAAGGGTACGTGAATAGCTGTGCAATATGCTTTGTTGCGTGCGTATCAATTCATTTCGTTGTAGGTACACTATTACATATACATACATACACCTTGGACCTGAGTTGTACACGCATACAACAAGCAATATTATTATGAATTACGTAACCATGAACATTTTACAAGCAATAGGAGGGTCGGGCAAATAAATCAAATTTATTGTTAACATTTAACGTAACCTTTTATTGCCTAATGATTACATCTCTATTTCTCCTCTATTTATTTTTACAATAACATAAACGCGCGTCGGTTTTTTTCTTCTTGCTGGGAATAAACTGTTTCGCCTGTGATGTGTATGTATTTGTGTTATAAATTAAAATATGCGCCAAACGGATATTTGTTTATAAAAAAACAGTTCGTATGTCCTACTTGTATACATGACAAACAGTATAATTAATTTATTCGGAAGATATAGGCAATAGATAAATCAACACAAAACGAATTTCTCTTATTAATTATTTCGAAAAATTCCAAGGAGAAGATGATCAATTAAGATAAACACTTTGAATACAATACGTAAAAACTCGCGATAAAAATAAAAATTAATTAATAACGCTCAAGTTACAATAATAAAATTATTAGTATTATTATGAGCATCTGTATAGGCGGACACGGTTTTATTTTAAATTAGTGTATTTTATTATAGTTAATTTACATACATTAGTAATGCTGTATTTCTACATACGAACAAAAATATCATCACAGAAACTTTCAAAATGCCCATAGGATATAATACTAGAGACACATAAGCGATATGATGGCTTTCTAAAATAGTTAAAGTATATTTAATATATATTTTTTGTCCCGTTGCCAATGCTCTTAACGCAAATTACCTACTTGATCATGATTACTAATTGATTAAATACTTTCTTTTAAAGCTTTTTAAATATTATACCTGTTGAATATCAAGGTAATGACATCGCAGCTCAAGTTTTGACGCATTGATGTCTAGCCTTTCTACATTACCGTTTATAATCAACCGCTTCAATCAGATGTTTTCTCACTGGATGCAATTACTATATTATACTCGTTTGTATATCTAATTGTATCATAAATTTTCTACTTTAAAAATGAAACATGCAAACTTTAGAAAGCATGACGAGTCTTTACAGCTTTATAGATACTGTCTGTATCACAAAAGCCTCTAGGCGATTAGTCTTAAGACGGCAGAAGATACCATAATTGCAAGTGAATGTAATGATTAGGCAAGTACAGGTGGTCTAAATTTTGCGATCAATAAACCTCTAATACATTAATTTATTACAAATGAAAATATATTAATTTTGTACGCATCACTTTAACTAAACTTTCTAAATAGTCAAAGTGTGTACTTTTCCGCAAGAGAATTTTGTAAATGTATTACAGCTGCTGCGAGATATGTTAAAAAGTATTGTATCGTCTTTCGTAAGGAGAAGATGCGGGTGTCTCTCCACGCTATCATAATTCTGCCCGAATACTATTGTACAGGTACAGTCGTCAAAACCAATTAGAACAATACCTGCTAAACAAAAGACATAGGTAGTGTATAACTTTCCACAAAGAGAGCGATCAAATATTCTCTAAATGTATATTGAGGATTGCTTCAGCGAACACAGTTGAAGTCATTGTATTTACTTACTGATCTGAATAATATAATAATAATAATAATAATAATAATTCATGCCTTAGCATCCCCCAACAGCGCCAATTACAGGGGGCATCGGCTGGCCATGAGTTATTATTACGCCTGCGGCTGTAGACCGACTTAAGATGTAACCTTTCCGCATTTGCCGTGGAATTTGGAAAACTACAGAAAACCAAACTCAGAAAGGAAGCACCGGGGTTCGAACCCGGTACTGCCGGACTACGAGGCAAGTGTGCAAGCCACTAGGCCACGAGCCCGACGAATATACAGAATAACAACTTGAACTACGAAAGCCTATTGATAGGAAAAGGTAGTTGGAGGTAAAATTAAATATATCCAATTTAGTATTGTCAACTGTTTGTATGACGGGAATGTCAGTGGTTATGTCAAATACTATGGCAAATTATAAAACCATAATTAATGAAAAAGTGCAAATTATATTTGCACTTTTTCGTATTCCATTAGGATAGTTTAATGGTTCGGTAAAGTATTTGACACAACCTCTGACATTCCTGTCATATAATAAGTTGACAATAGTAAAATGGATACATTTAATTTTAACCCCCCACCACCCTCTTCTATCAATAGGCTTTCGTAGTTTAAGTTGTTAGCCTGTATACTTACAGGTACTTACAGGCATTGATACCAATCAAGGTATCGATACTTACCGATGTATCGATCCCGTGCAGGGTATCGATTCCGAGTACTGGAATGGGTTAAGTATCGGCAGGTATCGATAGGTACTTGGGAACCGATACCTTGATATCGATCCCTTGAATCGATACCTCAAGTTGATTCCTTGATTCGATAACTCGTATTGATTCTTTGAATCGATACCTTGGTATCGATACCTAGTTATATTA
Organism: Holotrichia oblita; assembly: GCA_023690525.1. Taxonomy (NCBI): domain Eukaryota; kingdom Metazoa; phylum Arthropoda; class Insecta; order Coleoptera; family Scarabaeidae; genus Holotrichia; species Holotrichia oblita. The sequence goes on from CM043018.1 coordinate 88,894,502, forward strand.
TGATACTACAGTTGCTCCTTGGTATCGATACCTAGGTATCGTTGTATTGGTGTCGATACCTATATATTAATTCCTACGTATCACTTCCAAGGCACCGATACCTAGGTATCGATTTCAAGGTATCGATACCGATGTTATCCAGTAATGGTATCGAATACTTATTGGACGAGGTATCGATACTTCTGACATCTAAAATGGATATTTGCTGTATCAATTTCGCTGAAACATTTTAACTAATATACTGACATAAAACCAATAATAAACGTGGGAACACATTTTCAGTAAAAGAACATTTATAAATTCATGGTATTACTTAAAAAAAAAACAAAATTAGATATTTTCTCTTCATATTTAACTCAACAACCGTAGTGATAAGGACCAGTGGAAGTGAAAATCCGCTAAGTATGGGTTCGAGACTGCTCAAGGACAACTTTTGGCGTGTTACCAGGACACCGGTATGCGTTCAAACTATCATTCGATGTAATGAACAACGCCACACTTATTACGGCGGGCTACTCCACTCACAAAGCCATGAAGTATTTTACGTATAGTAGAAACCACAGGGATATGGTAGCTGCTTTCTTCAATCACGAATAAGGTAATGCAAAATTAACATTTGTCACACCTTTCTAATTTATAGAACTAGTAGACTATAATAGGTAGAATAGTGCTCTCCAGTCCTACGTTCATGACAAAAATTAACCTTCTTTTCATGACATATTTCCTTTTTTGCGAATACAACATTAATGGCACAAAATATGAAACAAGATCTTTTTATAGAGCATGAAGTTTTCTACAAAATGTCCCGAAGAGCACTATTCTAACTATTATAGTTTTCGAGTTGTGTTAACATAAAAGTTCCGGGAACTATTAGTTTTGTCGGTAATTAAAATAAGCACCAACCCTAAGTTTACAGTTTGTAATGTATACAAAAATTACACAACAAGCGTTATAGTGATATCATCGACTAACAAATGAGCTTATGAAGGTACTGAGTGTAAACTCTCCACAAAAAATATTATATAAAGTACGGCCCAATTATATGTTACATTCTATATTATCTAAGGACACAGTAGGACAGATTTATATAAAAACGTTTATACATTCTTTGTGCACGATTGATTTTAAGATGCAAAACGATACATATGTATCGTTTTGCATACAAATCACGAACTAGCAGAGATAGTGTGATAGTATATAGTATGGTAAATAAAAATTCCGTTGCAACTTCTCAGCTCATAACATAATGGTTTCCAAGAGAGAGCTACTTATCTAAACCTGGTAAATTAGTTAGCGCCATGTAAGGATAACGGGTCACTGGTAACAGAAACTTTAACCATTTACTCTAACGGTGCCAATTCTTAATGGCTCTCAAAACTTTAAATGAAAATCATATTTCTGTTATTTATAAGACAATAGTATAATTTTTTCTAATTTAATGATTTTCTAGTTATACAACCAATCGATAAAAGAAAGGACTCGAGAATGCGAACAGCCTGTATTTAGGCTGTATATAAGTATGAATTGTAGCTTATCTTAGAAACAAATGTGCGCAATGATTAATTGAAGTTCTATATTAATAAATAGGAAAAAATCCGAATAATATTCTAGACCAGGTGAAAACATCAGCACCTGATCCGACATAAATCCATTTGAAATATGTATAGTCAACGAAAAAAAAGTTGAAATAAAAATGAGAATCAAAATTAGCAAAAGAGGCAAAATGTATCGTAATGTGACTTGAATTTAAACCCACTCTAATAGGCTATTACTGTAAATTTGTCTTGTTAGCAACTTCTTCCAATTTAATTATTTTCTGTAATTTTTTTTTATGTGTGGTGGGTGCTTAGTTGCATTTGATTCCGTAAGCTGTATCGCTTGTCTGGCTATCACTGCAACTTTCGCGGTATAGTTTTGTGTGTGTGTAAGTTGTATTCAAATGGCTTTGTGACAGCATCATATCGCCTTTTATGATGCCGTGCTGTTAATCACTTTGCTCCCAACAGCGAATGGCAAGTCGATCCGGGATTAAACTCTCTGGAAAAATGTCACCGTCCCTCCAGGTTATTGAACCCCGGCACCTATCGTCCTCCCACAACAATAGTGAGCCGCCTAACCACTGCGGCCATCGACTCGTTAAATAATCACGTTATTCGCATGGATGTCAGGCTCAGAGATGGATGCGATAACGCAAACTGCACTAGGTGTAGTCCATCGATCTGTTGTTTTATGACCTGCAACAGATCGTTGATAGATAAAACCGCAAGCTTACCAAACATACGTTATCTTTTCGATATACGTTTCCGATAGTTCTTTTCATAATATAGCGAGTCGGTACTTTATCGTATATTAGGATTGTTTCCAAACTTTAGACAAGCTAACAAGTGTCTATTGTGTGCACCAAAGGAATTACAAACAAGAAATTGGAAATATCTATCGCGGCCTAATGAGTAAAATGCAATTGGTGCAGAGGTTCCTCCAGTAAAACGGGAGATCGCACCAGCATCCACATACATCGAACAGACGGCACTTCTATCGACGACGGCGGATAAGATTCCACCTGTCTTCAGTTTCAGTGGGGAATTCAACGCAGACATCTCCAGCAGAAAGATCGCACAAATCTTCGTTCGCAAATCGAGGCGGGTACTGTCCCGTTATTTTGTGGATGCTTCTAAAACGCCAAATGGCACGAGAATTGAGATTCGGATAGATGGAGAATCTGATGGTGAATACATCAGCTTGGAGTGCTCCCCGTTATCTTCCCAGCCGAAATAATTGCTCTCAAGAGCTGCGCAGAAAGCATTTTAAGCCACTCACCAGGTTAATGGAGCGGTACAAACTTTATCTGATAGGAAGGCTACCCTAAGAGCGCTACAGGGTGTCAGTTTGGATTCTGAGGTGGTACTTGACTTGCCACTCTAGAATCAGAGGCAATGAAATGGCCGACAAGTTGTAAGATGTGCCAGTGAACGACCATTCACAGATCCAGAACCGACATGTGGAAGTTCTTATGGCAACATCAAAGTCTTTGTCAGATCCAAACTCGCTTCTAGAGTATTGCTCCTACTGGAATGCACTTACCGGCACTTGCACTTTCGGGATCCGCCCATATGAGAAAAGACTGGGCACGGCAGTCTTTACATAGGCAGAGTCGGGGTAAGGTTACTCATAGGTGTCTTAACCAGTCACTGCGCACTGAATAAACACATACATCATGGGCCTAGTAAACTCTTCTCTATGTAGAAACTATGGAGGTGCGGAGAAACTCCAGTCCATCTCGTTGCTGACTGCTCAACAATGGACAGGAAATTGGAGATGCTTTTAGGTCAATCAATTAGACGATCCCGGAATAAGTCCATTAACTCTTCACCATGCTGCGGACTTTTTTGTCTGGATGCAACCTGGCTGAGAGGACTAAACCCCATTGGGGCACAATAGGTTTATCTCTTGGCCGAGTTTGCTTTACGGGGTTGTCCACCGTACAGTCAAGAAACATATCGATCGATTTTTGTTTGCTTACTTCAGTTTTAATTTAAAAATTTTCTTCAAATGGAATTAAATAGGCGGAATTATACATTTACAATAACGATATTTATTAAAGATATAATAACAAAAATCTCTACCATGCTAAATGAACTTTAAAGACGGTCCATTTGCATATTTGCATTTCGACCTTCCAAAACATACTCGCTGTGCTCAGGTACTTGTCCGTAATGAAAATTAAAGTTTAATAAATAGATTTTGAATGCATTAAAGTTAATCCTGACAGTAATATTGGAAGTTTAATCATGTACAATTCCTCACCAACTGGTGATGATTTAAAAAATGTGTGAAACTGAACAGATTTTTGAAATACCTGAACAAGCTAATTATAATGTAATTATAATATTATAGAATTACATTTAACATGATATTGAATTTTTATTGTCTCATCTGCAATGTACTTCTAATAATACTCTGATTTTACTTCATCTGAGTATATAAATAAGTTAAATAAAGCAAATCTGTAAGTAAATACAGAAATAATAATGCTTTGGTTCAAAGTAATGGTCGATACCTAACCCAAACAAATTAAGAATACATTTTCTAGAAAAACAAAAGTATTTATCAAGCAATACTGTATTTAGAACATTTACAGTGTAAATAAAAGTATAGCTAATAAACTAACCAATTTCCAAAATTTGATGTAAAATTACTTTTTTCTTTTTAGTAGATTTATCGATTAGTCTAGTAAAGCAACTCTGCTTCTATGTTTCCCTCTCTTTCACACAGATATTACATAAAATCTTTCTTAGAATAAGTCGAACAATACGACAAGCGACTTTCTCTTCTATAACGACTAAGAAATAAGGTCTCACATACCTGATTGGTATGTTTATTAGAGTTATTTCTTTTCTTCGATGTGCAATTTTCATTGAAATAATTGATAACGTGTAGCACTTGCAGTTTAAGAGGTTGTTAGTTTATAGTTGTATTGAAGCGAGAAACAAAGCGTACACTTGAGAAAAGACTGAATATGTTCATTCTTGAAAGAAAGTTGCAAGAAAATGGGCTGCTATACAGAATTTATAGCGCATAAAGTATACTGAGCGCGGAAACTATACCGAAAAGTACTAAAAATAGTGAAAGAATATCTTAATTAAATACATGAAGTAAGAAACCTGGTTAACTATTGTTTAAAACAAAACTCTGAGAACCTTCACAGCAAGTTTGGATCAACTAGGAATTACTTACCGCAAACTAGTAGCACAGTAAAATGTAGAAGTAGAGCGACTTGTAAAATTCAAATCTAATTTCATTGTAAACACATACTGAGTAAATCAATAGAAGTTATTATGTAAACGGTATTCTCTGTACATACTTGTAGCTAAGGTCAAACAAGTGCACGTCTACTATTCTATGAATGTCTGCACAATTCTATTTTATTTTACTTATTCTAGTAACTGTTTTATGGATATACATAGATAGCAGCATACATGTAATATACTTTTTAAGAATACTAATTTTCTCCGCATAAGAAGATAACTGCGGCTCTACAATCTCATTTATGCATAAGATATTGACGTTCGGAAACATCAGGTGTGAGAATATTAAAACGTGTACTTAAATTGCATATATAATAACACGCCACTAAGGTTACATACACGAAAGATTTAGATAATACTGTTACAGAGGAGATAACTATACGTAACTCCATTATTTTTCTAGAACAAGAAATATATTAAGGGTAAAAAACTTTTCATAATAGATAAAAGAATAATAATACATAATGTGTCTTAAGATCTAAGACCTAGGGCTGCGTAATAGGTACTACAGTACTCGAGGAAGCTGGTAAGCATATTGAAGTATAGAGATCGTGTATTTTCTGCGCTCTTTCTTCGACAAATTGTGTTAGTTACCATATACTGGAATTAACGAAGATTAGCTAACGGTAGGGGTACATATGTTAGGATGTATATACGGTGGAACTGCTTATTATACCTCCAAGCCAAGGAATAGTGTATTATGATTACCGTATATATCTATGGTACGGACGTATATTGATATAAGCTGTAGATAGTACACTTATAGTACTGCAGTTGTGCAGTGTACTTATACATATTTATGACTATAAAAAATAATAAAATTGATATCTGTACACGCTATATTTTCTATTTAGTTACTAAAAGCCACAGATTCAAAATCTCGAACAAGTAGGATGGTTTCCTTCAAATGAGCAGCGGGTCGGTTACGAAATGTAGTTCATGAAAATCTAAAAATGTATACTTCTAACAAATAATTCCATTATGTGTACAATATATGTTTTGAGAAATATTTTCTTGAGTCTGAGAGTCAATCAATGCCGTTGGCCAAGCCCTTTAGTTTGATTAAAAAAGATATTTTATTTTTATTTCTTTGCGTTTCAAGAAATTATAGTAAACATAGTAAACAATAGTGAACAATATGAATCCGCATACATTAAAAAAAATTGGGGAATATTTAAAGTTAGTTTTTATAGCAGTGCATAGATATTTGCATAGATCTGAAAATTATACAGCGTGGAATGAAACAATATGGAATGAGTCAAAGATAAACACCAACTAAAGGAAATAATCAGGCTATCGTTAATTAATTATCTAAGGGATGAGGAGATTCTAACGTAAATATTCGAGGACCAGTCTCATCAACCAAATTTTGTTATATAACATAAAAAAAAATGTAAAGCAATACAACTTACTAATAAAAATTACTTTCTTGCTGTATATTAGCTTAAGCATTGTCAAAGCTGGTCATGACTGCGAAACAGAGCTTCAGCTTGGGATAAAAAAAATATTACTCCGTTGTTGTCCAGCATATCTAACAAAGAAATAATAAAACCAATTGCAAATTCTGCTGCCCATTACTAAAATAGCACGTGTTCATTTTTGTGAGAACCAAGATTTGGAATAATAGAATAAAGAACGCTCCCATTAAATCTCACTATTTAAAGTTCGTTAGGGTCTTATAGATAAATTCACTAAAATGTGAATTATCAGACGACAAAATTCTCTGTTTTCTTTAACCTTCTTTGTTCTGATAAATGTTAACACTTTGAAGAAGAAATCGCGTCCCCTACTAATTACATCTTCAGCTTAATATTCCGACAACTTAGAAGAGATTCGCAAATTGGAATGTGAAGTTTGAGTTTAAATTATAAGAGTACTTTCAATTTTGTTTAATTAATTAGATCCATTACCATTACAATATATTGCCACTCCGTTGGTCAATTTTTAAATCGTTTTGATGTATCTGTATATATATATATATATTTTTAAATATCTTTCACCGGTTAAAAAAACACTCTCCCTCATGAATAGAATACATTAATAGGCCACAACGGTATTTCCTGCTTTAACAATAAAGCTACGCATACTGACCCTCCTAATGCAGCGAACTGACCCACTAACCAATCTACCTGTTACATTACAATCCTAACAATGTAAATATGTCATAACTCTCACAACGATGCCATTAACCCGGAGAAACTCAGCATATTAAATGCTATTTTCTTGGGAGGTGATCATACCCATTAGATAAAAAGTATTCCTTTCCACCTGAAAGCGCAGATTTCTTTACCAAGTTATCAATATTATAGATCAATTTCAGCAATTTGATGTAAGTTTTCAAGTCACATAATTCTGCGATGGTTATTAATTTTATCAAATGCAAGTAAGAACATGAAAATCATTTTTGTTCGTATGACCTTTAAGATGCAATGTCCTTCGCTTTCATTCTCGGGAACAGATACATTGTAGAAGCTCTATGATCGAAGATAGGCTCGTTGTCGTTAACATCGTGTATGGTCACTGACACTGTTGCCGAAAGAAGACAATGATGGAAATCCATTATCGGTCGCAATAACAGTTAATTTAGGTTCCGGATCGGTTTCACAATCTACATGAGCGCGTCGTCACTAAACCACTTCTCGGATCCAATTTCAAACCACGAGTAGTGCGTACCCGGAATTTCAACTAAACTATAAGTTATCGCACTATTGTTACCTTCATCGCGGTCGGTGGCTAACACTTGTATCCACCGAAGTCCCAGGATCAGACACCTCCATGACGTTAGCATGATAGACAGTACGATCAAATTCTGGAGCATTATCATTGATATCAGTTACTTTGAGATTAATTACTCTAGAAGCATGTCTTGGTGGTGTTCCTGTATCTGTTGCAAGCACCTTTAGAGTGTAGTTCGGTTGTATTTCTCTATCTAATGGAAGCGATACAATCACTAAGTATATTATGTTATCTCTAGTTGTTAAACCAAAATGTCCATCGCCTCCTGTTAAAGTAACATTAACATTTGAATATTCAGTTTTAGAATCTGGATCATTGACCGAAATCCTCGCTACAAACTCGCCAGGTTGTGCGGATTCTGATATCTTAGGTGTCGCATCATCGCTCAAGTATATCACATTAATCGTCGGCTGGTTATAATTTATATCCGTTACCTTTATCGAGACGAAAGCTGTGGTCTCTAGCGGTTGTAAGCCGTGATCTCTAGCTACGACCACTAACTCATGCAATTCTTTAGTTTCGAAATCTAATGGTTTATTAACCGTTACAACTCCAGTAGTTGAATCTATTTTGAACATATTGTCTCTATCACTTTGTCGTCTATTTATAGAATACTCCACTTGGCCGTTTTTCTCAGCATCGCTAGCAGTGGTGAAAACTTGCAGAACAGTAGTACCGACCGTGGCATTTTCCGGAACTGTTGCGAAATACCTACTCTGATTAAAAAATAGGTTGATTATCATTAACGTCTTGTATAGTAATGTTAACCGTCATTCGTCCGCTTTTAGGTGGAACACACTCCATCGACAGCTTCGATGACTAAACTATATGCAGCTACGGATTCCCTATCTAGATGTCCGTTGATTTGCAGGTCTAAATACAATACTCCGTCTCTTTCACGATGTGATGACAATCTGAAAGTATCGTTTACATTTTCCTGATACAATACTATAACTCTGAGTATTGAATAGATCGAATCTAAAATCTTAGCCGGTAATAAAGTCCTTTTCACGTCCAGCGGTGTATTTTCAGGAAATTCGATATTCATAACGTCCGTAGGAAATATTGGCGCGTTGTCGTTCTCATCTAGAACGTGCACATTACTTGTATACTTTCCTCTTCCGATATCAAAGCTACGACTGAATAACTCGCCCGAGTTTCACGATCTAGAGGTGCCTTGGTCCGAATTTCACCGATCCTGGTATCAATATCAAATCGGTATCTACGGGCGTAACTAGGACAATGCGATAGTGCGATGCCCTATCAGGAGTATCTTGAATATAGCCAATCTTAGTACCTACAGAGACTGCTTCTAAACTTCAATTCTCGGATGCCTTCCGTCGCTATGGCGGTCACCAGTAATAATAGCAGCGCTAACATCTGCACTGCCATCTCCCGGCTGTGTTTGTTATCGTGGGGGTACAGACATCCTAAAAACAAACAGAATTTAGTTTCATGAATCATATGTTATTGCGGAAATTAAGAATAGATTAATTTAATTGTATTTGAGAGAACAATAAGAGATAAACCCCCAGTCAGAATTTAACCACAGCTACTCTTACCAAACTTTGCTGAAAGTGGTGATAGCAGTATGGAAAGAAAGAGATAGAAAGAAGACACGGAAGTCATAGCAGTGTTTTTTATTTGCAATGAACCCTGGAAACGATAGATAAAATCGATTGGGCTAAGGGGTTTATTAAGTACGGAATTAACCAGAAAGCTCTACTTTGATTAAATGATTATTGAACGAGCAAGTAACTAAATACGAGAATGGAAAATCATAAGCGAAAAAAATCTATTCGAATGCAGGTTTTGGTACTGACACATTTGCTGTTCAGATTGTATATAAACGAGTCACGACGACTGAAGCACAAATTTGTTTCTTTGAAAATCTGCTTCTTATACACAACTCTAAATACGTACTCAACATTAAACCTACAATTTCAATTAAAAGTATATCGTTAAATCAAACCAGGCTTTTATCAATGTAAAATAAATTAACTTCGAAGCTTTTATTTAATTATCCTATTTACATTGCAACAAAATTTTCTGCGTTAAATACAATACAATAATAATAAGATCATTATCTGATAGTACTTATCAAAAGATATAACCACTATACGACATGCGTTGGAAAATCACAACTGCAGATAAAATGGCATTGCAAAGGTTGGTTCAATAAAATTTTAAAGACGATACTTATATTGCACACGAGTTGACGATTAAAACGTTTTTAAATCGGCTGCAAACAATAATAGTGTAATAAAGATAAGAATATCTCACGGATATTGGCTACATTTTATAAACTTTTGGGTAGAATACGTTATAATTGGCAATTTATGTTATAGTCTGTAAAACTGTGGAGAATCTGCCAAAATTTTATCTTTATTTATTTTATTATTTTTATTACAGTTCCACATACCCACAGAACAATTTTGTCCTAATGCTGTAAACTGCAATTGTAGAAATTAAGATGAAATATGGTTTGTATTACACAGTATCTACAGAATATCTCTATACTTTATTTAAATGCTATTCACAAAGATGCGTTAAAATGTTAAAATTAGCTCAAAATAATCTAAATTAGTAAAATGTTTCCTAAAAGGCCTAAAATACAGAATTTACTACTCATACAACAATTCCCGCCTTGGATACAATCGCGGTATTCATTTTTCTTTTATAACAGTTCCTGCAGTTCCGAAATAAGTTAAGCTAATCTTATATTGGCTCTGTTGAAAAAATTTAAGAATCAACATACCGTTGTCTCAGATTTATATATTTCTGCCATTATTTTATAATAAATTAATACTAGAACCAAATAGAGATACGAAAGATGGTTCTACATTCAACATCTAACTTAGCTTGTATGCAATTTTCTACAATTCTTCTGAGTAAATTCTACCAGCAAACCTTATCGAGTTCGGGTTGTTAAAAATTTAGTGATATAAGCTGTTTACCGGAATTAATAAACAATTTAGTATTAAGTATTTTTCGAATTAAGGAATAGCGCGAAAAACTTTATACGAACTTATTTTCCAAGGCAATTATTATCTCAGGCCTTAGCTACCGAATCGTTTAGAATGAAATTCGAACCTGTTCGTTTCTTACCCGACAACCACATAGCGGGTACCATCAAACGATCCCGCTAAATTGAGAAACCATTACAAACATATTTGTAGAGAGCCTTCAATGAGCGCTCAGAGTCTCCTTCTTCTACAATCATTGGGAAAATTATGAAATATGTTTTTAGGCTAGCTGAAAGTAGCCACTTTTGTTCTGTTTATTAGCGAGTCGGTGCACCGGGGGATGAAATTACCTGTTGTAACTCGGGTCACAGAATAGCCTACTATACCCACATACATATAAGGAGATATGGAAATTAAGTAGGAGTTTCTTGCAGTATGACTCTAACCCTCTCATCTATTTACTCTCCTTGTTTTCCTTATTATATATTTGTAAGATCTGTTGCTCGAAGGAAGCTACTTATTTAAATAAAAGGTGTTACCTGATGCTTTTCGAATTGGAGTTTATTTTAAACTTGTGTACATCTATCTTTTTTCTTCCTTCGCGGTAAGAGGAAAGATTGCCTTTCAGAAGTGTAGATGGCTAACGTTGTAAATAAGGGAAATATATTATAAGCTTTACGAATTAAAATCCGGTTTTGTCTGTTATAATAATACGACAAGGATTTAATCCTTTATTTATTTCCCTAATACCTTTTTAAGAGATACAATCGTAAAAAAGTTAAAGAATTAATAAGATTATAGCCTGCACGGATACAGGGAGCTCCAAAAGAAAATAAAAAAGTAGTAAAAGGAGTAATTCTCAGGTTGTTGTTCGCTTATACCAGAATTACGTTAACGATAGATGAAGTTTACGTAAAAATGGCTCTATCATAACTGTTAGTTATTTGATGTACGAGTAGAAAGAGTGAAAATAAATTTGCAGGAAATATAAACTTTCCACAACAATGTTATATTGTATGGGAGATAACATGTCTAAATATAGATAAATGATAGAGATATAGTCTAAATGTAAGACAAATAGTTACGTATCGAAATATAATAAGAAACGGAAATATTAAGAGATCAAGACTGGTCTATACAAGAAAATAGGAAGGAATTAAGGGAAGTAACAAGAATACTACAAGACAAAAAATACTGCTACAAGTAATTGAAAATTGGGATGAAAGTGAGAATGAATGCGTTATAGCGATAATGAGAACATTTGGAGCTGTTCCGATCTTATTTGAGGATAAAATTGGAAATGTTAATGAAAATACAGAAAGTACAGAGGAAGGTGTAGAAGAAGCTGAAGACGACGAAAATTCAGTATGACCAGAAAATTTAAACAAAATCATATTATTTATAGAAAAGAAAGGCGCATCGTCCCTACAATTGCGTATTAAAATTTAGTACTCCTTATCAGTTCTTTGAATATTTCTTCGACTACCTGAATTACAAAGAATGGTAGGAGAGTTAAACTTATATTTTGTTAAAATAATCCATAACAAACCAGCTAAAATTGACATCCCTGAGATTAAATTTTTTAGGAATACTAATTTATACGTCTGGTATACATCTTCACATTACACGCTATTACTAATCAACTAGGAACTCCTCAAATAAAAGAAACCATGACGCAATATGTTTCTGAAAACTCGCGCCTTAATATCCATTTTGCTCTCAGTTGTTTCAGAAATAGTCCGTAAGCAGATCGTTTTCATAAACTATGACCGGTTATTGGTCACTTAAATTCGAATTTGAAAGTATTCCGCACGGGCAATACTTATGAAAGGATGAATAGCTATGATCAACAAAACCTCGATACTATTTGAAACAATATCTATCTTTAAAACCACACAAATGGAGTTTTGAAATTGTTTTTTTTAAATAGAATAAGCGGTCTTGTCTATAAATTTAAATGTATACTGGCACAGAAAATGAAGCCGGTACAGAACCACATGTAGGAGCAGGGTCAACTGTGATAATTTTACTCGGTAGAATAGTTCCTACAAAAAGATTCCCACAGATTATATTTTGATAATTAATATTTGGCCATTCCATTGATGGATTATTTCGCCAATGGGGTATTTATTCGCTAGAAATCATACGAAGAAGTCAAATTTCAACGTGCAAATAGGCTCCAGAAAATGAAACCAAGAAGAAGAAAGAGGAATTACTTCATATGAATATCTTACAAATGCTTACGGTATTGAAGTTTCGACTGTTCTCTAGAAGACAACAAAATAGTGATGGCAGTTTTGTGTTTACTAGACAGTTGCAAGGACTTGCGCGCTTCGATAAGCGAGGGGTATAATCGTCATATAGGAAGGGGTAGATTATTTGGACATTTTAATCGGGAACAATAAAATTAAACAAGGAATAAAAAACATTAGAATTTTCTACCATCCGGGTTGATATAACACTTATTAATGATTTGATTTTAGATAGAAAGTTTATAAAGAACTAAAGGAGCTGATTGTTTATGCTAAGCTGTTACACAAAGTCAAGGAAGTAAATGTGGTAGACCATCAGGCGCTGCTATAAAACAAAAAATTTTGGATAGGAAATCTGCAGCATATATTGCACCAACAGGCATAAGAACCGATGGAATTTATCAGTGTTCTACGACCTATAACGCTTCTAACATATTTTTTTAATGAAGATAAAGCATTGGTATTGTAAGATTAAAGAAAACAGAAACACTATTATAGACATAGATATTTCGTTAACGCGCTAAAAGCTCAAAAAGCATACATACATTTTTTATTTGCTTTCTGGAATTAGCGACACTATGGCTATAATGTGTGTATAAATCACTAAAAAACGAACACGGTATTATGTACTTTAATATTTCTCACGGTCTAATATCTATAATTACGCTGAAAAAGGGATATACTGAAGGTGATATTTGATATTTAAATTAATGTAGAATTTGACATTAGGAGAAACATTGTGAGAGGAATATATTTATTTAATTTAGTAATAACTCCAAATTACGAAAACTGTACATCCAACATTACCATTGTCTGTTCAACATGTACTATCAATAATAGAACAAACCAATATGGTCAATACTGAAGAGATGAAAAAAGAAAATTGGTATAAAAACAGCAACGCTACAGCCTTTTTACATCCGGTTTTAATTTCTTCATTGTATCAACAAACTGACAAGCAGCAAATAAGAGAATATTTTCGGAGAGAAGATTGATAAAGTAATTCATGAAACAATGAGCTTACTGAGGAGGTAGACAGTTTTTGTCAGCAATCAGCTAACAACTGAAATATTTAGTTCTGTAACTAACCCTATAAACAAATTTTAGTCACAACATGAACAATATATATAAAGTTATATCAACTCTTGAGTCTTTCAGTGTAGCGTAAGTCATTGGTAATGAAAAGGACGAACGTAGGAAGAAGATTCTAAGACAAATAAATAAAGAATATTATTAACTTGATAGAGCGCTCGATGAGATATTAGTGATAGCGACGTAAACAAATGCATATGGAATTCCTCCAAGGTTGAAATATTTACATATAATGAACTCCACATTAGAAGAAATAACTTTGAATTGATTCCCAACTGATTATCCTTGCGGTATATTAACACAAAAACCGTAAACCATCCAAAAACACATATGACGAAGAGAAGACTCAGCATGTGTTGTATATACCTAACACGGAGCCTGAGGAATCGGTATGGCGTCGTCGGACTTTAAGAACGATCAAGGAGACCAGAATATTGCGGAGCGACGGACCCGTACAAGCTGGGCTCGGGCACCATCTCTGATGAGTACGGACACGCAGCCAGAACCGCCGGTCTTGGCACCAAGGTCCTCCACGATCCAGCATCACGCTGAACGCACATCCATACGCACACGCGCCGTGAGACAAAAAAACAGATTTTAAGAGTCGCAGCTTCCAAATTCAGGCACAAAGCACCGTGTGTTGGCGAACGAACGCAAGGAAAACACATGGGCCGGCCGCAAACATCCAGAGTTATGTGACAGGTTTCATTTAAATATCTGTCATAGTTTCCATCACGAGGTATGAAGTGGTACATATTAGGTAGGTACGCATATATAGAAAAAAGAAGAAACGAAATAAGAAAGATATTGAAGAAGACATTATTAAAGATATTAAAGAAAATCTAGTCATGACAACAGTTATTCCTGTTTGATAAAAACTTTTAACAATCTAAACTTACCTGATATAAGACTAGTATATAATTATGGCATAATCAAACTAGCAGATGGTCTTCATTTATTATATTACATGTATATACACATTCACAAAAGAACACCAATATGTAACAGAATCATCCAGAGATAAGAATGAGCACACTGATTTATCACAATTTTCAATCGCCACACTGATTTTCCCAAAATGTATTTTACATTTGCACCCTGCAACACCCGAACGTAAACGAGCAGGGTGTACCGAAAGATGTCCCGAAAAACGCTTCTCGGAGGTACCGTTCTTATTCGCGATCGCGTCTACTACGAGATTTTTGTCGTGTATTGTGTGGATTTAATTCCAGCGACTTCATCTGGAGACTTACGTGGGGATGACTTCTAATTTTAAAGAATACAATGCAGGAAAGATTTATTTTATATTATTCTCAAGTATAAAGTATATTATAAAACGAGAGCGCGAAAGAGTGTCTCGCCGGCAACACGCGGGTTCTCAGATGGGACTGAGAGCAAACGGCGACTGCGAATGCCCTCCCCGCATTCAACCTGCCTCCTGCCGCGCCTCGGTGAAAACCTGTCCTGAACGAAACCAACACACACACACATTTACCAACATAGGTAAGTATACATCACGGACACAGACACACGAACAAACGTAGAAGAACGTATTAGTGTAGGTACTGATGGCAACAGGCGCACACCAAGCAGCACCAGCGCACCATGCACACAGTCCAGTCCGACAAGAAGAAGGACTGCCGTATTAATGTATGGAATACAGAAAAGAGAAGCAAATATATAAATATACGGTCGCGAACAAAATTCTTAAACCGAAATTGATGAACATACCCGACGTACAGAATGTAACAAAAATTGAAAACGCCAAATCAATATCACATTATTTTTATCTTCTTCCTAATATACACAAAAATATGCCCACTTGAACAGTTTGACATAATTAACACTTGATAATAGAGCTCTTTTTTATTTAGTGATAAAAAATAATATTATGTTTACAATATTTAATGATCGTCTGCGATAGTTGGCAACAGAAACACCGCTTAAACAATTTTATGCTTTACGACAATTTCCAAAAATTCTCCTAAAGAAGTGATCAATTCTGTTAACAGAAAAAGGTGCAAACAAGAAAGGAGAGCATAGTCAATGTTCCTGCTCCCAAAATTCGTTTTCAATAATTATTTATCCCTTAATTTTTATAAAAATACTTTATTACACGAGAACGATAAGAGATATTGTAGATTTCAGCGCACTTTGATTGAGTATACTATAAGCTCGTTTATCCGAAGTTCCGGTTTATTGTAAACGATTTTTCGGAAACATTTTATTTCTGTTCAAAAAGCGTTACAAATAACTGATGGAGTGTCATCAGTGTAATCGCGATGCATACCTGCTACGAATTGAGCTTTCCCAGTGTACAGGAATGGTACATCAGTCAGTCAGTGCATATTTTTGATTTTCTTATCTTCCGCGTTCTGACTTCTATGAATATAATGGGTTATAGAATTTGATTTGATTTTAATTGTTTGTTTTGGAAATAAATTTCATCAAAAGGAAAGTTGTTGTTAGTATTGAAATGACAATTACAATATTTTCATATATGACAAAGAAAAAGTAACATTAATAACAGTTAAACAGTTTAAATCACTAGCAAGCCGAGGAAAATTCGTGATAGTTTATTTCCTTAACCGTCCACGTCTGATTTGACTTGTTTAAATTATTATTTAATGGGGGCAAATAAAAGAACTTATTTTTGCAGCGCTACTCGGTACTCTAGACAACATGTGTATGTTCTAGCACACAAATAGAGACAGCAACGTTTGTATAGAAAATCATGGGAGACAATTTGTACATTAAGCTGACAAGTTTGCAAATGCAGTTCAACAAACCCTGAGTTGTAAGTGTTCCTTCAATACAAACTTTCCTCTGCTCCTCTTAGGAGAGGGATTCACTAATCCATACATTTGTCAATGTTTATTCAGTGCGTAATGACCGATTAAGATGCGTATAAGTAACCTCAGCCTGTCTGTATAAGTACTGCCTTGCGAGTCTTTTTCTCATTTGGACGAATCCCGAGAGTTTTGATGTCTCACCATGGCAGAGTACATTTCAGTAGGAGTAATACCTAGCAGCAAGTTCAGATCTGACAAAGGTTTGGTACTACCATAAGAATCCTTGTCTTGATTTGAACACAAGGCTTCGCAGTTTTCTATTGGATATATCTATATTGATTTTCCTAAACTGCAAACGGGCGTGATCTTATCCGGCCTTATGAACAGTTGCTCTGCGCCTACACGCTTTTGCTCTATAGATCCTGAGTTGCTTCTGATCGCAACACAGACTGCAGCGGAGGAAGCCCAAGAAATCGTCTCCATTGCGGCAGCCGGCATCGAGGACAAGGCCCCCGTAATGCTTTGACCGTCTTCTCTCAGTTGATATAAGTATCACCCGACCAAAAATGATCGGAATTTGGAGTTTGGAGAGCTTCGTCCTCATTTTCTAGGATTCTTTCCAGAAATCTACGATACGACTTGCATCTTCTCGAACTTTTTCTGAATCATGATAGTGATATCATCGGCATAGCCCTGTGCATGAAGCCCGCCGTCGAAGATCAAGTCGACCTTTACCACTTTGCACCATAGCAAAGGCGACGTTGAAAAGGATTTGATAAAATTTGCAGAATTTTCAAACAATTCCGCTATTCATATTTAATATGCTGTGAATTCTTAATTTGATGAATTTTGTACAAAATAGAATTTACATTTTAGCGTTCAGTTGCGCCATGAGCGGTCATCCCGGTGCCTTAACTGGTCAAATGTTTTTATAGCCATTTTGGTTGGTATTATTTTCTCCCGAAGTTGTACGTTAAATTGTTCCTGAGATTGTTTTACAACATTGTCGGGCGTGAAATGTAAATCAAACTTTCTGTTTTATTCTAAATTGCAACTTTTTCTATCAACAGACGTCAAATAATAACACTTCTTATTTAAATACTGATAATGACTTTGCGAGTTCTCGTGCTAAGGTATGAAGCATAAGTATACTTGTTTTGTCAGATTTTTATAGAAAAAGCGATTGTCTCGTGTAGTCAGTACACGACAATTTATATACACCTTGTGCTTAATTAACACATACATATATAATAATGTTTCATATACTCGTAAGACAACGATTGAACAAAGACTTGCCTAACAAAAGCATTAAAGCTACTTGTATCTCGTATGTAAGGCGTAAAAATCTAAAGGCACAAAAATTTATTCTTACTAACAACATGAGTAAAATGTGGTAGAAGATTACGTTTATTACGGTACAATTTAAAGATCGTCCTAAATAATCATTACCTATTGGATTTAATTGTTGTCAAATACACATATGTCTCTCTTATATGATCTCAGATAACGCAGGAAGCAAGTGCAACAGTTATAGGAATAAACATATTAATCTAAAATTCTAAGGAAAATACCCCGTGTAGCCTTTTTGATACTTTTAGATCAATTCCATATAAATATTTGATGTGTTTTAAAATATCGTGGTTGAAGCAATTACAATTCGATATTTACAAAGAGAGAATCTAAATCGTCTTAAGATCTAATAATAAATGCAATCGTGTATCACGTTTTTTTATAAATATTCTTCCTCATGTATATATCCAGATATTTGAATTAAATCTGAAACAAAACAACCAACACACATTTGTTTTAAATGTTAGTCCCTCTAACTATGAAAAACGTAAAATATGAAAAGGATACGATTATTCTTTGTCATACTTCTAAGTTTTGGCTACGCCTATGATATTTGAGCCAACAAGACAAAATTGCAATGATCTAAACGAATCGATAGCGATTTAACAAAAATAATATGTGTAATATCTACGACCAATGTTTCGTCACACATACGTTCAATGCCATTACACAACTATAGTCCACTCTATACAATGACGATCATCATCAATCGACAACGACTTGCAAATAGACAAGGCAATAGTTTGTTTTTCTGTAGAACAGGGAGCGCAGACAATAGTCGACAGACTTAAAGCAGAAAGAGCCCAACTTGCTTATTATAATTTTTCCTTAAGGTAAAGTACTGGGCTTAAAACGTTGCATGTGTTCAGATTTACTTTTGAGTATAATACAAATGTTGCGACTTAGATGAACTAATTCTTCTCGTAGATGTTTTAGTCAATTTCAAGTCTACATTTTATCTTTGCTGCATTACAATACAAAACACCTTTTAAAAACAAGGCTATCAAAAAAATCAATTTGATTAAGCAAATCGGGAGGGATTAATACATTTATTAAGGAGGTTACACAAAAATGTTAAATGTATATTAAATGTATCAAGCAGCTAGAAGACATTCATAAATTAGACCTTGTTTAGGATAACTATCGTTTAGTTGTGATGCGAAATTTAAAGAATTCTCATTGAACAGATTCCACAAAACGATAAATATTCAAGTTCAGACTAAACAAAAGCGTGGTAGAGGGAATTTTTTATACGAGAAGAGAATTAATATGAGTGATTGTTATAATACAACCAGGAGTTTGCAATGTAGAACTGGTAATATTTGAATAGCGATAAATAAATAACTATCCAGCGTTAGATAAAATGCTCCCGAAAAATAACTTCGCATCAAAAGTAGAGTCCCAAGTCAATCATTTGACTGACATGTTTTTAAAAATAATTTAGAGTATTGTAAAATCGTTTAGAATGAAATTCGAACCTGTTCGTTTCTTACCCCGACAACCACATAGCGGGTACCATCAAACGATCCCGCTAAATTGAGAAACCATTACAAACATATTTGTAGAGAGCCTTCAATGAGCGCTCAGAGTCTCTTCTTCTACCACAATCATTGGGAAAATTATGAAATATGTTTTTAGGCTAGCTAGTAGCGCTTTTGTTCTGTTTATTAGCGAGTCGGTGCACCGGGGGATGAAATTACCTGTTGTAACTCGGGTCACAGAATAGCCTACTATACCCACATACATATAAGGAGATATGGGAAATTAAGTAGAGTTTCTTGCAGTATGACTCTAACCTCTCATCTGTTGCTCTCCTTGTTTTCCTTATTATATATTTGCTTAAAGATCTGTTTGCTCGAAGGAAGCTACTTATTTAAATAAAAGGTGTTACCTGATGCTTTTCGAATTGGAGTTTATTTTAAACTTGTGTACATCTATCTTTTTTTTCTTCCTTCGCGGTAAGAGGAAAGATTGCCAACCTTTCAGAAGTGTAGATGGCTAACGTTGTAAATAAGGAAATATATTATAAGCTTTACGAATTAAAACTGGTTTTGTCTGTTATAATACGACAAGGATTTAATCCTTTATTTTATTTCCCTAATACCTTTTTAAGAGATACAATCGTAAAAAGTTAAAGAATTAATAAGATTATAGCCTGCACGGATACAGGGAGCTCCAAAAGAAAATAAAAAAAAGTCAGAGTAATTTTCAGGTTGTTGTTCGCTTATACCAAGAATTACATTAACTTTGATAGATGAAGTTTACGTAAAAATAGCTCTAATATAACTGTTAGTTATTTGATGTACAGGTAGAAAGAGTGGAAATAAATTTGCAGGAAATATAAACTTTCCACAACAATGTTATATTGTATGGGAGATATCATGTCTAAATATAGATAAATATATCTCAAATCTAAATGTAAGACAAATAGTTACGTATCGGAAAATATAAAAAGAAACGGAAATATTAAGAGATCAAGACTGGTCTATACGAGAAAATAGGAATTAAGGGAAGAACAAGAATACTACAAGACAAAATACTGCTACAAGTAATTGAAAATTGGGATGAAAGTGTGAATGAATGCGTTATAAGCATGAGAACAATTTGGGCATTGCAAATGTTCCGATCTTATTTGATGATAAAATTGGAAATGTTAATAAAAATACAGAAAGTACAGAGGAAGGGGCAGAAGAAGCTGAAGACGACGAAAATTGACTACGACCAGAAAATTTAAACAAAATTATATTATTTATAGAAAAGAAAGGCGCATCGTCCTTACACTTTCATATTCAAGAATTTAGTACTCCTTATCAGTTCTTTAGATATTTCTTTAATAATACCTAATTACAAAGAATGGTAGGAGAGTTAAACTTATATTTTGTTCGAAATAATCCATAGCAAACCAGCTAAAATTGACATCCCTGAGATTGAATTTTTTTTAGGAATACCAATTTATACGTCTGGTATACATCTTCACATTACACGCTATTACTAATCAACTAGGAACTCCTCAAATAAAAGAAACCATGACGCAATATGTTTCTGAAAACTCGCGCCTTAATATCCATTTTGCTCTCAGTTGTTTCCAAGCAATAGTCCGTAAGCAGATCGTTTTCATAAACTATGACCGGTTATTGGTCACTTAAATTCGAGATTTGAAAGTATTCCGCACGGGCAATACTTATGAAAGGATGAATAGCTATGATCAACAAAACCTCGATACTATTTGAAACAATACCTATCTTTAAAACCACACAAATGGAGTTTGAAATTGTTTTTTTAAATAGAATAAGCGGTCTTGTCTATAAATTTAAAATGTATACTGGCACAGAAAATAAGAGCCGGTACAGAACCACATGTAGGAGCAGGGTCAACTGTGATAATTTTACTCGGTAGAATAGTTCCTACAAAAGATTCCCACAGATTATATTTTGATAATTAACATTTGGCCATTCCATTGATGGATTATTTCGCCAATAGAGGTATTTATTCGCTAGAAATCATACGAAGAAGTCAAATTTCAACGTGCAAATAGGCTCCAGAAAATGAAACCAAGAAAGAAGAAAGAGGTACTTCATATGAATATCTTACAAATGCTTATGGTATTGAAGTTTCGACTGTTCTCTAGAAGAACAACAAAATAGTGATGGCAGTTTTGTGTTTACTAGACAGTTGCAAGGACTTACGCGCTTCGATAAGCGAGGGAGTATAATCGTCATATAGGAAGGGTAGATTATTTGGACATTTTAATCCGGAACAATAAAATTAAACAAGGAATAAAAAACATTAGAATTTTCTACCATCCGCTTTGAAATCTGCAGCATATATTGCACCAACAGGCATAAGAACCGATGGAATTTATCAGTGTTCTACGACCTATAACGCTTCTAACATATTTTTTTTTAATGAAGATAAAGCATTGAGCATTGTAAGATTAAAGAAAACAGAAACACTATTATAGACATAGTTATTTCGTTAACGCGCTAAAAGCTCAAAAGCATCACATACATTTTTATCTGCTTTCTGGAATTAGCGACACTATTGCTATAATGTGTGTATAAATCACTAAAAACGAGCCACGGTATTATGTACTTTAATATTCTCTCACAGTCTAATATCTATAATTACCATGAAAAAGGGATATACTGAAGGTGATATTTGATATTTAAATTAATGTAGAATTCGAAATTAGGAGAAACATTGTGAGAGGAATATATTTATTTAATTTAGTAATAACTCCAAATTACGAAAACTGTACATCCAACATTACCATTGTCTGTTCAACATGTACTATCAATAATCTACAGAACAAACCAATATGGTCAATACTGAAGAGATGAAAAAGAAAATTGGTATAAAAACAGCAACGCTACAGCCTTTTTACATCCGGTTTTAATTTCTTCATTTTTGTATCGGCAAACCCCAACCAAGCAACGAATAAGAATATTTTCGGAGAGAAGATTGATAAAGTAATTCATGAAACAATGAGCTTACTGAGGAGGTAGACAGTTTTTGTCAGCAATCAGCTAACAACTGAAATATTTAGTTCTGTAACTAACCCTATAAACAAATTTTAGTCACAACATGAACAACCATATATAAAGTTATATCAACTCTTGAGTCTTTCAGTGTAGCGTAAGTCATTGGTAATGAAAAGGACCAACATAGGAAGAAGATTCTAAGACAAATAAATAAGAATATTATTAACTTGATAGAGCGCTCGATGAGATATTAGTAGATAGCGACGTAAACAAATGCATATGGAATTCCTCCAAGGTTGAAATATTTACATATAATGAACTCCACATTAGAAGAAATAACTTTTGAATTGATTCCCAACTGATTATCCTTGCAGTATATTAACACAAAAACCGTAAACCATCCAAAAACACATATGACGAAGAGAAGACTCAGCATGTGTTGTATATACCTAACACGGAGCCTGAGGAATCGGTATGGCGTCGTCGGACTTTTTAAGAACGATCAAGGAGACCAGAATATTGCGGAGCGACGGACCCGTACAAGCTGGGCTCGGGCACCATCTCTCTGATGAGTACGGACACGCAGCCAGAACCGCCGGTCTTGGCACAGGTCCTCCACGATCCAGCATCACAACACAGACGCACATCACATACACACACGCGCCGTGAGACAAAAAAACAGGAATTTTAAGAGTCTCAGCTTCCAAATTCAGGCACAAAAGCCTCCGTGTGTTGGCGAACGAACGCAAAGGAAAACACATGGGCCGGCCGCAAACATCCGAGTTATGTGACAGGTTTCATTTAAATATCTGTCATAGTTTCCATCACGAGAGTGTGAAGTGGTACATATTAGGTAGGTACGCATATATAGAAGGAAGAAACGAAATAAGAAAGATATTGAAAGAAGACATTATTAAAGATATTAAAGAAAATCTAGTCATGACAACAGTTATTCCTTTTTGATAGAAAACTTTTAACAATCTAAACTTACCTGATATAAGACTAGTATGTAATTATGGCATAATCCATTAGCAGATAGTCTTCATTTATTATATTACATGTATATACACATTCACAAAAGAACACCAATATGTAACAGAATCATCCAGAGATAAGAATGAGCACACTGATTTATCACAATTTTCAATCGCCACACTGATTTTCCCAAAATGTATTTTACATTTGCACCCTGCAGCACCCCGAACGTAAACGAGCAGGGTGTACCGAAAGATGTCCCGAAAAACCTTCTCGGAGGTACCGTTCTTATTCGCGATCGCGTCTACTACGAGATTTTTGTCGTGTATTGTGTGGATTTAATTCCAGCGACTTCATCTGGAGACTTACGTGGGGATGACTTCTAATTTTAAAGAATACAATGCAGGGAAGATTTATTTTATATTATTCTCAAGTATAAAGTATATATTATAAAACGAGAGCGCGAAAGAGTGTCTCGCCGGCAACACGCGGGTTCTTAAGATGGACTGAGAGCAAACGGCGACTGCGAATGCCCTCCCCGCATTCCAACCTGCCTCCTGCCGCGCCTCGGTAACCTGTCCTGAACGAAACCAACACACACACACACATTTACCAACATAGGTAAGTATACATCACGGACACAGACACACGAACAAACGTAGAAGAACGTAGTAGTGTAGGTACTGATGGCAACGAGAGCGCACACCAAGCAGCACCAGCGCACCATGCACACAGTCAGTCCGACAAGAAGAAGGACTGCCGTATTAATGTATGGAATACAGAAAGAGAAACGAAACATATAAATATACGGTCGCGAACAAAATTCTTAAACCGAAATTGATGAACATACCCGATGTACAGAATGTAACAAAAATTGAAAACGCCAAATCAATATCACATTATTTTTATCTTCTTCCTAATATACATAAGGAAATATGCCCACTTGAACAGTTTGACATAATTAACACTTGATAATAGAGCTCTTTTTTATTTAGTGATAAAAAATAATATTATGTTTACACAATATTTAGTGATCGCCTGCGATAGTTGGCAACAGAAACACCGCTTAAACAATTTTATACTTTACGACAATTTCCAAAAATTCTCCTAAAGAAGTGATCAATTCTGTTAACAGAAAAAGGTGCAAACAAGAAAAGGAAGCATAGTCAATGTTCCTGCTCCCAAAATTCGTTTTCAATAATTATTTATCCCTTAATTTTATAAAAATACTTTATTACACGAGAACGATAAGAGATATTGTAGATTTCAGCGCACTTTAAGATTGAGTATACTATAAGCTCGTTTATCCGAAGTTCCGGTTTATTGTAAACGATTTTCGGAAACATTTTATTTCTGTTCAAAAAAGCGTTACAAATAACTGATGGAGTGTCATCAGTGTAATCGCGATGCATATCTGCTACGAATTGAGCTTTCCCAGTGTACAGGAATGGTACATCAGTCAGTCAGTGCATATTTTTGATTTTCTTATATTCCGCACGTTCTGACTACTATGTGAATGTAATGGGTTATAGAAATTTGATTTGTTTTTTAATTGTTTTGTTTTGAAATAAAATTTCATCAAAAGGAAAGTTGTTGTTAGTATTGAAATGACAATTACAATATTTTCATATACGACAAAAAAGAAGTAACATTAATAACAGTTAAACAGTTTAAATTACTAGCAAGCCGAGGAAAATTCGTGATAGTTTATTCCCTTAACCGTCCACGTCCCCTGATTTGACTTGTTTAAATTTTTATTTGTGAGGGCAAATAAAAGAACTTATTTTTGCAGCGCTACTCAGTACTCTAGACAACATGTGTATGTTCTAGCACACAAATAGAGACAGCAACGTTTGTATAGAAAATCATGGGAGACAATTTGTACATTTAAGATGACAAGTTTGCAAAATGTAGTTCAACAAACCCTGAGTTGTAAGTGTTCCTTCAATACAAACTTTCCTCTGCTCCTCTTAGGAGAGAGTTCACTAAGTCCATGCGATGCATGTGTTTATTCAGTGCGTAATGACCGATTAAGATCCGTATAAGTAACCTCAGCCTGTCTGTATAAATACTACCTTGAGAAGTCTTTTCTCATTTGGACGAATCCCGAGAGTTTTACAGTGTCTCACCGCGGCAAGTACATTTCAGTAGGAGTAATACCTAGCAGCAAGTTCAGATCTGACAAAAGGTTTGGTAGTACCATAAGAATCCTTGTCTCGATTTACGAACACAAGCTTCGCAGTTTTTCTATTGGATATATCTACATTGATTTTCCCACTAAAACTGAAAACGGGCGTGATCTTATCCGGCCTTATGAACAGTTGCTCTGCGCCCACTACGCTTTGCTCTATAGATCCCTAGGTTTGCTTCTGATCGCAACATGAACTGCAGCGGAGGAAGCCCAAAAATCGTCTCCATTGCGGCAGCCGGCATCGAGGACAAGGCCCCCGAGATGCGTTGACAGGAAATCTTCTCCTCAGTTGATATAAGTATCTTAGAGCCAAAAATTATCGGAGATTTGGAGTTTGGAGAGCTTCGTCCTCATTTTTCTAGGATTCTTTCCAGGAATCTACGTGCGACTTGCATCTTCTCGAACTTGCTGCAGATCATGATAGTGATATCATCGGCATAGCCCCGTGCATGGAAGCCCGCCGTCCGAAGATCAAAAATCAGACCGTCCACCACTTTGCACCATAGCAAAGGCGACGTTGAAGGATTTGGTAAAATTTGCAGAATTTTCAAACAATTCCGCTATTCATATTTGTATGGTAATAAACCTTAATTTGATGAATTTTGTACAAAATAAGAATTTACATTTTTAGCGTTCAGTTGCGCCATGAGCGGTCATCCCACGGTGCCTTAACTATGGTCAAATGTTTTTATGGCCATTTTGGTTAGTGATATTTTTTCCCGAAGTTGTACCGTTAAATTGTTCCTCAGATTGTTTTACAACATTGTCGGGCGTGAAATGTAAAATCAAACTTTCTGTTTTATTCTAAATTGCAACTTTTTCTATCAACAGACATCAAATAATAACGCTTATTTAAATACTGATAAGCCAAACTTTGGGGACCTCGTGCTAAGGTATGAAGCATGGTATAGCATTTTAATAAGATTTTTATGAAAAACGTTGTCTCGTGTAGTCAGTACGACAATTTATATACACCTTGTGTAGTGTACCTTACATATATAATAATGTTTCATATACTCGTAAGACAACGATTGAACAAAGACTTGCCCTAACTAAAAGCTTAATTCTAAAGCTACTTGTATCTCGTATGTAAGGCGTAAAATCTAAAACACAAAATTTATTCTTACTAACGACGAGTAAAATGTGGTAGAAGATTACGTTTTATTACGGTACAATTTAAAGGTCGTCCTAAATAATCATTACACCTATTGGATTTAGTGTTGTCAAATACACATATGTCTCTCTTATATGATCTCAGATAACGCAGGAAGCAAGGTGCAACAGTTATAGGAATAAACATATTAATCTAAAATTCTAAGGAAAATACCCCGTGTAGCCTTTTTGATACTTTTAGATCAATTCCATAAAATATTTGATGTGTTTTTAAAACTCTATCGTGGTTAAAATGTAATTACAATTCGATATTTACAAAGAGAGAATCTAAATCTCGTCTTAGATCTAATAATGAAATGCAAGTGTATATCATGTTTTTTTAGTTTATCATATTTAGATTTAAATCTGAAACAAAACAACCAACACTCACATTTTGTTAAAATGTTAGTCCCTCTAACTGTAACGTAAAATATGAAAAGGATACAGATTATTCTTTGTCATACTTCTAAGTTTTGGCTACGGCTATGATATTTGAGCCAACAAGACAAAATTTTGACGAATCTAAACGAATCGATAGCGATTTAACAAAAATAATATGTATGTATCTACGACCAATGTGTTTCGTCACACATACGTTCAATACCAGTATTTACACAACTATAGTCCACTCTATACAATGACGATCATCATCAATCGACAACGACTTGCAAATAGACAAGACAATAGTTTGTTTTCTGCTTAGACGGGAGCGCAGACAATAGTCGACAGAGCTTAAAGCAAGAAAGAACCCAACTTGTTTATTATAATTTTTCCTTAAAGGTAAAGTACTGGGCTTAAAACGTTGCATGTGTTCAGATTTACTTTTTGAGTATAATACAAATGTTGCGACTTAGATGAACTAATTCTTCTCGTAGATGTTTAAATTAAATTTCAAGTCTACATTTTATCTTGCTGCATTACAATACAAAGCTTTTAACACAAAAACTAGAGCTATCAAAAAATCAATTGATTAAGCAAATCGGGAGGATTAATACATTTATTAAGGAGGTTACACAAAAATGTTAAATGTATATTAAATGTATCAAGCAGCTGAACATAAGTGGAGCCTTGTTTAGGATAACTATCGTTTAGTTGTGATACGGAAATTTAAAGAATTCTCATTGAACAGATTCCACAAAACGATAAATATTCAAGTTCAGACTAAACAAAAGCGTGTTAGAGGGGTACTATACTGAAGAGAATTAATATAGGTGATTGTTATAATACAACCAGGAGTTTGCAATGTAGAACTGGTAATATTTGAGATAGTATTAAATGATAACAACATCCAGCGTTAGATAAAATTCTCCCGAAAAATAACTTCGCATCAAAAGTAAGTCCCAAGTCAATCATTGACTGACATGTTTTAAAAGAGAAATAATTTAATTATTGTAATAATTGTAATCGATATTGCCGAACTTTCTACTAAATATTAAATCTTTGCATTTATCTGTACTTAGATCCCGGTTATTTTTAAGACACCGCAGGTTTTATTGAGCAAGTTGTTGTTGAGATGCAATCGTAAAATGTCATTAAGAGCATACAATTCTAAATCTTCTGGAAGTAACAACTTCTGGCAATGCAACCGATCACAGACATTCTCAATGAATAACAGAAAAAAATATTCCCCAAAATTGCTTTCATGTAGAATCGCAAATATAGGGGAAAACAGCTTGATTTATATTCCTTGTATGATACAAATTGCTGTCTGTTTAAAGGATAAGATGAAAAAAGGCAAGAGAAGCAAGCAAGATTTCTTGTTGTTTAAGTTTTCCAAGCAGGAACTTATAATCTGTTCTGCCAAATGCTTTTGAAAAGTCTGCGTATATTGCATCAATGTGAGTATTCGTATGTAATTGTTCAGATGAAAGCTAAATGTTGCTGGATTAATGGTAGTTAAACGCTCATGAATAAATCCCCGCTACTCAAGGGATATTATAATTTGCGGATGTATAGACGAGAATAATACATCTCAAACACACACACAAATTATTTATAATTGCTATAAGGTGGTAATTTTTTTTTAACTGAAATAAAGTTACCGATTTTCCAGGACTCAGAGAATATTTTACTACGAAATAAATTAAATAGAACACACAAGGGATATGCAAAAGCTTCAGGAGTTTCATATACCGTATATGTCCTCTGGTAAACCATATAGGGCAACTACAACTATGTTTGTTACATTTAACTGATCAGTATATTCATAAATCTCATCATTAAACTTGGCTTAATTTAAATTATAAAAAAAATTACGCACTGTACTTATCATTGGACGATTACATGAGCTCACAGATCGTGCCATATTTATATACGAACGACTGCATACTAATTTACAATACAAGGTTGTTATTCTTCTGTTTACGCTGAGCGATTGCAAATCCGACAACGCTCGAAATATCTCCTACATTTCATGTGATAAGCATATGCCATGTTTATTCATCATCAGACTCGGCAAAGAGGAGCATTTTCCAATGGGGTGCGGTGAGCAATGTAGAGAGCAAACACTTGTTCAATATTATTACACTGGTCGTTGTGAGACCTTATCAGTACACACATACTTAGAAAATGTTGCATTTAGGGACGTTTCGGAAACGGCGTATTTCGAAGAATCGAAAAAACGTACTAGCGAGTATGATTTAGAATGCGAAGACGATAGAATTAAATGTGTAAAGTGCGACAACTATTTGACGTGTACCAGCAGGTGGAATTGCGAACGCCACCTAAAAAGTATAAAACAATATTCTGCAATCCGTGGCAAAAGATGCAGTGAACAATTAACATTTCATATAGCTGTTTGTTGTAATCTAACGACATCGACAAGAAACGTTATCCCATTTGCTCGTGACTATGTTGAAAGAAGAATTAAAGCAGAATTGAAAAATAAAAAATTGTGGTTATATGTGTATTATTTGAAAGTGTTGTTGACAAGGATTCAAATTTTCTCATACTAAGACAAATTTGTTACAAGGCTTACATTAAATTTTCAAATATAACATCACTTGATGTGGAACGGTCGTTTTTATCACAAAAAAATATTTATTCCGCACGCGATACTCACTTGACTGAAACAAGTGTGAAACCATTTAATAATTCAAATATTTAATAGATGCCACCCAGTTTGTGAATTTCATGCAAGCTTCCTAAAACAGCAAGTGTTTCAGCAGGTTATATAACATATATTTTGTCATTATTTTATGTGTAAACACTCATGCGTCCGTATCGCCTTTGATCGCTCATGAAAGTCGCGAACATAAATTATGCGTGTACTTAAACGTTACTGAACGCTTACCTTGATACGGCTGCTTGGCCCCTCTACGTTGTTCTCCGCACTGCACTAAATCTTGCTCCTCTTTGCTGACTCTACTCATCATTCAACAAAATCAGGTCGTCTCAAGTTCTGCATCTTATACATAATTTAATTATATCATTATATAATCACGTGAGAGTAACTTTGTTCCTTTGGTATATCCTTTAGACATTATTATCTCCGACGAGAATTCCTAATATATGCACAATGTCAACATAACCGTTTTATGCATAAAAAGCATTGACAGATAACTGCCTAGCTAAACACATAAACAAATAGATCCCTATCATGAAATTCTTATAAATTGCCGTACTTCCAGCTTTTCAAATTGTTATACAGAGATTGGTATATGTATGTACATACCTCCAATCTAATTACTAACGACAATAAAATTAAGTCAAACTATTAATCGGTTTTAATCTCCCCAAGATGTGTTTATTAGCATAAATTGTAATTCAACAACGTGTGCGTAAAATATTGTCGGTAATAAATAGTAAATAACCTGTATTTAAAATTATAGTGTCATAAAAAGGAACTACCTATGCAAGTATTCAAGAGTAATATAAAAAGATTTCAATAAATAATCGACTATATTTATTGCGGCTGAATTAGTATCAATTTGATAAAATATCATTATGACATTAATAATCTGAATTTTTTATTCATTGATTATTAATGCTAGAATCTGTCGAGTCGAATTTACTGAAGTTTTGTTGGATTTGGAAAGATTGTTTTTTGAACCCAATGTAATGATAGGATCAATATTATATCTCAAACTATTAATTTCTATAAGTTCTATACGGAAGTGAAATTTATTAAAGTACTTTGATATTTAAATTATGATAAAACAATGCAATCAAAGTTATAAAACATCAGCACCTTCCTTTGCTTGTATTTTGATTTGCTACAACTAACCAAATTAAAATATCAGCGACTATTTATCACCATTCTCAAAAAATCGTTGATATAGTGCATCGATTAGCTATGCCCCATGAAAATTAAGAAGGTAATTAGATAAAACTTGAACTTTCTCTCTCTCACTTTGGTAGTCTTTTGTGATCTTTTATATTTATTAGATGTCTTTGCATGGGCTGTTATAAATCGTTTCCTTTGATGTTTGTATAATTGTTTTTATAAAATATTTTCATTGCATTCAACATATTGTTTTAAATGTCGAAATTTAAAATCTAAAATGTTTTTTGTTTATGAAATGTTTTGCATATGTTTTGACATTTCAAAATTCACAAATTTGTTTCGCAATATTTTTAGAGGTGCCTTGTATTTAGAAAAACGATTACCCTTGTTTGAGTTTGTTAGATTGTTTCTTGGTTAATAAAATGTTGAGTTTTATTATATGCATATGTATTTGTGCAGGTTTGAAGAAAATTAAATTACATCTGAAACGTCACGTAGGAAACTACTGTAATTTAAAGTCTTATATAATATTCTGAATATTCCAAAGCTGTACGATATTTTTGGTAATACTACAACATTTCCTAAAAAGGATTTTAATAAAGCTTCTTGTGATTTGAACATAGAGCTTCTTCCCATTAGAAAAAGCTTAAAATGTTATACAAATTGAATGCAGAATTTCTATTTAATTAAAAATAACCGAACTCTGTAAACTTTCTATTTTTCAAAGAACCAAGAATATCTTAAATACATTATCTTTTTCAATAGCATTTTTCAGATAGTATACTATAGTGTTTACTTTTTAATCCCAAATATATTCCACTTGTAGGTCAAATAAAAGAGGAATTACTTAAAAATTAATTTATTCTAGAATATAAATTCTTGTTTTCCGTAAAAATTTCTATATCTAGTGGAAGAAATTTTTATTAAATGTATGACAAATATCTAATGTTCGTGAAAAAGTATTTATGTTCTGGAATAAATTGATTTTAATTACATTGGAACCTCGTTTATATCCGCGCGTCGCTAAACGTAAACATTCAGTTATATCCTCACAAGAGAGCCCCCCTTCTTATCGCGTTAGTGGAGAAGAAATGCCGTGCTACGCTCTGATCTGCTCATATGAATACATGCACTATTAGGTGGTGGATGCCGAGCGGATATAAATGGGTGCTAGAGTGAGGATATAAGTGAGGGTGGACAAGAGTGAGCGCGGATATAAACGAGGTTCCAGTGTAATTGCTCTTTTATTTGACTTACAAATGAAAATGTTAATTAAAAATTAATAGATAATTTCTTACAGGTTATAATAAACATATACTTATTAATTACACTGGACTGTTTGACCCAAACAAATTTAACTTGCATTCACCAAATGTTATGGTTGAAATTGGGCAAACAAATATATAGTTGTTGGTAACAAATAATTTTGTTGGCTGTATTTAAGTGTTTTAACTAAATATTTCTTTGAATTAAGCAAATATTATAGGTAACTTGTATAATCAACTTGGTTAAAAACAACAAATAGACTTTGTTGAAACCATTGTTCTATTAGTTTACCATTACGTTAAGAAAGTATTTTACCGAATCATTTTGTTGCTTCACATAAATCCCTTAACAAAATAATTTGTTTGCTAATAACAAATTTTGATTTAGTATTCAATTAAAGTAGCAATGCGTATAGTATCCTCAACAAAATATATGCCAACAAAATACATTTGGTTACTTCAAACAGCTCGGGTTTTCCGTGTATTAGTATTGTAATTTATCTATATCAAAAGAATTAAAAAAATTAAACTTCGTGCGTAAGTACACTGAGAAAAAAGAAGTGTTCAGTCAACGCAAAATAGTTTGATATACAACACACTTTTAGCCTTAACACACTTTTAGCCTTGTATATAAACAACGCACGTGGTCAATTGGTTCAATGCACAAAAATCCCGGATCGACTTGCCATAGTGTTGGGATATTGTGTAGAAACACAACATACACACACAAAAACTACACCGAATGGCATTTTTATGTTGTTTGAACATTTTAAGAATGGTTCTTTCAACAACATTATGCAAGCTAGGCCACGGCTAGTCAATCGGCAATACGACGAGGAGGGAATAGGAGGAGGGAATAAATGCCCCATCTTTATGTAACAGACATTTCTTTCAACACAATTGTAATGTTAATCTTGACATCGATTTCTTTAATTCATCATAGGAAATTGTTTCCACTTTTATATGTTAAACCAACATTGATATACTGTTGATTGAACATTTAATCGCCATTAATTGGATCAAATTTTTACTGTTCATATTTTTGTGTTGAAGTAACAATTATTAGCGTTAGTTCAAAATAAAAATATTAACACTAAAACGTTGCGATAGCGCTAACCGGAATTTATTTTTGATTTTACATTATTTTATGTTGATGTAACACAAAAACCGTATCTTTTGTGTTGAATTAAGCCAACCATTTTTCTCAGTGTAGACTATATGGGGCAAACTTTAAAATATGTCTTTCGTATCAGTCTTAGGAAAATATATATCAGGTAGTAAGAATGTAATATATTTAAAATACAATGTTATATACCTACGCATTTTTGATTGAAATGAATTTTTCCTGAAACGTGTTTCATTAGGTATAAACACCTTGGTAAAATGACTATGACAATTAATAGCGTTAAATACCTATAACCCACTATCATCACTAATTTTACCCACTTACTTATATAATAAATGTAATTAACTATATTTAACGAATAGATTACACCAGTTTAGATACACAAGGTATATGTATGTTGGTACAAGTACAAAAATATGAGGTTACGCTTCTTATGTAGCATTGAAATCGCCACTGCTAATGCTAGTATTTCACTTGTTATTTGAACTGTCAAGACTTGCACTTGTTCATTCATCCATTTGACTCATTCTATTTCTTTCTCTCTCTTATATGATAATAATAAATTCAGACTTTATGCGGACGCGACCCGTATAATAATTATGGGAGACCGAAATGTAACATGACTTCTTTAAGACGGTATTTATGCATATTTTAAACTCAATCTTATGTATATACTCGTATGAATACGCGCGCACGCACACATACAACATTGCACATGCATACGAGTACACGCACACGCCAAATGTATTCGGATAAGTCGGTGATTTGTACATCGGCGGGTTTAAAAACTGATGCTCGAAACATAATTTCTCCTGCTCACATTAGTGCAACACGTATGATCACATGCTATCATACCATATTAATTAAATTTCCTTTCATAAATCAGTAAGAACTGAATACTGAAAGACAAAATTGTTTGAAGTGACATACATGTGTTTAAGGATATTTAGTTTCCCTCCATTTGTGTTTTTGAAAGACACTCAAATCGTAATTATTAGATTAAGCACCTTTGTATATTTAATTATGTCTTACTGAATTTAAACCAGATAGTTTTACAAAATCAAGTATCAATTTAAATATTATAAGTGCCACATTACAAGCCATATAGAGTATATCTACATTTTTGTACGCATAGAAAAAGGATTACTCCGCCATTCTTAATTGGCCACCCGGTACATATTTATGTAAATATTATATTTTTGTCAAGTGCATTCTTTTTGTCCTCCTTCATGATTCAGTCCTAATGATAGGTACTTATCATGATTTCGTACAAACTCTGCCGAAAAACTAGACAAAACTTTTTTATGTGTGATGTGTGCTTAGTTGCAGTACGTTGTAACTCTCTCGGTGTAGTTTTGTATGTGTAAATTGTATTCAAATGGCTTTGTGACAGCATCATATCGCCTTTTATAATGCTGCGCTGTTAATCACTTTGCTCCCAACAGCGAATAGTAAGTCGATCCGGATTTCAACTCTCTGAAAAAATGTCACCGTTTCTCCAGAGAATTGAAACCCGGCTCCTATCGTCCCGCCACAACGATAGTCAGTCACCTAAACACTGCGGCTATCGTCCCGTTACATTACTAACTAATTACTTATTCAAAACAGTTTTGCATGTTTTCGCTTCAAAGTAGCCACCTTTTCGTGGTCATTTAAGTAAAAGAGTACACATATGTACATATATGAAAATAAATACATAGATAAATAGATTGGAGGATTATTGCCTAAACATAAAGGCCATGCTATTTTTATCTATATTTGTTAATTCTCCTCTACATTCCTCACTCTGCATATATTTTAACCAAATAGCAAGGTGGCGGCTGTACCACTATTTTGAAGCAAAACGGTTACTACACAGTTAGAAATTTAGTGTAAATAATTAACACTAGCCGGTGTTTATATAGGTCCACTCTTTTTAGAGTAAAATATTAACACGGAGTGCACGAGTAAATTTTAGAGTAAACATCTCTCTACGTAGTGCAAACATAGTTACTCTACTTTTACACGTTACAGATATATTTCTAGCCGATCCATCCAAATTCTTTCAGTTTGGACCACCTCCATTGACCAGCACCAGCTTCATTACCATTTAAAAGTAATCATAAAAATGTTTTTGTGGAAAAAAAAATCGTGCTCGAAGCGGGATCGAACCCCGTACCTCCGCATGACAAAGCGATGACATTATCACGGACCTACGAATTCCGATAGTTTTACATAGCGATTTAATGTATATACATAATCTATAACGAAACCTAACCTATACCGATTACAAAAATTATTATTTCCGCGTAGAATGGTAACGGCCTCGTCGAGTTCCTCACATCCTGCCGGCCGTAGGAGAGATGCCAAATTACCTCTACAAACACCAATTATTACAGATATAAATAATATAACATTGAAGTTAACACTGTTTTGATAGGAAATTTTACACTATCGTCTACCGTCTTTGTTTGGATGCATGCTTGCTATCCTTTACTGCTCGATTTAGTGTAAAATTACTATTAGAGGCAATTTAAAATAGGTATATACTCTACATTTTTTACTCTAAAATATTTACCAGTAACACTAGACAGTTTACACGGCTCTGTTTTCGAACTGTGTAGGCAGTGTTTTCTTATTAAATACTCCTAAGTGATTGTAATTAATGCCACAATTACAACCACTTCTGGATGGATTTAGTTACTTATTTCAGTTTTCATTTGTTGATGAGCTTGCAGAACGTGTCACCCAAGTTACTAGCAACTTTGGAGAAACAGCAATTGTAGCTTTACTTTTTCTATTTCTTACCTTATTCTAGTTAGCAACAATTTTCCTTTTTTCTCTGCTAACTTTATCTGCCGAATATTTGTTAGACTGATTAGATGACTCATCAGTATTTTGTTTATGGCTATCATTGGGAATGGAACAATTAAGTACTGCTAAACCCTCACCATTCGCACTAATACATATATCAAGATTGCGGGCAAGCTAAACATCACCATCAAACACCATGGAGTGAAAATATGCTCGAAAAAAATGTACCTATGTATGTAAGTATTGCAGTCACAGCATCGTAGTTTATTGGTTAATAAAGTGAAAATGAACATATTTGCAATACTTTTCTTATAAAACTTCTCATTCATATTCTGCAACTTTGCAAAATGATGGTAGTGGTTTGAAACCTATTCCGTTCATTAGTTGGACCCCATTTACGACGTAGTAGTTTTACCTGAAATCAAGTAGGTACATTATATATGTGATCAACACTTTCACTCTTCTTCAATCTATTATTATTTGTCTCTACACAACATAAAAGTTTTATTTTAGATACTCTTTTAGATTTTATTTGCTTTACCAACTGGAATACAGAATCCGAGATCTATCTGTGAATCTTCCATTAAGGCTATAAAATGGAATTTACTCAAAATATAGTTGCTCCATAATACAAATAAACTATAGGAGCACAAACTAAAACTATACAGAGCTAGACACAGTATTCCGTAAGCACAAGTGACAAACCAAAGTTCTATTTTCTATAGAACATCCTGGTGTATATTGTTGATATTTTAAATCGCTTTCCTTCGCTTGTTCAAAAAAGAATTTAACCAGTTACCTAATGGTGTTTTTTAGAAATATTTAAAATTCTTTTTAGGAAACGTTACTTGTTTAAATATGTCTTGTTACGTTTACTTCGTTAATAAATACCAGTAATTTCACAAAAGAAAAACTTTTATTATTAGTATTTTAATTTTGGGTCACTACATTACATTTCAATTAAATTATTATACAAGATGATTTTCATGCGAAGAAGAATATCTTTATTTCTTTCTATTCATCATTTTTTAATTTTCCTGTGCACTTTTCTCGGTTATCAAACTTCTTATATCCAATTTTTGTATTTGTTTGATATAACAGGTTTTCACAAATTAGTATAGCATTTTTGTCCGTCGAGTGGTCTTTACAAACTTTAACAAAACAAACATCTGACTATTAACGCATTATCCAGTTTGGAATATAAATGATTGGTGTGATTTATATTCTGGAGTAGTGTCATACCAACAGCATTTTAGCAAGTAGGCTTTAGACACCTTCAAAAAGCTATCAGAAAAGTTCCAAACAATTTTCCAAAGAAAAAAGAAACAAGATTGACGCATTCCAAAAATTCAACTGAAAGTCTGCTTTGCCATTGAAGATAATTCATTCACACATTACTGATGGACGAAATAATGTATGTATGTATAAATTATCTTCACTTGATGCTAAATACAGAACTGGCAGAAAGTAACTGCGCGGAGCGGTTGAGTTTTTGTGTTTAAATACAATAAATAATTAAAAAATTTCCAGATTTCACAACCAACTGTTGACCGATAGCACAGTAACGGAACTGAAACTGGTAATACAATTTTATGATGTTTAAAATCCGCATTGAATTAGAAGAACTTTTAAAAATCAGTGATCCATAGACGTGAGAGGTATTTTTAGGAATAATCTCATCATGTTAGAAATGTCATTTGTTTATCAATTTTGCGATTAGTTGGAAGCGTGACTGCCAAAAACTTGTATAGGCAAAAGAGAAGCAACTTCTGGGAAAAGGAGATCTCAGGATGTGTCAATTATTTTTATAGAGCTATATTAAGGAAGGAATATACGGGTTGATTTCAGATATAGGATAAATAACGGCGTGAGGGGTAAGAGGTACGAAAATTCACTAAGAAGTGGGCACGCGTACGAGTTCCTCTATCACAGTCTAGTCTCGTCTAGTCTACAGCGGTGTGATAGACTCACGCGACTCCACTTCTTAGCGAATTTTCGTACCCTTTGCCCCTTCCCGCTGTTATTTATCCTATGTCTGAATTCAACCGATATAGGAAGGAAACCACTCCTACAACACCTGATATACTACATGAAGATTCGCATAATAAAAGGGAATTTTACAACATAAAAATTTTAATAAATGCGGTGTTCATTTCTTCTAATATTGAATTCTGATATTGAAAAAAAGGCGAAATATTTGAAAATAATTTTCTTTTTCAATAAAACTGACATCTCTCGATTGAGTAGTCGGCCACAAAATGTCAGTTTTCCTCCGCCGGAGGTTTACTTTTCACTTTTCCGCCGCTGGAGAGTGTTATTATAGGAACATACAAACACATAATTTCAATGTTGACAGTGTCCACTTGACAGTTTTATGATGAGTTAGAAACAGCTCGTACCTAATCATCGGTCTAAACGTCCAAACATCCTACCAAACCCGCTTATCTTCAATTAAAAACAGACATTTTTGCATAAATTTGTCGACGTTTGAAGAAAAAATAGCATATTTTATGTGGAGGAAAAGTTACTTTTCATGAGTTGCTCTCTATTAGCAAGCGTATAAAATAATATACTATTTCTGCTTGACTGTATACTTACTACTATACTTAATGTATTCTAATTAGTGATTTCAACTCAAGCGAAAATGCAAACTGAAAATATTAAGGTATGATACTTGGTACAAAGGAATTTAAAAAAATTAACATGGAAAATACAAAAAAGTTAATAATTTCTATATTGACATAGAGGCCAAAGCCATAGAAGATTACAAAGAAGTCGTATCAATGTCAGAAATAATTAAAAGATTTAGATGTAAACAACAATAGAAATGAAATTAATGAGAAAACTCTACAAACATAAACTTACGAAAATATAATAGAAAAGAATATCTGGAGGCAATACAGAGGCCATGAAGAGAAAAGAACAAAATACCCTAAGAATTGCAACATACGCATAAGTTAGAGAACTATAAAAGCAAGTTATAGATGAGCCCACTAATTTTCTCAACTTTACCTCGTGCATACTCCCACTGATAGTAATTGAGGTTTTGGAATAGGTAAGTAGGTAAGTAGTATTTTCAAAGTCAGTTTATCAATCTAAAATCTCACTACGGATTATAAGCTTTGTTACTATTTGTATGCCATATTTTATTGCTTAAATGGTAATTTTAAGCCCCACAACTCCACTAATCTGTACCCGTACGTTCTTCTACCTGTACATGTATGTATATGTATATAATGTTACGTTGCCATAAAATTTACGCACAACGCGCCCATATTTTATGCGCTCCGATGTTGTGCTGTGCCGCTGCCGTTTACTCAGGATCGTTGTCCATCCATCGTGCTCCTAATACTCGTTCGTACTCATTTCGTACTCGTCGTTGTAGTAGGCTGCTACTTATCTTTCTCGCTCTTTTGAACAGAGAAAAAAATGGCGATCGGAATCGGATTTAATATAAAATGTTAATTGTAACAGGCACATTAATAAGATACTTTAAACGGAGACTTGTATTTCGTGGCGTATAAGTCTTCCACCAAACTCGTATATCTTCTACTGTACACATCGAGACTTCTAAATGTACGAGGGTAACTAAGAGAGTTATTTGTTAGTGTAGACAAATTCAGAGGAGCGGTGTATTGTACTATAGCAAAATAACACATTATTTCCCTAGCTCTATAGCTTAAGCAAAGAAAACAAATCATGTTATTTTATTATGCAGCTTTAAATACAAAAGAATGAAGAAAAGTGTACTTAAAGCTAAAAATTATTCGAAAAAGTTACAACACAATTGTTTGTAGATAAATTGAGATCCCATGTTACAGTGTGTCTGGGACTTGAGAGTACTGATCTGATTTAGAGTGCAACCAGTCGGAATGTAAAAAGCAACTCAAAGAAGTTTTAAATAAGTACATCGTTTATATAACAAGAACAATAAAACCAAAAAGACCATATCACCTAGCAGTTACATAAAAGTACGTGCTCGGTGTTCTACCTATAGTCTTATATAAAAAGCAAAAAGTATAAATGTGAAATAACTATGTGCTAAATATAGCATTTTGTAAAGCATCACGACTAACTGGATAGTTTCTTATTACAAGTAACATGTTGTGTGCTATCACTCAGGTATAAAGCCATCAGCGTGCCCAGATGCAGCAGCGTCGCTTATTCCAATCGACTTTAAAAGACATATTAACACTTTATAGTTGATCATATCGAAAATTTTACTAAAATCCCATAAAATCAATATAGTTAACTTGCCTTTATCAGAGGCAAACTAAATCTCATCTACAATAGTTGTTAATGCACAAGCACAACTATAACGACTAGGAAAACCGGATTGAAACCATAGTAGCATGTTAGCAGAAATTTAAAATAGTTAAATTCAGACCATGCACACCAGTGGCATTACTTTTTAAAGTTTTCGAGCCCTTGTGTAAGAAGTAGAGACAGCTTTGTAGAAGAAAAGAGAAGTGGAGTTGTTTCTGTATATATTAGCTGGAACAGTGACTCTGTGGACTGTGCCGATTAGGAATTAACGAAAAAACTATTTAATCCATTTACGCCAAGATGTTTAGGTATTATGCTAGATTTGCTGTTGCTTAAATTAAGGTTCTTGATTTTACGTTACAGATATGCCCTATCCTTACCGCGAACTCTACACTAAACCTTGAAAGATTCAATATTTTCTTTCTTTAGAGTTCGATTAATTTCATTTCGCAGGCTCTCATCGACTACAAGATGAGCATTGTCTCGGACACGAATAATTAATTTAGGGTTATGCGTTAGCCAAGGGACTGATGATGTTGATGTCTTAATAATTTTTATTGATGCATATTTATTAAGTACACCTATAATATTGTTGATCCAGATCTTCTCTAAAAGTCCTTTCCAATAAGACCAAATTTGCTAAATTCCGTTCACGGGAAGCAGAATAATTTAAATTTATAGAAGCGAAATTTTGCCATCCACACGTTTCTGGAGATATATCTTCGGATTGGTAAAAGATAGCGATACCAGGTTTTCGCTGATTTGTTGGTGATTTAGCCTACTTTTTTAAAATGTTGTCAAAAATATATGTTTCCATTTGATATTTTCGAGAAAAAATAAAATTAACGAAAAAATTTAAACAGCGCCCTCTAACATACACGTCACTTATTAGATTGGTTCCAATTTGTAAGCATTAGATTGGAGTAGTAATGCTGTTTTCAACGAGACTAAGTTTGCAAAATTTGCCTCTCCTTCCCTTCCCCTCATTTGACAAAATACAAGAAACTTGTTAGATGTAAAATATGCAAAATTTTCAGTAGATTTCGATTTTCATATTTATGATAGACCTTAAATTTTGCGTAAAATAAGAATTAAAATTTGGTGATCAGTTACGCTCTCTAGCGGTCATCCCACGCTTTTCTAAATAATTTCCAAATGTTTCTCGGTGTCACTTTAGTCGTAATACTTTTTCCCCAAAGTTGTAGTGTAAAACTTTTCTGAGATATGGCCGAGAGATATTCTTAGTTGGCCACCCGGTACATATGTATGATACTTAGAGGGGGTTTATAAATGCGAGGATAAATAAATTAACTTGCAGATAAAATTTTATTCGTAAGATAATTACAATGAAACGTTTATTGAGTGTTAAATAGAAGTTATCTGCAAAATAAAGCATTGTAGTTGCTAAATTTTATCTGCCAGTTAGCAATATCTGTCAGTTACTTACCTAACACTTTTATCCTCAGATTAATAAACCCACCCTTAGTGGCAGTTCTACCAACTATAGTTAACCTTGAGTTCAACTGAACCGTTGATGTAACAGAAAATAGCCTTAAAACTTTAGAAGATATCTTCTAAAGTGATAAGGATAGGTATAAGTTGTCCTATATAAAAATTGTTGCAAATAGTATGTAGAATCAAAAAATGTAATAATATGACGTAGTGCCATTTGAAATTTTAATGTTCGATACTGAGGGGGGCGTAGAGGAGGCAAAACACGATTTTGCCTTATTTACGAAAAGATTTCCCCTTTAAACAAAAATTGACTGTCTTGGCGTTTTTTCATATTTCTTCAAGTTTTCGACTTATATTCGACTTTACATTGGAATGCTCTGTATAAAAGTGTGGAATATGTGTAGGATCTTCTGTAATTTGTGATAAATCAAACATTTCGAGTAGAACAGGTAGATCAGTTATTTTATGGGCATTATAAGTTAACAAATTAACATGAAAGTCAGCTAAACAGATAAACATATTATCAGCAAGTAAAATATCAGATATGATATCTTCTAGCGCATTTCTGAATGAAAAATAATTAGTATTGGGCAGTCTATAAACCATTCTGACAACACCTTCGTCCAATCACAATGCCAAGCATTCTAAATCATTCCCCATTAGAGAAATGCGCCGAAATGTTTCTGCATGAAATAAACACACGGCAGCACTTTAATATCACATGTAACTCCAAACATAGTTGAAAAACTGCAATTTTTTGCTTTTAAATTTTAAGAAGATGCCATTTTATTATAACCGCAACTTGAAAACTGAAAAGGTGTTTAAATTGAAGTTAGGGGAATAGAAAGTAAATACTATAAACTATGCTGTACCACTACTTTATTTCTTTAATTAAACAATATAAAGTTGGTTAAAAATTTAGTGTTGATAGAAATGTGTGTGTATGTACACACAAAGAAAAAGAACTGGAACAGTTAGGATACCCCTGCATAGCAAGGGTAAGACAATAGACATTGGTATGCCCCGCCCGCGCTACCCGAACTTGTCTATCCGTCGCACCGAGATGAATATACAGTGTGCAACAAAAGTCAGGAATATTGAACATAGAACAAAAACCACTCAGTTCTGTGAAAAACGCTCGGACTCATGGATTTTTGTTTTTTGAGTGTATGTTTTAGTATATTTTCAATGTTTTATAGTCAATTGTTTTCAATGGAGGACGTCATCGAATATTTTTTTAAATAGCAATCCCAAATTTTTTGAGCAAAGATCGATAGTATTTTCTTTTCTGAATATACTGGTACCCCATACGTGGATTCTGCGTCCAACGTTTAAAAATTATAAAAAGAAATTCTCTAGAATTAAAACATTAAGAATATTTTTTCCTTCGTTCGTTTTTGTTCTATGTTCAATATTCCTGACTTTTGTTACACACTGTAGGTATAATACGACCTTGCAATTTTATTTACCTGCTTCTCTTGTTAAATACATCTTGCATACATTAAAATATAGGAATTTACGAATTTGGTATAATGCCTTTGCATGCATTATACGCATTTGCAATTTGTATATTCCACGGAACAATTTTAAGTTT
This sequence comes from Holotrichia oblita, assembly GCA_023690525.1. Classification (NCBI taxonomy): domain Eukaryota; kingdom Metazoa; phylum Arthropoda; class Insecta; order Coleoptera; family Scarabaeidae; genus Holotrichia; species Holotrichia oblita. Next base: position 88,938,018 of record CM043018.1, read on the forward strand.
AATAAAAAGAAAAAAATTATTAAAATGATATTGATAGACTTAAGAGGTAGATTTAATTTTACACTCAAGAGCTTTTTATTTGTCCATTAATAAGAAATTATATAACTCCATAGCAAAAAATATATTTTATAGCTAGCAACCTAAAAGATAAATATGATGGATTTCTTAAAAAATACGGCAAATTAAGTTAAAGGTATCACTAAAAATAAACAAAACATTTGTTAAAAGTAATTATTTCATAATAACAATTACGTAAGAAATAGAGATAAGAGATAGACTATAAATAAAAAGTAATGTTGAATAATGACGACTTGCATCTATTACTTGTTGCCAGTTTCGGGAAATGAAGATTGAATTAGAATGATATTTAAATTTTAAAGTAAGAAATATACGTGTGTTTTCATTAACACAATAAACAGAACTATTTCAGGTAATATTATAAAGAGTGCAATCCGGTAATTTAATTACAAATATCTAAATTTAAGTATCAGATTTTAGCGAATTGAAGAACAATTAAAAATAGATTGAATTACAAAAGATTATAACAAAATAGTATAAGTTCATAAGATTTAAGTAATAAAAGGTATTCGAATATGTGCGGGATAAAAGAAAATTTAGATAAGCACTTGGTGACTCCAATAATTTTTAAAACATATGAAGTCAATCTATGAGATCTTTCTTTCCTTAAATGAATGTTAGTTCAGATGAAATATTAAATGTGTGAACATTATACCAATATCCACGATAGAAGCATGAGAAACAATGACTACAGTTTAGAAACAGAGTCATTCTGATAGGCAGATTTCTGACCTGCTTAATTTATCGCTAAAATAAACTTTATTGTTTGATTATACCGACAAAAATTCTTGAGAGAACCATCGTTTATATATAGAATAATATAGAAATGTACGCTCTATAATTCTAATGATTATCTATCAAAATTGTCATTAAGGAAGAGTTAATAAACAATAATTTCGCTATATCACACAACTCGTAATCTTTTTTGCATGTGTAATTAACGAGAAATTATATCATTTTACTTGAATTTTGCTGTGTCTTTTAACTGTAATGAAATATTCAAATCATATGTATCGATATGTTGAATGCCGCCTATACTATTATTGACTCGTCTACTTTTTTCACAGCAAGTATGAGGCAAATAGAATTTCATTATTGATTTTAAAAAATGTCACCCGTTTTTAAGGATACCGCTTAAAAATATTTATTTAATTGTGCCTCAATTTTCAAAATATTCTCATATATGATTTTTTATTACAAGAGGGAAGTATCATGAGTCAATAATTTTAATAGCAATAATACCCTTTATTAACTATTATGAGACAATAATTGTTCTGTTCTTGTCATTTGCTGGTTTAATTTAATCCTGACCTTTACCCTTATTCTTCGTTCACTAGTCTACAATTGAATCTTAATGTAAAGTTAATGATTTCTTTTTTATCATAATTAACCATCCTTAACAAACATTATCATAACCGAAATTTGTCTATTTCAAATATCCAACCGACTGATCTTTAGGTCTCAAGTGAGTACGTATATTTTTGCGTTTAAGTGCGTACTGTACATTCAACTTTAGTAAAAAATGTAGTGATATCGTCATTGTGTTTTACCTTAATGATAAGTGTCACCTCATTGATTTATGTTGGTATTTATTTTTCTACTTCTGGTTACTTTCTGCTAATTTAAGTAGATTCCCTAATCATACATACCTATTTGTCTTAAAAATTCTTTGTTTACTTTACTAGCACATTACCTATTCCAACTGCAACATACATTCCCATGCTACTGTGACACGTTACGAATAATGATGATAATTTTTGTATAAGAAAGTGTGGATTGTTATAATGAAAAGGTTAATTGATTCGCGTAATGTTGAATTTTTTTATGTATGAGGCTTTGTCAGTGCACCAAGAAACTTATTTGTCTTGTACATAACAAAAGATATATTATCAAAATTCAAAGAATTATACTTTACAATTATTTTTTACAATATCTAAATGTTAGTCATGTTTTTTTATTACAATGAGATTAACGAGAAAAAGGAAATAAAAGTGATTATACAGTTTGTTTCAATAATATCATCAATGACATTCAAATTTGATCTTGTTTTCTTTACATATGATCGCATTGTAATGAACTAGAAGTGATGTGGATTAAGAGACATATGTATATCACAACTGTATACAAACCTATATAATAACAATTATAAATGTAAGTACTTATCATTCCATTATGAACCAAAACTTTTACCCAATTGTATCAGCACTCAGTCATTTACAAAAACACATATTGGAAATAAAAAATTACAAAGCTCTGTATACTTGTACTACTTTCTAATATATTCATGAATAATCTCAATCTTTTCATGATAAACGTATAGAGTCATCATGAAAATATAAGCAAGTATGTAAAGATGGTTATAAACGTAGCTGCATCAATTACTCTCACTTTCAAAACTCTCCATTAAAACACTAAACTCAAAATACTTAAAATGAAACAATTAGATGTATACCTACTTAACCTTAATAGATTTTATACGCATTTTAGGAAATAATACCGGTATAATCTTTATGACTTCCCCTAAATCCCAGGCAATTTTTCTAATTCTTATTCACACCTTCATGAGAACTAGAATAAATTCAGTAGCCATAAAAACGGATAAATTTATGCATTTATGCTAATAGATGTAAATGAACGTCGTTTATATACGGCGCATTTTTGCCGCGATAGTAACTACTTGTATTTAGTTAACATGTCAAAATTTTTAATGTAGCATGCATTGAAAAAATGTTATACGCATATGTGTACGTGTACCCAAGCGGTTTGGAACTATAATAATCGAAATTATTGTTAGCCTATTACTCAGATACTACCGAAAGATATTGTTAGAAATTGTTTCTCTCAATATAAACAAATATTTATATAAGGTAGAGCATACTTACCTACAGAATGTTTACGAGTATTATACTTATGTGCAGTTCATAACAAAAATCTCTAGAAATGTTTTTTTCTGGCAAATAACCTATGCTATCGTTTAAATATATTTATTATAGATACTATAATGCCTTTGGTCACAGCTAAAGTATACACAATTTTTATTTTATATTTAGTTGAATCGTTAGCACCATTTTGCATTAACGTATTGTATGCATATACATGCATACACATAGAGAACATATAGAGCGACAAAGGCCAACTAGAAAAGAGATATATCTAGATTGAGGCGGTTGTAAAACATATACGGAATTAACGCATTTGCAAGCATGCTATTGCATATATGTTTTACAACCACCCCACTTTAGATCTTAGTCTAAATGTTCTATATACCTACTATAACCTGTGTTATAATTAACCAATGCATCTTGACTAATTACAGTTCCATACAAATGTGGAGATTTTGTTTGCTAAATTGTTCTATGTGATGTTTCTCATTTTCAATACCAATTCCAAGAAATGTTATAGAACTTGCAGATTGCTGATTCGAGCAGAAAACCGTTAAGTTGAATTCCTAATAAAAATGATTCGTGTGGAAAATAGTCTAACATGTATATACCTTCATGTCAAATTGATATGTTAATTTGCAATATTTAATATAATTACGTAATGATATTTTAATATATACAGGGCGTGCCACTTAAAACTCCCAGGTTAAATGTCTTGGAAACAAATGAAGATATTTGAATTTTGTGGAACACAAAAGAATGTGATTGTCTCTTGTTTGCTATCATAGTTGTGTTTTACTACGTGAAGGTAAAGATGGCACTGCGATCAAAAAAACATTTTGATCGCCAAAATCTTTATTTGTTTTTTATTTGAAAGAGCATTAAAATTGATGCAACTTTTATTATTTGTTTTAGTTTCAAAAATTTAACGGCTTCATAGATATTCTTGTTTAAAGAAAGTGAGAATAATTTCAATTTTCGTCTTTATTTTTGCAGTTCTTTGCATTATCAACAAAGAACAGGCAATTTTTTGACATTACATTTGCTTGATTTCTAACTGTCATAAAACTTCATCATATAGCTTCATTCAACATTTACTTGCTTTGCGTTGAGATTGTCTTAAGAATATGTTTTTACACAAATGAAGACAAACTAAATATGATTTTAATTTATAGATAATTCCGTAAAATACATCTGAAGTAGTGCGATTATATGCTCGACGCTTTCCAAGCAGCCCCTTACCTCACCATAAAACATTTATAAGCAGTCTGTGTGCACATCTCAGAAATTGCGGTAGCTTTAAAAAACAAAAACGATTAAGACAGAAAAGAACTAAGGATGATGAAATCACGGCAGCGGAACTACAAACAGTTAGTAACAATTCGCATACATCATTACGGCAATTAAAAGAACAGCATGATCTTGCCGTAGGATTCTAAAAGAAAATAAATACTTTCCGTATAAAGTTCATTTAGTGCACTATTTAAGAATAGGAGATGATCTACGCAGACTCGAATTTCCGGCAGAATTTTCTGTAATGTTAGCAGAAAACAATAACTTAATAAATCAGATCGTGTGGAGTGACAAATGACGTTTTCACAACAATGGTACTTTAATTGAGCATAATGCTCATTATTGGTCAGAAGATAATCCTACGTGGATAAAGCAAACAAAATATCAAACGGTTTTTGGCGTTAACGTTTGGTGTGGAAAATTAAACGGATACGTCATAGGTCCCCACTTTTATCATGAAAAATTAACCAGTGTCTGCTACTTATAATTGCTGCAAAATGAGTTACCACTTCCTTTGGAGGATGTACCAGTAGAGTTGCAAAATAATATATGGTTACATCAAAACGGGACACATGCTCATATTGCCAACGTAGTTACTGATTATTTAAATCAAACGTTACCACGTCGTTGGATTGGTACTACTGGCGTCATCAGATGGCCGGCTCGTTCTCCGGATCTAACCTGGCTAGATTTTTTCTTGTGGGGTTACTTGAGAGATGAAGTTTACAAGTAACCAATCACAGATATGGGCGACCTTTACAATAAAATGTATGCAAGTGTCCAAAAAATTAATAGAAATACATAATTTTGAACATCTTTGTTAGTTACATTTGATCCGTTGAAAGAATTATAAAAACTAAAGACAAAAATTGAAATTACTCTTAGTTTCTTTAAACATAAATATCTATGAAACCGTGAAATTTTTTAAATTAGCACAAATAATAAAATTTGCATTAAGTTTGATGCTCATTCAAATAAAAAACAACTGAAGATTGTTTTTTTTATCGCAGCGCCATCTTTATTTTCGCGTAATAAAACCCAATTGTGATAGCAAACCGAAGACAGTCACATTCTCTACCAACTGGTTTTTACAAAATTCGTTTCCAAGATATTTGACCTGAAGTTTTAAGTGGCACACCCTGTATATATAATATAAATCGCTTGCGGCGCTTAAAATGTACGATTGTGGTTCATTGAAGTTATTTTCCAATTATCTAAAGACAGTTTCACAAATAAATAAAATACAATACCTACAATAAACATGTCAATCAGGTCATTACTATTTTCAGAATGGCATTACAAGATATTCGCAAAGAGAATACTCTGCATTTCCAAAGTCAACATTGGGAAAATATAAAATGACACGCAACGTATGTAGATGACATTAAGATTGGTGGCGGTAGTAAAAAAACAATTATTAAAAGGAACTGAGACTGCTTTGGCCAAATACTTTTCGAATGTGGAAAATATGGTCTTACTAAACAAGAAATGTTAATGTTTGTAAAAGAATAGTGTGAAGCAAGTAGAAAACTTAGATGACTGGAGCTGGTAAACAATAATTTGAAAGATTTGCGAGAAGGCATCCCGAACAATTCATGAGGACGCGGGAAATTATGAGTTTGCAACACTTGCGAGAAGCAGACTCCCTTACAATCAACAACTACTACAAGTAGCTGAACAACCTCAACAAACAAGAAAATATCACCCTCCCAGATGGTGATCGTATCTTCAACTATGATGAAACCAGTTTGTCTTGCGACGCTCAAGATTTATTGCGCCTACAGAACAAAAGTACAGTTTAGACTTATGGAAATGCAGGTGATGACAAATTGCTACTCTTCGTTATATTTCAGGGAAAATGTGCTTAGCAAAGTTGGATTCCAGACTAAAACCAGATACCATTCATACAGCTGAAAAGAAATATTGGATCAGAAGAGAACTTTTTCTTAACCGGGTTAAAGAATGCATTCTGACTTTTGTAAAAAACAAGTAGAAAAACGACTCATTAAAAAAAAATGATTCTGATATATGATGGGACGACTCTGAACAATCGTAATAAGATAAGAAATACAGTTGTCCTCTCTACGTAGCTTGAAAAATGTCGAACATGAAATAATAAATACATGAGACTACAATCGCTAATAATCCTTCAGGTACCAATGTGAAAAACCTTCCAGTTTCTTGGTCAATAAATGTAGGTCTTTGTACAGATATGATTTTAAAGTATTCAGAGCAGAGTCTGATATATTTTGTCAATTTTTGAATATTGTTTAAAAGATATACTATGATAATGAGAAGATGCAATCATAAATAGCGGACAACACTTTGTTTGTGTATAAAAATTGTATACGAGTTTTGCTTGAAATTTAACAAAATGCAAATTACAGTGAAAACAAAGTTTTACATCCATTATACAGGTGATTGTCCCTTCCCTGTCGTAAACGTGAAAACATTATTGCCGCACACTCTCAGAAATATAATTTTCTAAATTACAAGTTACATGCATTACATTGTACATATGCAATATGCACGAACTTTTCCTATAGTTCCTAGATATCTTTCTACACACTGTATAAATATATATGTAGGTAGCATATTATCACACTGGTGTCATTATTTTACTAAGTTGTAGCTTCTTGATAATGCCGTGTGTTGAAACTACTTTTATTATGTATACATATGGATATACAGACACAAAATGCAATAAATTCTTTCCTTCACAGAAAATAAAATACACTTATTTACTTTTCCTATTTTTGTTTCAAATGTTTGGGGTCTGTCTTTATACCTGGAGATAAAAGCTTTCTTGCAAGTTTATAGAATTAGGGTTTGGCGATGTTGTACTCGGACAGGTAGATTGCAAGTGCCGGTCTAGCATGAAATTAATAGGCTTTCTTACCTTCGGCTTCGCTTTAGATAGATTTTAGAAAGACCAAATACCATGGTGAAATATAAATTAGGTACTTGTAACTACTCACATTTTAAACTGCGTAGAAATTTCCGGCAGCATTGTGATGTTTTATATTTGTTCGGCGAAGAAAATAATTAAATACCCATAATTACGGTTTATAAAAATTCAGCATGCTGAAAGGTTGGTAATTCTTCTTATGCACATTATTGTCCTTGTCCATACTTCTATGAAAGTAAGAATTTTGAATTAAATCGTAATAAAACAACTACAACAAAACTACATTTACGCTGTGGCAATATACCTATATAATAGAAAACAATCTACACATGCTTTGATGTTTCAAACGGATTAATTCTCAATGATCGACAAAAAACAAGAAATGAGATTTTATATATTTAGTTGTATGTTATGTTGTCCAATCGATTTTAATATTCAGGTATATGTTTAAAACAGCAGATGGCTTTAAGAAACTAAGTTACCTCACATTAAACTCAATCGTAATATGTACAACATATCATTTCTTGTGTATCCTCTTTTGCTTATATTCTCTCCTTTTGCTTTCACGGTAATAGTGCATCTCCACATTGAACTTCATATGTGATCGGATGTGCATACAGTTTTCATTTTCAACCAATATTTTTACACACACAATGAGTTGCACGTTAGTATATTAAAAATATTTTTTAATAATCATTAATTGCAAAACTTTATTTTTTTTTCTCATTTGCCGATGTTTTAATAAATCGTATCTCCTTGAATTCCAGTGCTGATCTATCAAAAAGCAACGTAAGTATATAACACGTTTTTTTTTCGTTTTTGTTATAACCTTCAAATTACACTGATCAAGCTCTACATCCTAAATAAAATTTACTTTTTTAAATTTGAAGATATTTGTTTACCAATGCGTACCATCAGTAATACCATCATAATCATTTTTAAATATCTTCAATTGACATTTAACATTTTCAAAATGTCTAATGCAATTGTATCTAGATATTTATTGATGCTTTGAAACCATCAAAATGACACATTCGTTGTTTTTGCATCGGGGAGACGATATATAAAAAGCTTTATACCGACTACACATTATCGCTCCAAATCGCTAAGAATAGAAATGTCAAATTTGAAGGGGCGTTGATTTTTTATAGTAGGGCTCATTTAAGAAGGATTAAAAATGGCGGTAAAGTTTGTACAAGACATAATATTCTTATAGTATACACTGTTTGTATAGTTTGTTATATTATACATAAACAATAGGCGTATAAATTCGATTAAAATGAAAAAGCTGGACAAACCTTTTGGTCGACGCGAACGGTCGTGAACAGAAAAGACAATTTTATGCAAATGAATTTAACCTAACACAATAATAACGAAACTCACTTTGTTGTCAAGATACTAAATCAAAATATTTGTTTCAGAAATCTTAGTATCGGTTTGCTCTTAATTGAATAAATCGTTAATACTGTTTTAATATTGACATTGGGAAATATCGTTTTTTTTTGAGCTCTATAGACAAAAAATGTTACATCGTAGAAGCAAACAAATATTGGCAACCGACTTCGCAAAAATAAATACATACATATATTGGGTTTTCGTAAGCTATAACTATTGATAATGTATTATCTAATATAAGATGTAGAGCGTAAACTTAAGCTGATTTTCGTTAGGTTGTCGTGTATACCACGTGTGTACCATGGACCATTCACCGATTTCAGAAATTGAATTTTTTTGACATTATTACCATATTATATTACTATTACTATATTTATTAATATTATATGTTTGACTCTTCTGGCAAATTATTGCAGTGTTTTTATTCTAACTACAGTTTTAAAATAAGTAAATGTAACAAATATATAACAATTCTTCTAGATTTATTCTAAAAAATTCTTCCAAAAATTTTGTTTCGTGCCTCATACCTCGCTTATGTGTGTGTATATGAAATGATAAAATCCTCCTCTTTGCGTAGAATTTTTATCCTGCATCTCTTCTACTGCCTTCCACTCCAATATACCTCTTGGTTTTTTCCTATTGTCTTCCGTTTCAATGTTTTTAACCATCTTAAATTTCGTTATTTTTTAATCTTCTTATGTTTCATTATTTTTCTTACCAGTCATTATATCTGTATATCTAACGTACTAAATTTAGAGAGATTTAGCCCTGATGGCTGAAAAAGTAATAAACTTTTATGATTGTCTTAGGTTTGGGGTGTTAACCCAGTACGAGATTTTTTTCGCTTTGAAGATGAGCTTTTATATAGCGTTTGGTGAGACCACAAAATGGCTATGGTCCAATAAATCGGAACGCCACGCCTTTCTATACAAGACCATCGACAGTTTCGTTGCCCTCACACCTCCAGTGACCTGGTACCCACATCAGTGTGACTGTGTTTCTTAGGGCCAGAGCATTGAGGGTGAGCAGACAGTCGCAGGTAAACTTGGATTTAAAAGTGTAGACCATTAGAGTCTTTACTGTTGACTGGCTGTCTGAGAAGATACATATATGTATATACGTGCACCAGCCCTTCTTGCTCACCGAATTTGGCGATGTGTGACTTCTAGCTATTTTTTTAACTCAAAAACATTTGAGAGAGAAAAAGTTCCAGTCAGAAGAAGAGATTAACATCGCCGTTAAGTGCTTTTTTGATAGTATCCCTAAAGGCAGCTGGTTGAACGCTTTTAAACTCTGGAAGGCGAGAATGGTTAAGTGCATTATTGTAAATGGCCATTACTTTGAACATATTCAAAATAAAAATTCTAAAAACTTGTATCAATCTTTCTATTCTCAGTTGTAGCTTGTACCTCGTATTTTTGTACAAACATATTGCTCTAATCGTATTAATATTAAAATATATAACTTTAGAGACTTTACAAAACAACATGACATCAAAACTTTTCTGTCAATAAAAATGACAAAATGTATAAACTTAGGCCAACTGCTGATGTGATGAAAAGAACATTTATAAAACACTATACTATACACTATACTAAAAAAAAGTATCATACGATGAGTCGATGATCCTATACTTTAGACGGCACGGATGCAAGCAGTTTAGGAAAAGACCTCCGTAAGATTCGACTATAACATTACGTGTCCGAATAGTCTAACAATTATAGCTGGAAACTGGAAAAATTTTAAATTCGTAGTAATTTTCGTAAACACATATTTAGGTCTTCATGTTCACTTTAGGCTTTCACAGATTTACTAAAGAAAGATTCAATTGAACGAAGACAGGCGTTTGCCAAATTAATTTATTCTTATAAGTAGTACAACGACAATGTGACCAATTTTATGCGATATACAGTTTATTAAACGTACCAAATTTCTACCATATACTTAGAATGAATAAATACATCCAAGTCTAGCTGTGCCATCAGTAATCTAACATCAAGTGTACACCATCATGAGAAGAAACTAATGAATTTAATTTTCATAATAACCGTATCGGTAGAAAACTTACTATAAGAAGAATATACTTTGTCGCTGTAGTTGTGTGAGTCTGAGCGCTAGACATGTTAGTAGTTTTTTATAGCACAAAAATCGTTTCGAATTTTTGAAATTTCAATTTTAATTTAATTAAATGCGTAAAAAAGAGGCGCACGTATTCACGAACCTGCTCAGTCCGTATAGTTGAAGACTCCACGATGGATGGGCTCGAACCGCGTCGAGTTATTGGGTAACGGAAAAATTATAATAATTATATAATGCATTCGAGCACCAGATCTTTCTTATCCACTGCAACGCTAGCACCAGCAAAAATTCGAGTGTTTACCAGTGGCAGCGTTCAAAAGATTATCATTTAAATATCTACACAAGAAAATATCGCAAGCTAAAGCTTTCAGTCAATGTTTATAGTTACCTAATGTTACGTGGACAAACAATGACATTAAACAACAACAATGAATCCAACTGCAGGATAATATGTAACATGTACATACTTCATTTCGCCCAATATCAACAAGGATCAAGTTGACCAACCATCAAAATCGGAACGCTGTCATTGGCAGAATGAGGACAAACTCGCAAAATCATCAAAACTACAGAAGAAGTATGGAAAAACGTTGGAAAATGCTTTTTAATTCTGTCACCCGCAACATTTTCCAATATTGAAAAACGGACTTATAACGTAGGAAGTAACGAGAAAATGATTTAAAACATAATTCAGGGCGTTGTGATTCCTGACGGTACAAAATTTATTCTTACTTGATGTGGAAAATATATAGATATGTAAATACCGATATATCAATATTCGATATTGAATCTGAAAATGTTGATATATCGAAAACCGATATTTATCGACATATCGAAGACCGGTAAATTTAGATCGATATATCAGAAACCAATATTTATGAATAAATAGAACAACCGTTTTAAAACTTATTAGTTGGATAAAATATCGATATATGTGTAAATTGTCTATAACAACCATGAGTATTGGTATATCGATATATGCATTTTACGAGGAGTAAACCACTGGAGAAAATGTGTACACTAGACATCCTCCATAGGGACATCCCTATACATCCCCATACATCCTCCGTACATCCCCGGACATCGTCAGACATCCCCGATATCATCACACATCCCCGGGCATTCTCATACATCCCCGGACATCCCCAGACATCCCCGGACATCCTCAAACATCCCAGGATAATACTAGTCGATACTAGTATTCTTTAAGTGTATATTGGGGTGTATAGTATTTCTCGAAGTAATTCTATATGCTAAGTACTGTCACTTTTTTATTTTAAATTGCCAACTTTTTGTATATAATTTAATATAATAAATAATAAACGGGTCGATGACCGTAGTGGTTACACTATCGTTGTGAGAGGACGATAGGTGTCGGGGTTCAATTCTCTGGAGGGACGGTGACATTTTTAAGAGTTTAATTCCGGATCGACTTGCCATTCGCTGTTGGGAGCAAAGTGATTAACAGCGCGGCATCATAAAAGGCGATATGATGCTGTCACACAGCCATTTGAACACAACTTACACGCAGCAAAACTACACCGCGAGAGTTGCATTGATAGCCAGACAAGCGATATAGCTTACGGAGTCACTGCAACTAAGCACCCACCACACATAAAAAAAATCCAGGCTTTTCTTCTGAATTCAACAATATATTCACAACCTAATTTTCACGTACTTAATTAGCATTAGAAAAATTAGTACCTAATATTTTTTTACCAAAATTAATTAAATTACTACTATATGTAACATTTCAAGTAAAATCACTGTTCATTTGTCCTATTCTTAGAATGCTTTCACTTTTATTTTATTCGGAAAATAAATAGGTACAGGGTTGAGCAAAAAAGAGCATTTAATATTGAAGTCACGTAACTACAGTAGAACATTACATAAATATGTAAGTAAATAACAATTTATAAAAGATATAAAGAAACATATACATAATTATTGATTTACATTTACGAAAGGTTTATTAACTTTAATCTCATTATAGGTATGTATCTTTAAGCGTGAACGCCAAAGCCGTGGAGTGGGGTATGGAATACACCGATTCACGAGGAAGACGTATACTGGACATGGCGGCCAGACTCGGACTCAGCGTGGTAAATGTCGGAGACACCACCACGTTCAGAAGACCAGGTTACGGAGAGACGATACCGGACATCACATTGGCCTCGGAGGACATTGTGCGGGACATCGTGGACTGGCGAGTCATGGAGGACTACACCGGAAGTGACCACCAGTACATAAGCTACCACGTGACGAGGCAGCAGCCGATCAGGCGAAATCCTGCTCAGCCCGGTCCTCGATGGAACGTAGCGAAGCTGGATGAAGACGCCCTGGCTCATGCAATCGCTCGGGGAAAGGATGCCGTCATGGAATGTTCTGGTTCGGCGGAGACAATTGCGGACGCGACCATGGCCCTCATACGTCGCGCCTGCGACGCCTCTATGCCGCGGAGAAGGAAACACAATAGAAGAACTGCGTATTGGTGGAACGACGAGATTGCAACCCTCCGGAAACGATGCTTACAGCTGAGGCGGAGAATAACCAGAGTGAGACGACGAGATCCGAACGCGGCAGAACTAGAGTCCGAGGACTTTAGGAACGCCAAGAGAGATCTCAAGAACGCCATCTACAGGAGCAAGAAACGTAAGTGGGAGGAGCTGCGGCAGGACGTTGACAACGACCCATGGGGCCTTGGGTACAAGATCGTCATGCAGAAGCTTACGACGAAGACGGCGAATCCAGTCCTCGAACGAGATCGGATGCGGAACATCGTTGACACGTTGTTCCCAACCCATCCGGAGAGAACTGCGGAAATGGAGGACGAGCTATTGAACGACATCCCGCTTTTTAGCGGAGATGAACTGTCAAGAGCGGCGAACTCCCTACAAAACCGGAAGGCACCTGGACCCGACGGAATTCCGACGGAAGCTCTCAAGATTGTGGCGCGCGTCTGCCCAGATCTGCTTCTGAACATGTACAACCGCTGTCTAACAGAAGGAGCGTTCTGCAAGAGATGGAAGGTACAGCGACTAGTGCTGATAAGCAAAGGCAAGGGCGATCCGACCACGGCATCGGCATACAGACCGCTATGTATGCTGGACACGGCTGGAAAGCTACTAGAAAGACTGCTGAAAACACGACTGGAGAGCAGCATAGACGACGCGGGAGGCCTGTCCGAGAGACAGCATGGCTTTAGGAAGGGACACTCCACCGTCGACGCCGTAGCGCAGGTAGTGGAAACCTTCGAAGCCGCTCAACGGGGAAATCATTACTCGAGACCCCTGGTGATGCTCGTCACATTGGACGTAAGAAACGCCTTCAACTCGGCGAGATGGGACGTCATGTTGGACGCCCTGCAGAACACGTTCGACACGCCATCCTATTTACTTAGGATGATACGCAGCTACCTTAGCGACAGGAAGCTAGTCTACGACACCGCAGGCGGGCCGTGCACGAAGAAGATAACAGCGGGAGCGGCGCAGGGTTCCATACTGGGCCCCGATTTATGGAATGTGTCCTACGACGGGATCCTCCGAATGGAGCTGCCGCAAGATGCGTATCTGATAGGATACGCAGACGACGTAGCGGCAGTCATCCTAGCGCGTGACGAGGCGGATGCCCAGAGAAGGCTCAACCAGGTTATGAGAAGAGTCACCACATGGATGGACGAACACGGCCTGACCCTGGCAACGGAGAAGACCGAGGTCGTTCTACTGACCAGGAGAAGAATACCTAAGGAGATCGAGATGACGGTGGATACGGAAGTCATAACCACTACAACTTCCGTGAAGTACCTTGGACTGCGGCTCGACAGCAAGATGACTTTCTGGCAACAGATCCAGTCGTCGAGCGATAAGGCCGCTAAAGTAACGACGATGTTGAGCCGGCTAATGGCTAACGTAGGAGGACCGACGGCGAGTAAACGCCGGCTGTTAATGACCGTCACCCATTCCATACTGTTGTATGGAAGCGAGATCTGGGCTGACGCCTTACGGCAGGACAAGTACAGAAAGCGGATGGCTTCAGTACAGCGACGGGGAGCACTCAGGATCGCCAGCGCATACCGTACGGTTTCCGAACCGGCGGTGCTCGTGATCGTAGGAGTAACCCCGATAGACTTACTGGCTCAAGAAAAGAAGAGAGTCTACGAGACACGACGAGACGTCGGTGCGCGACAAGCAAGAGCGGACGCTAAAGCGCTCACACGACAACGTTGGCAAGAGCGCTGGCAGAACGACACGAGAGGACGGTGGACGGCCAGACTCATCCGCAACATCACGGAGTGGATGAACCGAGACCACGGCGAGGTAAATTACTACCTCACCCAGTTTTTCAGCGGACACGGGTATTTCAACGCATACCTGGCTCGAATGGGTAAAGCAGAGAACGCGACATGTCAGTATCACGACTCTGCGGACGATGATGCTCACCACACCTTCTTCGAATGCGAGAGGTGGAGTGACTACAGGGACGCTCTACAAGACGAAGTAGGACCTTTAACGCCGGATAACGTCGTGCAAACGATGCTGTCCGGACACGAACACTGGCAGAAGATCGCCACGTTCGTCGAGAAGGTGCTGAAAGAGAAGAAGAGAGAGACCCAAGCAATGGAGGCAGCCGACCGAGGCTAACTACGAGGTGCCATCCTGAAGTAATGCGACCAGCGGTTCCGGGATGGATTCTACACCTGACAAAGTGAGGTTTTTTAGTGGGTGCGAGCCCCACACACCGGGGACGGGTCTCGTCCCTGATGGTGCGTTAAGGCATTTTTCCTCACTCAAAAAAAAAAAAAAAAAAAAAAAAAAATGTATCTTTAAGATGTCTGTAACTATTTTCCTGTAAACTGAAAATAACGGCATCCTCTTTAGAGGACGCCGGTTGTTCGGTTAAAGCCAACGGCCCCGTAATTAAAAGTTCTCTTTCGACATTTGCTACATCGTTTTCTCTCGGCCATATAAATTTATTTATTCTTGTGATTTGCTTCGGAAACTTCATTTTAAACATGCGGTCGTCGATAATTTCTTCTAGTTTTCCTACATACCACCATTCCTCATAGAATAGCCCGTAATAATTCCCTGGTTTAATGAAAATCGAGTTCTGTTGATCTGGTTCAGAGACGATTTCTTCTATATCGATGTCAGTGGAATCATCATATACCAATTCCTTTTCATCGGAACTCGAGGAAGAAGATGAAAAAGTCGATGATAAAATTTGATTCGACTTTTCATTTTCATTATTGCCAGAAATATATTCCTTTTGTGGGACTGATGATGTTTGCTTATGTCCTTTATTAGGAGTATAGGAAGGTGAATTATTTATAAATCTTCTTAATCGATCTGGGCTAATTTTATTTTGACTTTCCTCTAGTAACCAACAGAATGTGGATTTCTTTATCACAACAGATTTGTCGCCTACGTTTACTCTAACAAATTCATTTCTTTCTAATTTCACGTCATTGTTATTTTTTGAAAAATCTTTAACGTATACAAGTAGCGCCAATATTTAATTGAGAAATATTGTTTAAATCACATAGAGTTCGAAAGTCTTTGGTATCAATGTTATTTTTGGAATACATTTCTAGGCTTTTTAGCATTCCAATATCTCCATTGTTCACAGTTTGATGATATATATACTGCTTCTTCATCTTCACTGCGTTCATATATTTCGGAATGTTTTTCTTGTTTTGGTTTTGTATTAAAGAACATAGGAATACCAACAATTTTAATCAACTTTCATTCCTAGATTGTCAGTATCAGCTAGTGCTTTTTGTAAAGCATCTGTTACAATTGCAGCAATACATTCATCACTAATATTGTGTAGGTCTTGATCTTCTATTTGTAGATTATACTGATTATCGGTTTTCTTAACTTCTCTAGGAAAAACGACAGTGTCCTTAAGGTCATTAACGACATTGTTTATGGCTTGAATTCTAACCAGTCGTTGCATAATTTCCTTCATACCAAAGTTTACCTTTGTCGAAAAGTCGAAGTCATAAACCGTGTGATTCGAAATGTCTGTTCGCAGAATTGGCTACTAAAGAGCCAGGAAGAAACATATTTTGGGAGAGTTTATCATTTATTTGAAATGTCTTTATAAGATTGATTAAAAAATGAGCGTTCCGGTCTCAATACATAAATGTTAGATGTTATAAAATTTTTACTTAGATCATACGTTGGGTGTTTAATAATCCACTACCTCCAAATTCGCAGGCAGAAGACACTGTTAAACCTATTTATGCTTAAAATGTTTTTAATACAGTTCGGAACACTTAGTTTTAGTTTTATCTTGACATCAGCAAAACAATCTACTGTATCCATTTTACACGGAGTAGCTATCATTGAAAAAAATGTTAAAATCTCGATTAAAAATAATATATGTACCTATCTATATTGTATAATTAATTAAATTATTTATATCTAGTTTGAATTGGATTTCAATCGGCAATTTATTTCTAAATTGTTTAACAAACTGTTCACCACATATACACGAGGTTAAGATTATCAGTCGATTCTCGCGGTTTCTCCTGCCAATTATATAAAAAAGACACTGCGCATGTGCACGCGCATGCGTTGTGATATGAATTGCACGTGTTCATTCGCGGATATCCCCTGATATCCTCGAACATCCTCAGACATCCTTTTATGTGTACACTAAACATCCCCAGTGGTTTAGCCCCCGTAACTCGGCATTTTACTACTGTATTTGACATTTATTGATACATCAATATTTTAATATATTGATATTTATCGATAGTTTTTCAATATTAACACTAGGCAACAAATTTTAATTTTTTTATCTTTTCTTTAGTAACTATGTACAGTTTTACTTTCTTTTACAGTCGTAATAATAACAATAAAAACAAATTTATTCTGGCACGTCAGGTTTTGGTACAAACGTTCTATCTTAAAATGTTTTTCTTTTAACTTTTCTTCTATACTGTTCTAAGGTACTTTCTGATATAAAACTCCAACAATCCACTGTTCCACTTGCCCTGATAACGTTTTTCGATAACAGAAATTACATCTTTCGCCGTGTTCATCACTGACATCGCCGAGGTTCGATGGAAAGAAATCCAGATGCGAGTGTAAAATTTTGTGTCACCATTTCACCATTGCACCACGTTCATTCAAAGTCTCCTCAAATTGTGCATCTTGTTGTAGATGTTTAATTTAGGGTACTACAAAAATATCCCCTTTAAGTTTTGCATTTGAAATATTGGGAAATTTTTGTTGAAGGTATTGAAATCCACGACCATCCTTATCCATTGCTTTGATGAAGTTCTTCGTAAAACCTAATTTGATGTGTAGTGGCGTTAGAAATATTTTATCAGGTTTCACTAGTGCCTTATAAAGTTTATTCTTTTGTCCAGGAATATATTGAACCCTACCTAGCTAATCTTTAACAATGTAGTGGGAATTTCTCGATCGACTGTACTACTCACTTCAAAGAAAACAGCAGTGCTTTGTGTACCCCAGTTGTAAACCGAGTAGAATTGCTGCAACTTTGAGGTCAGCACTGATATGTCATTTGCACACTTTGTACTTAATTTTGTGGAGAAGACGATTCATATTATCACAGGTTTCCTTCATATATACTGTGTAGCCAATCAGGATGGATAAACGTTTCCTATGTGAAGAAGGACAGCTTTCAAACTCAATTTCGAAACATCGATAAAAAGACGTCATTTTCCTGGATTGTGTTGATGACCTAGTATCAGTATCAAATCATCAACATTATTGCAGAATGAAAGACCTTCTTCGGTTGACAAATACTGTGACAGTCCTACCTGGCGCTTACGATACACAGAAATATGTGTGCCCGGAGCTAACAGCTTCCATACTTGAAATGTAGATCATAGTATTTCTGCTTGAATTTTTGACGAGTTCAGATCTCGAATAAGCTCATTTAATTCTGACTGATTTACTAACTGAGGTCTGGCCTCTAGAGATGGCAAATATTCATCATCGCTGGTCAATAATGGCTCGGAAATTTCTTCCTTTGCATCTGTAATGGCATATTCTTCACAAACACGTACCGTAAAACGGGGCTACTTTGTGCAGGTTTTGAGGTATTTTTTACCCTAGGGGCTGTATTTGTAATTGAATCGACTTGAAAAAATCAGGGATAGCAATACGGGCCGTACCTATGATCTGCCATAAAATGGTTTTTTTTTCAATAAATCAGTTTTAAGAAAAAAAATAACAGAAAAGTTAGAAAATATAATGTAGACCCATCGTGGGGTTACTTTGGTAGCAATTTAGTTATTTTTTAAGATTTTAAATAAAAGATTCAATATTTTTTATTATAATATATTCATTTTCTATAAAAAAATAACATGTTTAAATATTTATTAAAGAACTATAAAAAATAACATGTCTGGAATATTTTTGAAGGCACAAAATTCCTGGCCTATTATTGGGCCATTCAGGAACGTTTCTACCTTGTTTTGTTACATATTTTTGCACAATATCTCTGGTGTCACTAACAGTAACGGGGAAAACCCAGTTTGCCCTGGTTGATGATGTCCGATATTAGGGTCTCCTCCTGTTCGGTAAGGATGGTTGGGTGACCTACACGTCCCTCATGCCTCTCAAATAGTTTATTTTGAAGAGTTCTCCTAGGGATTTTCCAGCGTTTGGAGGCTTGCACCTGCGACATCCTCCCCACTCTAACAGCCTGCACTGCATCGGTTAAATCTTGCTTTGTATGGTTTTTATAGGGCCTTGATCCGGATAACCGGGTGTAATTTCGCACAATATTTTACGGTGCGATGAGTACTGACCCAACTGAACAACTCTCAGCGACTGAATATCAAAACTAGCCAAGCAGCTTAATAAAAGCAAAGGCGCGCGTACGCTGCCAAAGATACCCCGTGTGCCAAAGTAGCCCCGTTTTACGGTATAACTCTTGGTGCTGTCAAGGCTTCTGGATGAGGTGCTGGGCGAGTAGCAGAAGACACACTAGCGTAACTAATCTTGTTCTTATTTTTGTTGGAGAACCCGAAAATGTTCGTGCAGCAAAAGTAGCAAGCAGACAAATGGTCCGTTTGTTCACGGCAAATCATAGGTCTTGCAAATGGCATAGCACTGTTCTTACCATTTGACCAGCCCGTCAGAGTAACAGCGCACCATGCGCAGCAAATGTGAAGGAGCCAAACAGACTTAAATTGAATCTACACTGAAAGACTGGATTGTTTGACCCAAACAAATTTTACTTACATTCACCAAATTTTATGGTTGAATATGGGCAAACAAATATATAGTTGTTGGTAACAACTAATTTTGTTGGCTATATTTAAGTGTTTTAATTAAATATTTCTTTGAATTAAGCAAATATTATATTTGGTTAACAGCAACAAATAGATTTTATTGAAACCATTGTTGTATTTCTTTACCATTACGTTAAGAACGTATTTTACAAAATTATTTTGTTGCGTCACGTAAATCCTGTAACAAAATAATTTGTTTGCTAATAACAAATTTCGATTTAGTATTCAGTTAAAGTAGCAATGCGTATAGTATCCTCAACAAAATATATGCCAACAAAATACATTTGGTTACTGCAAACAGCTCGAGTTTTCCGTGTAACGAGCCGTGCATAGCTCCTTATATACCAACACAGCCGGATATCTACAAATACCTAACTTCATTGACTTCAGAGCACAAATGAGGATGGTTTATAATAATAATAATAATAATAATAATCCATGCCTTAGCATCCCCCAACAGCTTGCGCCAATTACAGGGGGCATCGGCTTTTATTATTACGCCTGCTTAGACCGACTTAAGATGTTACCTTTCCGCATTTGCCGTGGAATTTGGAAAACTACAGAAAACCAAACTCAGAAAGGAAGCACCGGGGTTCGAACCCGGTACTGCCGGACTGTTAGTCAAGTGTGCAAGCCACTAAGCTACCAGCCCGACAATGCTTTGACGTAAGAAATAGGCACTTTATAGTTGGCACTTTGAAATTTTGTAAAATTTAATGTACTTCGTGCAAAAGCTATTTACAAAAATTTCTCACAATCCTGACGTGATGGAGCAAATTTAAAATTAGTTTCAGAATCAGCATGAAAAACGAGATAAACTACGTCTAATGGTGTATGAAAAAAGGAAATTGTGTTGGACAGTGTAATCAATGCCAAAAATTAATATATCTACATATGTTATGACCTTTATTAAATTATTTTATTAAATATCAATTTATTCCAGAACATATTGTTGTTAATAAGACTTCTTCAGTGGAAGAAATTGACATTTAATATGTGTTAAAATACAAATAATATAAATGGCCATACCTATCAACAAATATATCTAAAAAACAAAGAAATCATTGATATATCGAATTTTAATTACATTCTCAAATAATAATGAAGGATATATTGGTTTAATACAACTATAAAAATTAAAATGATTTGAATTATTCGTATATCAATCTATTTTTTGTCAAGCTCTAACAATTCTGTTCAAGGACTAGAGAAAAACACGGCAAAAAAACCTAGTCAAGAGCTTAAAATGAATAAAATTCAGGCGTGAATTATATTATTACAAATAACGCTTAAATGATCGATATCAGTTCTAAAATTTACCGTGTTTTCATTTTTTTTTGATGTGTATCATTTCGTAAATTAATCTCCTTTTATAATTATTTTTCTTGTTTAAAATCTTAGTGTTTTGAAAATCAAAATTATGTCGTCTATCTTTGGAATGCTTAGACAATGCAGTTTTAGCGGTGAAGTTATGTGTAACAGCGTATTGGTGATTATAAATTCGTTTCTTTAAATATTGTTTGGTTTGCCCGATATTGCATTTGTTACAATCTGTGCAATCTAATTTATGACATTACTTTGAGTATCTTTTCTAAAAATCTTTTTTAAATTTGTGAATAAGTGTTTATTGTTGGCAGGTATGAAAGTTATGCGAATGTCTGTTTTTTTAATTCGTGTTTTATTGTGTCGTTTAAATTGTTTATGTATAGTATAGTGTGGTATATGTTATGATTTGATTTTGTACATGTGTTATATATTTTATTTATTTCTCTTTGTTATTAATTTATTATAAAACTCTTTACCATAATTGTTTTATTCTAGTACTGTTCTAACTTTGCTTATATTTTATTTTCTACAATCAGGGTGAGCTAACAGCCTGATCTACTAAACTGTTGCTTACGCTTTTTTAAATTTACCGAAGTGTTTGAAAAATAGTTTAAATGTCTACTACTACTAGTGTCTTTAATGTCCTAGTTTGTTTTGATATGCCTTATTGTGTATTATCTATTAAAAAAATTATAGCATTTTGATAGTTGAACCAGTTATTTTACCACATCGGCCACAAAGTTACCAAACCTCGACGAATGTGGTTACTCCTTTTTGAGCATGCCAAAGGGATGCGTTTTTCGTCAGTTGCCTGTCGAGGAGAATTGTGGAATTGTCGAATCATACAAAATTGCATACTACATCATTTTTTAAGTTTGAGTTTTTTAATAAAATTATTCTTATTGAAACTTATTTGTTAGTAATCAAATTTGAAGTATTAATTTTTTGAATAATAAAAAAAGTTTTATAACGAGATTCCTCATAGAATAAGATAAAAATAGAAATTACCAAGGATGAGTCATCGTGATCTTAATTTCCTTATCGTAATTTAAGACCTCACTGTGAACGAATATAACCCCTGAAAGTTGCAACCTGTTGCACAAATACATAACAACCAGTAAATCTATACGTTCTAGTAATAACACAAACTGATATAATGCCCTCTTAGCTCTTTGACTTACCTTATAACTAAATTGAGTATGAGCAGTATAGAAGGATTCGGTCCAAAAATAAAAACAA
The DNA here is from genome assembly GCA_023690525.1 of Holotrichia oblita. Lineage (NCBI taxonomy): Eukaryota > Metazoa > Arthropoda > Insecta > Coleoptera > Scarabaeidae > Holotrichia > Holotrichia oblita. The sequence continues at coordinate 88,960,495 of CM043018.1, forward strand.
GGCCTTTCTTATTTATTTTCATAGCGCTAAGTTCGAATATTTATGTTTTCTAATTCTTTGAAAATATATTGTCGTTCGTGATGAGTTCTCTGATCTGTGGAGGACGACATTATTCCAATTCAATCTCGCGGTTAGTTTCCAAAAGTAGTGCTTTACTTGCATATAATTTCTAATTGAAGAAACAAAATCCAAATTTGCTAGGAAGGAATGTTAGTGGAGGGAGATAACTATCAAAAATCTTCGTCAATCATCGCCACAAATACATATATGTATGTATGTAATACAATATATAAAAATAGTTAATTTTGATAAAATTCTACGTCAATACTGGCACTTCAAATTATTGATTACGCCCGTTTACGATGTTTGGGTTGAAATTGTGAGATGTATGTATATTCAATAAGCAAAGTATACATTTTGTAGATTTAAGATTTAACATCATCTCGCACTATTATTATTATTGAGTAAACTAGACGATATCCATAAAAAGTAATATGATATTCTACAACCCAAGTGTCTACATCTTTAAAAAATCGAAACTTAATGCTATTACCAATAATTATTGATTTTTTTCTTTTTTCTTTTTTTACATGTCACCCAATCCTCGCTTTCCAACTTTTTTATCCATCCGATACTTATTTTAACATTGTCCTAGGCCAAAAAGCTATAGCAAGATGCGTATCTGATAAGTCACACAAACAAACCTGTGAGACTTAGAATAGCAAGAAAGCGCGAACAAAGTTTAATCAAGGTATGACGAAGCTATGGACGGCTTGACGCGGGCAACGATGAGGTAGTGTTATCACCCAATGGATGGAGAACAATTCCAAAAAAAAATAGAGACGGAAGCGAATATGGATACAGTGTCTACAAATAACGCAATGTCCTTTGAAGTACGACTCATCTGAGAGATAATTTTTCTAAATAAACTCAATCTTACGAAAAATCAGTAGTTACATTGACGCTCAGCTAATGATTAATATCAGAGAAACGACCCTAAGTAAATACCGGTTGTTAACGTCGATCATCAATGTGAAAGCTGGACTGACACTTTGAAGCAGAAAACGGATGACTGAAGTTTACCGCCTTGGAGTGCTGAGTATCACAAGTTCATATTGCAGAGTTTCCAGACCGGTAGCGCTGATATTTAGAGGACTAGCCTTCGTAGACTTCTAATGACCCATTAGAAAAATAAAATGTACAAGATACGAAAAAATGCCGGAATAACACAAGCTAAGATAGAAACTAGGACGCCTTTTTATTTAAAATGTTTTCGACTTATATAAACGCAAATAACTCAAAAAGTGGGGCATTTAGCTATAGGGAATGTTTAATTAATAATAAAGTTCGTGAAGAGTGGAGTTTACTACAATAATAAAATATAGGGTGTTCCATTTGAAATAGGTGAGAAAATAAACATTCCGAATTATGACTCGCCCTGTATATAAATATTGAATACTCCGATAATAAATAATTTCTGATGAACGAAGATCGCAATATAAATGTTTTGAGTATAAATAAATTATTTTATGTGGAAGCTGTGCGGTAGAAGGCGCCAACTTTGTTATCAAATTCATGCAAAACTTCCCATATCTTCTAAAGTAAACGGAGTAACATAACAAAACCCTATATTATAACAAAGGTAAGACCTAGAAGAATCGTACACAGTAAGAATATATAGGGTGTTCGATTAAAAATACAGTAAGTTTAGTTTACGCTGTCTTTATTTGACACCCTGTATAGTTAAAAATATTTTTAGGTTATAATAATAATTATTATAATAATGGATCCCTAACGAAGTACGGTCGATACTTCCCTCAATAAATATTAATACCTAATAATATTTATTGTCTGTGTGTCTCTTATAGCCCCCATGCGCTTCAACTTTTATCTAAATAACATTTTTTCATTTCACTTATAATACTGGAGTAATTGGACTTCTTCGCACTAATGTGTGCCACATTCGCCTCGGTTGATATATATACCAAACAACGGCAATACATATTTGAAATATTTTTGTTGGAGCACGTGTAAGTCCATTGGAAGCGCGTTCTAATATTATTTTGAAATATACAAGGTAGCAAAAAAGAAAGTTTCACATCAAAGTTATGAAATTTTAAATGGAACACCATGCATATTATTGCATATTTCGGTAATGTTCATTGGTTAATTTTTGTCTGGTTTCACATAAATATGAAATAAGGTCGAATGCACCGCTGCCTACTTTTTAAGAATAAACTAGATAAAATTAATATCTGAAATTATTTCATCATGTCAAAGCTACCTTGATTTAACCACATTTTTAGTACATAATCGCCAATTAAAATACTAAATTCACTTTTACAAAGAAACTATAAGAGATAGATATAGGGAACCTTAATAACATTGAAAAGAGAAATAAAATTAAAATCGAATTGGGATGTTAGATAGAAAGTGTTCCGTTTAAAATCAGGAAGTTATTTAGCATTAATGGTATCCACAGTTAGAGGTAAGATTTTAACCACTCTGTATAATTTTTGGAAAGCTTCTTTATTTTAGCATTAGATGTGATGGTTTCGCTAATGAAACAAGACAACTTAAAACACATATAATTTAAATACATAGAGCAGGTACTCTTTCTAAATATTGATCTACATTTTCAAAAATTGTTAAATATCTCTAATCTAGGTATAGAGAATATAACATGCCTTTATTTATTGTAGTCCGCGTCATCAAAATATACAATAATATTCATGGTGTTCTATATTTAAAATTTCAAAACTTTGATGAGTAACTTACTTTTGAGACATCCTGTATGTTTCAAAATAATTTTAAAACGTGCTGCCAATGTACTTGCACATGCTCCAAGAAAAAGATTTTAAATATGTGCTTCCATTTTTTGTATATCAACCGATGCGAATGTGATGCCCCACCCTGTATAATGCATTTTCCTCAGTCAAAAGTAACATTTTGCTCTAGATCAGCATAAAAATCTAATTAAGTGAAATACTACCATATTATCCGTCTAAAGAGCTGTATATATTTTAGATTAATACACCAAGTGTTTTAGAGCTTTATTACAACAATATTCTACTATTTTATGTAAATAGTCTTTTATCTTATTACGTGTTTGGTATACTATATGTATCATACGGTACAGCTGCAATGCAATAGATGACTTATTAATTCAAAGTCATATAGTTAATCGTACTAAAAAGGTATTACCTGATAACAATCACCCAGTCCTAATACGGTACGAAAGCCGCTAGACTCAATTTAGGACTGATCTTTCTTCGATTACAATTAATGATTTTACTAAACATCTCTACATAAATCATCATCTAACAATATCAGATTAATTATGACATTGATATCAATGTTGATTAAGTATGCAATTTTACCATAAATTGGGTTTATAAAATTATAAATCAAAAATAATGAATCATTTTCATTATGTTTGATGTCAGAATTCATGACAAAGTTAACAGCATTAAGTTTGAAAACGCAATATTTGATCTTAAAAATATATAAAAGTAACTACAACCATGTAATTACGGTCATATACCACTTACTTATGATATACCAGTGCTAAGCTTGTGCCAAACGAGAGTTCTAGGCGACGGATAACTCTACTCCTACCAAAGTCCTAAATAAAGCTACAATTGGTAGGGTACCGAGACCTTCAAGGATGCAATCTACTTGAGGTAGAGGCATAGAAAATAAGAAAACTGAAACTTCCAAAAGATAAACTACATTGAGGGAACAAAGAGCTTTCCTCAATGTCGACATCGCTTAAGCGCACTGCACATCACCTGCAGGAACGAGTCATCTAGGAACTGGCTGGATGGATTCATTGTGGAGAAGGCTTTTGGGTTGTTTACTAGCCTAAGGTTTGCTCGAGCAACTGGTATTCCGAAACCTGTTCGCGCTGTGTGCTAACTGCTGAGTCCAACAATACAACCAGCGCAGAGGTTAAAAACGATAACTAAACAAATCACGCAATTCAGAATAATGATTGATATGTTTACTAGGAACTATTATTGCTAATAAATTTTAATTGAAAATAAACCTATAAAAATATTGGAAGAGAAGCAATAGATAACATAAACGAAAATAACGATATGTTTTTAGACAGAATAGTGTACTGACACTGTATTTGCTTAGAAAACCATACATAAAATTAGGTGGACGTCTAGAAACAGTCAAACCAAGTATTAAATCGACTGTAGTATAGTACAAAGAAAAAAGAACCTTCTCTACTAGAATTGGAACTATTGAAAAATAAAATAATAAATATAATAATATATAATAAATAAATATCCTATTGAAAAATAAAGCTAACAAATGTAAAAAGACCCAACAACGACAGATACATAATGTGCAATGGCTGAAGGAAACGAAGCAACTAGAAACTATTAAACGAAATTTTAAAAAGTAGATAGAATAACCAACATTTCGGTTAACGCGAACATTAAGGACCTTTGAAAGGCTACAAACATAATACAACCTGCGAAGAAACAATATGAATACATAAAAGAAACGCCAAAGAAACGAGGAAAATAATCCAATAATGAACAGAAGTAAAGCAAAGAAACGAAGAAAACTAATGTAACGACAAACAAATTCAAAGGAGTAGGTGAAGGGACATAAGCGAAGTGGATAAAAGCTGAAATCATATAGCCATCACACAAACAATAAGATAGAAAAGAATACCATTATCACCACCATTATTGAAAGTTTTTAAAAATAAATTTAAGGAAAATTCAAAATTAAATATGAATATCACTTAAAAAATTATACGGAATAACACTCAAAGATAGTTCACAAAACATAAAACACATGTGTTACTAACTCCGCAATGAGTTTTAATTTGTGACATATGACTAATAAGATTGTAGAATAAGGATTTCTAGAGGATTTGATGTAATACGAATTTAACTCTGAGCAAAATCATATTTAATTGAACAAGTAGGTTAAAGTACCGATTAACAGTAAATATTAGAGTGTGACAAGAGGCATTTTAGTACAAAAATAGAAAAATTAAGGGTAGGAAACATATGGAGGATAATACACTTTATAAATAAAATAAATCCATGATACTGTAATCGTTTATTTGTGGTTCATGTTTTACAAATACGAAAAAACAAACATATAAATAATAGCAGTGAACACTGACAACTTCGTACTTGCACGCAGAACTTGTTTATAGAGGATATTTTGACATATCGAATTGCAAAGGGAAAAAGTATAAACTAAAATCAAAAAAAAAAATTGGTGTCTCGCAAATTTCCATTAAAGTTATTTGGTTAATGAACTTATGTATCGGTGCACTGTATACAAGATATGTAAATTGAATAGTGAGACTGGTATAGTGTAGAACTTTAGTTTAGTAAACTCTAAACTCGCTTAGTTTAGGTTGTCCATAGCCATTTTTAACATAAAACGTTTTTAGCGCGTTTTCAACATGAATGATATTCATTTTGAATAACGATGTACTATCAGCTTTTACTTCAAATTTTAGAATAGTTGCATTTGTTTTCGTAGCTAGAAAATATTCTGGAAAAAGTGAAGGAATGGGAAAGAAACAAACATAAAAAATACAAACATACATCAACAAATGCTTATGGAAAATGTTGCCTAACTCCTAAGCAGAGGTGACAACAACGTCACAAAATCATTCATCGCCGCCACTGGTCCTGTAGCTCATACATATACAACATACTCATACAGTATACATAGTAATAACGCGACGTGGAATGCAGTTACGCACAAAATGTTCATTACAATAATAGCGGATAATGTAGTCGTGTCGCTAACATTACATTATAAAATAATAGGTTGATTCGGTGAAGTGATTAATATTCTCTCTCCACTGCATATAATGCACCAAACTGCTACAATGAGATGGGGTCAAATTGGGCACTATTCGTCCTCGTAAATATTAAATTTACAACCAAAAAAATTACTTAATTTTTCTACAAATTGAATGCTCCCTGTAATTGGCGCAACCTGTTGGGGGATGCTAAGGCATGAATTATTATTATTATTATACCGATTTTTAGGAGTAATAAGGAAAAAATTAATTAAAACCATTACAATGTAACATAATGCACTATGAAAAGTGAGCGAAGTTGGAATAGCGCAACAACAACTTGAAATTAGTATAGCAGAACGTAAACGTCTTCTATGTATGATCGTACGTAATTATTAACAAGATTACACCATAATTATAAAAACTACGTATCAATTACTTCATATAATCTCAAGTGGCTATATTAATATGATTATGAAGTTGCTTAAATAATAATAAAGAAACATAAAATTTAAATTACCTTTGCGAACCTGTTTTGATATGTACGAAAAACAAAATGACTAGAAGAACGTAATGCAAACGAGGCATACCTCTCATATTAAAATCGCAATCTACGAGGTCTATACAAAATAGAGTAACATTTTTATTCTAACAATTTATATCTTCCTTGCTTACATCGCTATTAAACAATTCATCGTTACATTTTGATCAAAATAATCATCTCAGTATTATTATGTTTTCCTAAAGCCTAATGCTTAGGCTTACAATTCATAGCTACCTAAGACTTTTAAATTTATGTTGAACAGATAATTGCAAACACAAAATGAAGAATGAAATAAAATTTTGTTCTATTACTATGTTCATATGAGTGGATAAATTTTCATGAAATTTTAGCCTGATAGAGCCCTTTAAAATGAGATATCACCCAACCCCCATTCCATTTAAAATTTTGATACTATATCGCGCCTGTCGTCAATCTTTGAAACTAAATAGAAATTTTACTTCAGGAATGTAGTAGGTATATAATAGTAGGTAAACTATGTGCCTACGGACGCAGTCACTTGACGTGGACACGCTGTATAAGCTGTAGTTTTGACAGCTAAAACCTGTCAAACTGTCATAATTATGAGAATTTGCTGGTTTTACACAGATTGTAGCTGTCAAAACTACAGCTTATACAGCGTGTCCACGTCGAGTGACTGCGTCCGTAGGCACATAGTTTACCTACTTATAATATTTCATATCAATGACCCAAAACTGGAACCTCCCTATTAAACCGATCAAAAGTTATCAGGAGGGGAGAACACTTCAGAACCGTATATCGAAACCATGTATCTGGGAATTCACCTTGACCAAAGGCTAGACTGGAACAGTTACTTAGACAAAATTCTCAAAAAGTAAGAACATTTTTCTGGATATGTCAAAGGTTTTTTGGGAAAACTTGGGGGATGAACACATCGGTTAAAATCCGGCGAGTTGACCGCAAACCTAAGGATTCTAGGAGATCTCTAAAGAGAGAGATATTTTCGTATTTTTTAAATTAGTGTGTTTAATACGATTTCGTAATCTCGCTTGTATTCACAAACCTGAGATTTATTTGATTACAAAAATATGATTTTTATTAGATTTTTGGCGGCAATATACAGTGTGCTCACCTAGTACGCGAAAGTCCAATATCTTAGTTGATAGGAGAGATAATTGAAACTCTTTTTATTTCACGTGTCTAGTTTCCTCAAGCTTTACAAACCTAAAATAATTCCGATTATACAGAGTGTTCCATTTCCTCTGCACAGACAACAACTATGTTTTTTTTTAATAGAAACCTATATTTTTTATAATTTATTTTGAATCTACATAAAAAATAAAAGGGACTTTATGTATGGTATTCATATGAAAAAACTGACGGTCTTTGAGATATTTGGCTTACTATGTTTTTCTACTAAATTTTTGTCAATTACATTATCGCAAATTTTACGGTTACGCTAATTAACAGAAAAGCTGTTTTTAGACCAAATGTTAGGCAAAAATGGTTCTTCAAAACACCATGTCAGAAACTGACCTACAGTATAAGGGGTGCCCAGAAAAAAAAAATTAACGAAGCAAAATATGAAAAACCTCCGTTAATTCAAATGGAACACGCTGTATATTATTGATCAGTAAAACGCAGATGTTAGCAACCACAACGTGCCCTTTTATTGGTTGCTATTCAATTTTTAATTTTTGTTATAATAATAAGTTTTTACATATGTCAACATAGTTATACGTGACTTGTGCGTTCCTGTTTTTATAATAAAGTATCTTACGTAAAAATACGTCCGATTTTCCTGAATGCAACGAAACGCCAGTGCATTAATATATATTTATTGCTTTGAAAATTGAAGCAGTCCACTGCAGCCGTTTGCTGCATGTTAGTCTTATTCAGCATTCTGGATGATTCAAAACAGCAGAATTAAATATTCTACAACTTTGCTGTAGCATTCCCTATGCCTAAGTTCAACATTTTAGGTGAAAAACGCAGTATTATAGTAAAAAGTGTGTACATTTATGCATTACTTCAAATTTACTCCATTCAAAAAAAAACTTCAAAAATTAAAAATACAATTACAAAAATTGGTCAGTGTTCCCTGTGCAAAAAATAAGCCAACCTTCTTTATCAATTTTGCTGTACCTAGTTGTTTTATTGATGTAGGCTTATATCTACAGAAACTCAAACATCTTTGCATTACTATTTGTTGTGAAATCGTATTGAACGCGAATATTTTTGTAGGCCACTCAAGTAATTATTAGAAACGAATGTTCCACATCGTTCTTTTCTCAACAAACGCAATTTAACTAAAAAATTTGAATTTTTTGGCAAAATTAGTTACATATACTGCTAATAAACAATCCCCCAGATAATAATCGACAATAGTTTCAGCATGATAATGCTCCTTTGCATTTCACATTATTGGCAATCTTGTTCATGAATTTGATATTTACTCTTCATGATAACTATTATTTCAGGTTAGGCAACATTAAAATGCCAGATATACAAGTAGATGATTATCGCAACATAGTAAATGTGAAGAAATGTGACAAGAAAATTCCAAAATAGGAATATGTTATGCTGAGAAAACATTGCTGGATATTTCAAACAATCTCGCATAACGATGTCCAACATTCGTTTCTTCAAATAATCTCTTTAATTTGTTTGGGTTTTTATTAAGTTTATAATAATTACCTGAATGGCATACAGAAATATTCGCATTCAATGCGATTTCATAACAAATAATAATGCAAAGATGTTTCAGATAGGTACTGTAGAAACAAGCCTACATTACTCAAAGAACTACTGCAAAATGGATAAAGATATTATTATACATAAGAACCTAATGATAATAAAACTTATTACAAACTTGTTGGATTATTTTTTGCACAGGGGACACTTTGAACAGTGTGTTTAATTGTATTTTTAATTTTTGAAGTTTTTTTTTGAATAGAATAAATTTGAAGTAATGCCTAAATTTACTCACTTTTTACTATAATACTGCGTTGTTTACCTAAAATATTGAACTTAGGTATAGGGAATGCCATAGCAAACTTGTAGAATATTTAATTTCGCGTTTTACTGCTCGATAATATACAGGGTGTTCCATTTGAATTAACGGAGATTTTACATATTTTGCTCCGTCAAATTTGACATTTTCTGGGCATCCCTTATACTGTAGGTCAGTTTCTGACATGATGTTTTGAAGAACCATTATTGCCTAACATTTGGTCTAAAAACAGCTTTTCTGTCAATTAGCGTAACCGTAAAATTTGCGATAATGTAATTGACAAAAATTTACTAGAAAAACATAGTAAGCCAAATATCTCAAAAACCGTCAGTTTTTTCATATGAATACCATACATAAAGTCCTTTTTATTTTTCATGTAGATTCAAAATAAATTATAAAAAATATAAGTTTGTATTAAAAAAAAAACAAAGTTGCTGTCTGTGCAGAGGAAATGGAACACTCTGTATAATAGGCATTATTTTAGGTTTGTAGATCTTGAGAAAACTAGACACGTGAAATAAAAAAAAATCAATTATCTCTCTTATCAACCAAGATATTGGACTTCCGCGTACTAGGTGGGCACCCTGTATAATTAGCCGCGCTATTGATGCAGTGTATTGCTGCGCGGGTTCCCAAATTTCTTGATAAATGAGGAAAGCCGAATATATGATACCTCCTCTAAGGATCATGTTTATAATTCGTGCTTGAGGTTGTGACGATGATTGAGCACACGATTTTGACACATTTGTAATAACATTTTTACGTCAAAATCGCGTACTCAAGCATCAGCACAACCTAAAGCATGAACTATAAATATGTATCTCTGTAATCATAGCACTGAATGTCTGCACTTCCTACAAATCTACTATTGTATTAAATCCTATTGGTGCCAGTCGTACGCTGTCACTGGAATTAAAACAGATTGCGTAACTTCAATGTAATGGAATTATAGATGTTTAATTTTATGAATACATGAATAGGGTCTCTTGCTATCCAACGCTGGGTTCTGACTATTAATGCTAAATCAGGTTTCACGTGAAAATATCAAATTCAAAAGATACAAATGAGAAAAATTAAAGCAAAGCACGCAAAATTCTGTTAAATACATTTTTTTACGAAAACATTTGTAGCGTTCCTATATACCCGCACTACCAAATTTGCGTAGGTACCTACATCAAAATTCTGCTTGAAATGTATCAAGGAGAGTTTTCAAGATGTAATGGTTCAGTAATACCTCAAAACAAATGACAACAAATAGGTACTACCGTAGATTTCATATTATATGTATATCTAACACTGCCTAAGATAGATTCATGCTAGAAAAGGCTAGTAAGTCCTATAGCCAGATGAACCTCGAAGATATGCACTTTTTAAAAATAATGGGAAAGCCAGAGTGTCGCTTCTACTTGGATATATGTACCTATATGTATATCTAACTGCCCACATTCTCTGGCTATAGCGTATTATGTGATTTGGCAATTATTCCTGACATTATACTTCTGACAGATTGGCGCGACAAAACGTTTACCTCTGTTATGATTATAATTAGAATTGTGTTACTTACCTGGAAAAAATTATCCCAGAAAGAGAAAATATTCTTATACAAAAGAGGTCGGATTACAAGACATAATTTGGATACAAAGTGTTACAACTTCGCGTTAGAAGTTTGAAATTATTTAATTTCTGTACTTCATGTAACTTCTTGTATGGAAACGAAATAACGGAATTCTATTGTGAATACTATGTCCACCTACCATTCTTTAAGTTAACCTTTGTGGATTCGTTGTTTTGAAGATTCTTAAGAGACGATGTCAATAATAATAGTAAACATAGTATTCAAATCATTAAAGAAACTATGCGACTTAAATGTGATATAAATAAGCTAACTATCAATAATGTAACTATTTGTATTTAATTTTTTTAAGGTGATTTACGATTTTATATCTTTGTTATTTTATAGATAACAAATAAGTTTCAATTTTTCTTTATCACTGTAAACTAAGAAATGCCATTTATCAATAATAATGGTGTTTATTTTCACACCTTACTTTAATGCTAACTATTTCATAATTACCCTACTATTCGAAACTTGAAAAACCTTAAAAATGAATTTAAGATACGGGTATTATGTACCATATTTTTAAAACCAGCAACAGGGATCATTATAAAAAATTAATAACACAGAATATTCCATTTGAAACATAATATATTGGCCCATTATATAACTTGGATGTCACGCCAGCATCGTTTTAACCTTCTGGACGATAGTCTGCTAAGGTATTGTGAACTACCTTACTATTTTGATTGAAACAGAAACAAAGATTTGCAAGGAGTGGATAAATATCCGGGGAACATAGTCACGATGACGTCAATAAATAATCGTTTCATGACCAAAGTGGTTCAAAGTCATGTGATGACCAAATATTGACGTCGTTAGGACGCCATTTTATCGACGTCTTGATGGCGTCATTTTAAAATGATATTTTGTGATATCGTATGGATGCCTTGGAGTAAATAAACGACAAAAAGTAATAAATAACAATAATAATAATACTCGTAGTTTTAGTAAACCGCAAATTAAGAACTTTTTCATATTAATTACTAATATATAGCATAACAATTGAGGTAACGCTAGTTTTGCTCACTGCAAGAAATAGTTGTGTTTAATATTGCCGTATTATAAAATATCGACATTAAAGATACACAAATAATAAACAAGCTATAGTTTTTAACATTGTCGCTGAATTATTAATTGAAAAGGAGATATTTTACAACACTACGCGACCATTGTGCGTTTGTCGATATTCGCGATTTATTAATCCCTTCTGTTATGTCCCGACTTTAACACTATTACTGATGATATACGAGTACCGGTTGAGCTTTCCATTCAGGAGAAGAGTGATATAAGAGAATTAAAAGAACAAACGAAAACAAAAAAAGGCAGAACATTGTGCTAAGATAATTATGTTTAAAATTTTGTTCCACTTTACATTAATTCATATTATTTCAAGTAGTTAGGTTTTTTTTAGCTATAATGTAACCTTCATCCAAAAGTTGGAAATAATAAGTAATTCAAAATATAATTTTTAGTGTAAACTTATTTAAACTCTCCTTCACAAACCGAGACGGGAGGTACCTCGCTGGTTTGTGGACGCCTCTAAAACGCCTAACGGCACGGGAATTGGAATTTGGAGAGACGATGAAACCGAGCGTGAAGCTTTTAGCCTAGGGAGCCCTGCGTCCATCTTTCAAGCCGCAGTAATCGCAATCCAGACCTGTGCGGAAAGCATATTAAATTGTCCGCAAGTTAGTGGGGCAGTGAAAATTCTTTCTGACAGTCAGGTTGCCTTTAGAGCACTGCAGGCTGTCGAGATTGACTCCGAAGTAGTGCTACACTGCCACAGGACTCTCGTAAAACTGGGGGAACGTCACAACACCACGCTGAGATGGGTGCCAGGTCACTCTGGAATCAGAGGTAATGAAATATGGCTGACAAATTAGCTAGAGGTGCTTGTGAGGGACCACTTGCATGAAAAAAATCATAAAAAAAGATCATGCTATTTAAATTAAGACTTTTCGGAATTTCAGCATTTCAGGGAACATCGAGAAGTTCTAAGGAACCTGTTTCGTGAATAACTCTGTATATTAGAACACACTTTAACCCACTGAACACCAAACAAGTTTTAACTAAAACACCGACGCGTTTCAACAGCAATGCTGTCATTATCAAGGCGATAAGATTATCGCGATATGTTTTAGTTAAAACTTGTTTGGTCTTCAGTGGGTTAAAGTGTTTAGTGTTCTACTTCTGCACCAAGAGATCCAGTGAAGAACTTCTCTGTATATTAGCCCAAAGCAGTCAAATTATTATCAGCATTTAGCCAACGCTATCAGCTGCTGGCTATTGTTAGTTCACACAAAATGTTTGTTGGGAATTTCTTTTTCCGTATATCACTGATTTGGTATTGTATTTTTTATGGGACTTAAAATAAATCAATTCCAGGTGCACAACTTTTATTCAACATTTTTTATATGCAGTAAAATAATAAAGGTTGGGTATTTTATAAATGTTGTATGTGAACATAGTAGATTAATGGACATGAGACTGAACAAGTAGTAGGCTTAAGTTTAAACAAGTATGTTCGATGTATTTATGTTTTTACAATAATAAAGATATAAATAAAACATGGCGCAGTTGCAACGGAGTGTTAATAATGTTTGAAGTATAAAAGTTGGAGTCACAACAACGTGTTTTTTACGATTAAAGTATACCATAAAGTGAAATCTAACCTATAAAGAAAAAATGGATGTAAAACTACCGACGTCGTTGAAATTAGAGGGAAACTTGGCAGAAAATTTTCAAAAATTTAAACAAAATTTCGAAATATTTTTGGTAGCATCGGGAAAGGACAAATACACAGAACCAGTAAAAGTAGCATTATTGTTGAATGCAATTGGAGAAGAAGCAGTGGAAATTTATAACACATTCAACTTAGATGAGCAGGAAAAGAACGAGTATAATGCAGCAATAGAAGCATTCGAGAAATATATGAACCCCAAAAAGAATATTATCTATGAAAGATTTAAATTTTTTAGTAGAAAACAGGAACAGAATGAAATGTTTGATCATTTTGTTACCGATTTAAAGAAATTATCAACAGCATCTGCGTTTGGTGAGCAAAAAGAGTCATTAATAAGAGACAGAATAGTGCTAGGTATAAGTGATAAAATTTTGCAAGAAAGGTTATTACGTAGAGATGATTTAGATTTGAACAAAACAGAGAAAGAGTGTAGAGCAGCAGAAATTACGAAAAAGCAGGTAGAAAAAGTACAAACAGAAGATGTGAGGGAAGAAATTCAGCTGTTATAGGTGTAAAACAGAACACAGAGCCAGAGAGTGCCCTGCATATGGACAAAAATGCAAAAAGTGTGGAATTCTAAATCATTTTGCAAGAGCATGCCGTATCAGAAATGTAAGAGAAGTGCAAGAAGACGAGGAAGTAAGTGAGGGAAAAGAAGATTACGAAGATCTAAGTATTTGTAGTCTAGTAATAGTAAATAGTGTAAATGTAAGTAATTCGGTGTGGCATGAAAGTATTGAAGTAAATAATATTTCAATTAAAGTAAAAATAGATACAGTGTCACAAGTAAATATTTTGCCATTAAGTTTGTACAATAAATATTTTTAAAATGAAAATTTATGTAAGTCAAATGTAATATTACAAGCATTTGGAGGGTCAAAAATTAAGACATTAGGCAGTATAAATTTGAAATGTAATGTCACTGAAATCAAGTTTTATGTAGCAGATGTGAAATCTAGTGCAATTTTAGGGTTAGTAACATCAAAACTAGTAGGATTTATAAGTACTGTAAATGAAATAGAAAGGGTAACAGAAATAGACAAATTTATAAACGAAAACATAGAAAATTTCACTGGATTAGGAAAATTTAAGGAACATTGTCATATTAGCTTAAAACCAAATCATAATCCTGTAGCAAAACCGCCTAGGAGAATTCCATTAGGATTAAGAGATAGATTTAAGAATAAATTAAATGAATTAGAAGCGGTACAAATTATAAGCAAAGTGGAAAATCCCGGGGAATGGGTAAACAGTATTGTAATAGTGGAAAAACCAAATGGAGCAATTAGGTTGTGTTTGGATCCACAAGATTTAAATAAAGCGATCAAAAAAATTTTTATGCGATCCCAACACTGGATGAAATTGTTACTAAATTAAGTGGAAAGCAGTTTTTCACTGTTTTAGATTTAAAAGATGGGTATTATCAAATAGAACTGGATGACAAATCAAAAGAATGCACAACATTTAGCACCATCTTTGGGTGTTATAAATTTAATAGAATGCCTTTCGGAATATAAAATGCACCAGAATACTTTGAAATGATAATAGAAAAGAACTTTGGGGATATACCTGGTGTAATAGTATATTTTGACGATATTTTAATTGCGACGGACACAGAAGAAGCACATAACGATACCCTTAAATTAGTCATGAATAGAGCAAAAAACCTGAGAATCAAATTCAATCCTAAAAAAGTACAATATAAGATGAATCATGTAAAATATTTAGGACATATATTTAGTAGAGAGGGTATAAGGCCAGATAATGATAGAATCAAAGCAATAAATCAGTTAGAATCACCTAGTAATATAAAAGAGTTGCAACGAGTATTAGGAATGTTCAATTATATGAGACGATTTATAAATAATTTTGCAAAAATAACCAGTCCGCTACGAGACTTACTAAACAAAGATGTTCAGTTTAAGTGGTTGCCGACGCATGAAGAGGCATTGGACAAGATAAAAGAAATATTAAGTACACAACCTGTCTTAGTGAATTTTGACGCAAATAAGGAGTTAGTTATACAAATGGATGCCTCCAGTAGGGGATTAGGGTGCACTTTACTACAAGATGGTAGACCTTTATCTTATGCTTCTCGTAGTTTGACAGACACAGAAATGTCATACTCACAAATAGAAAAGGAAATGTTATCAATTTGTTTCGCAGTCCAAAAATTTCATTACTTCATTTATAATAGGGACATTAAAGTTGTTAATGACCATAAACCACTTTTAGGTATCTCTAGGAAACAAATTGCACAAATAGTTTCCCCACGTTTGCAAAAAATGAAGCTAAAGTTGTTAAGATACAAGATTTCATTTCATTACACACCTGGAAAAAATTTACAATTTGCCGATACATTATCAAGGGCGTACATTAAAGAAAGAGTAGAAGAAGATCCAGAGTTTAACGAATTAACAAGAATTTCAACAAGCAACTATTCAAAATAACGACTTAAATTTGCTTGTTAAATATGTTACGACATCGTGGCCTAACTATGACAAAATCAGGGAGTCTTTAAAAGTATATTGGCAGTATAGAAATGACCTGATGTGTTAATTACATCAATGTTAAAACTACTACATGAATCCCATATGGGAATGACGAAAACAATCAAAAGAGCTAAATGCAATTTGTATTGGCCTAACATGGATAAACACATAATAGACTACATAAAGAAATGTAAAGTATGTGAAAAATACTCGAGACAAAATGTAAAAGAGCCTATGATGCCACATAATATACCAGACACGCCGTTCGAAAAAATAGCTTGCGATATTTTAGAATTTGCAGGAAGTTCTTACATAGTAGTCATGGATTACTTTTCGAAGTGGATTGAGATTTTGAAGTTAAAGGGTAAAACATCAGAGGACGTAATAGAACAATTTAAAAGTATTTTCGCGACCCATGGCATTCCAAAGCAAGTAGTATCGGATAACATGCCATTCAATTCCTTTACATGTAAAAGGTTTGCTGAACATTGGAACTTTAAAATAACGACGAGTAGTCCAAGGTATCCTAAATCAAATGGTCTTGCAGAAAAAGCTGTGGGAATAGCGAAGAGCTTTTTAAGGAAATCAAAGGACATACAGTTGAGTTTGTTGGAATATAGAGATACACCTACATCAGATACGGGACTATCGCCAGTGCAGATGTTAAGGTCAACAAAACATTCAAGAAATGAGACAAAGAGACAAGGAATATTACGACAAAAATGCAAAAGCAAGAGAAGAGTTTAGGATAGGTGACAATGTAATAGTGAAAAAGGAAAACGAATGGGTTCCAGCAAAGATTGAGGAAAAATTAAAAGAACCAAGATCGTACATTGTTAAAGATGAAAACTGCAACACCTATAGAAGAAATAGTGTATTCTTGAAGAAATCAAGTAATGAACCTCACATTTTAGATCAGCAAGTGATGAGATAAGTGATGAAAAACATAGCAGTAAAAATAACAATAAAATAGAACACATGAATTAGCAAATAATGACAAACAAGAAGAAGTTGTAAGGAACAGAGGGAGAGAAAAGAGCCAACTAGGTTTAGGGACTATAAATTGTATTAGAGTTAAGTAATTTTAAACAAGTAATAAGTAAGTGCTCGGGAAAAGGGAAATGTTGTATGTGAACAGTAGGTTAATGGACATGAGACTGAACAAGTAGTAAGCTTAAGTTTAAACAAGTATGTTCGATGTATTTATGTTTTTACAATAATAAAGATATAAATAAAACAATAAACCCTGTACCTATATAATAACTGTAGAATCGAAGAATTTTTAAATAAACTATACTTACAAATTTAATTATATTTTGTTCCAATTTACACAATATCTAGTATTAATTCTATAATAACTATATTAATATGGATAATTTTCATGTTTTTAAATTGAAAATGTCTTCTGACTCGAAACCATTTTTACTCATCATTATTTTATGATCGATTTTTGCATCGAATCTATAGTAGCTATTATAGTACAATACATACATCGCCATCGCAATGATTAGGTAATTATTGTGTAGCGCTGATAGCATATGTAGAAAATTGTAGGTATGGACCATAGATAAGAGAGTATATTTAGATGGGAATCTAACATACTACATACCGATCCATAACAGCGCCACTGCAGGTGTAGTATAGAAACAACATTTTAGGCGGCAATTTTAAAATAAATTTAGAGTCGTAATAATGTTTTCGGCGTATTGCACTTTTATGCACTCAATGTGTCTTGTTTATCTGTGGTGGCTGCTAGCTGAAGCACTTTCTTGCACTTATTGTTAGTATGTATGAAAATTACATACAAATACAATCAGTGTATAAAAAAAATTACTGAAATGGACATCGCATATTCGGTAATTTTTATAGACTTTAATCGGGTCCATATCAAGTAATTTTCTAATTTGGCACACAACACACAAATACCATATTTATAACACTTACCTACTTACTAATTATAACTGATTACAACAGAAAACTCAAATAATATAATCAAATAATATAATCAAATAATAATATCATCAGATATGAACGCAATGATGACACCTGACAAGTCATATAATAAAGCTGTACGTCAATCTGTGCAAAATGTCACCTAAATTCATTTTAAAATTGCCGCCTGAAATGTTGTTTCTATACTACACCTGCAGTGGCGCTGTTATGGATCGGTATGTAGTATATTAGATTCCCATCTAAATATACTCTATTATCTATGGTATGGACAATGGTATAGACTTACTTCACTTATCTACTTTGCAGGTTACCAATATAATAATCATTTTGGCGTTTAACTTTTACATGACAATACCACCTACAAATGCATGAAAAATGTAGGTACCTACTTGTTTAATAGTTATTTAAGTAATAAGAAAGGTAAGTAACATTTACTAGGGCTTGCCCGAGGACTTGCAATAGAGTTCGAGACTGGTAAATGTTACCTCCCGAATTGCTTATAACATTTTTTCCCACTCCCCAGACAATAAAATCCTAACAAATTAAATGTAGTTATGATAAACAGTAACGGTGAACAACCTCGAAATTTAATAAATTAGACACATCTGAAATGTTACTAGGCAGTTCCTACATACAATTGTTTATAAACACACGTGTTTTGATGCACTTTTTTCCCCTAGAGGACGTAAGTATATTACTTACGCCCCGTTGTCATAACAATCACAGTCATTTCAGTAAAACCAACTTACGTCCATAGAAACAATATATTAATGGTATGCTTACTTGTTACTACCTATAAGGGGAGTGGGAATAATAAATATTGTAATATTATTTCTACAAAGAAAATACCTTCATTGTTAATACAAAATATTTAATTATTTATATGACAGCAAAAAACTATAAAATTCTAATTGTGTTACCGACTGAATACTGAGTTGGTAACAGAATTAGTCTTTTATAAGGTTTAATCAAATACGAGAAGCATTGTGTTTGTAAAATTAACAATACCTACCTATTAATTTAAAAAATGTAAAGTTTTTATGGATTGCCTGCGGTATTATCCCGCTTTTAACTTTTCAATTTTTACTATTACTACCTATACCTATTGGTTATTTATTATTTCCAATATAATCTATAATAATTATCATAATTTTTAAAACAATCTGAAAACTCATGTCCGAAAAATACAACATACTAATTTAATTTGACAAAATAAATCACTGTACTTCAGTCCTAATTAAACCAAAAAGTCAAAAATTATTTTAAAAAATAATTAAGTCGATTTATTAGAAAATTTACTGCAAAATTACAAGAAAACATATTCATATAATTTGTAGATATGTAAAAAAATAAATATCCTTAGCACATGTATTACATATTCAAATTACATTATCATAGGTTTAAAGGTATATTTGGCCACAACTGCGGTTTATGTCTGTCCAATTGCAAATTATAATTTACTCTCATCGCTGTTTCCATTGCGTTTATCTTGGATTCTAGTTCGCCATACAACACTTTTTTGTCTACATTGTTAGTCAACCATTCACTTTTATTGCACGTTCTATCGAAATTTTCAACCGTTTCACATTCTGGGCTACTTGATACTGGGTTTTCTTCGTCAGCAACACATTCATTTCTTTCCTTTACGAATTCCACATAATCTTTAATCTCTTGTGTACACATTTTTTTAATATGCGCATGTAGCATGCGATTTTCATATTCTAAACTTATCGCGCGCGACTTCCAATATGCTAACTGATGTTGATATTGCCAGTCGGCGACCTCTTGTGGTGGTTTGAGGATATGGTCGTGTGTTAAATCTACGGTGTCGGTCATGTCGGTAATATTGAAAGCTGCTGCCAAGGTACTCCGCAATGATTGAGAATCTTTTTCGGTGGACTTACGTATTTTCTCGATAAATTTTAACTTCCGCCTCCTTCTTCGTATTCCTCTGTTCCTATTTCCCTTATTAGTACGACTACTAATATGTAATTTACACTTACTAAGCCGAGTACTAACTTGAAGTAATTTGGCGCTACTCTCACTATCCGCCATATTGGTTTCGATGCAAATGAAGTTGTATGCATAGTACGTTGGTGATATAAAGTACTGACAACATGAAGAAATATCAAAACTATTTTCTTCTACATAAAGAAATAAAAAGCAGGAATACTCAGTACAAATTTATTTTACAATTATGTAGAACTTAACGGCATGAAGCCATAATTGCACCAACACTTTCAAAATCAATTTTCTCATTAATATTTTTAGTTTTTATATTTTCATCTTGATTGGCAATAAAAATCAAACTACTTTCTTCCTTCCAGCCATATTTCTTAACCCAATGCTTTAATGTTTTATCATCGACATCACCTAATAATTGAGCTAAATGTGTTCTATCAATTGTTTGATATGTTATTCGACAACATGGCAAACAAATTTTCTTATTGAATCAAGAAATCCCATTATTTTCTGAGTTAATTCAGGCATGGAATGTACACGGGTCCAAAATACTTCAAAATCACATTGCTCTAATACATCTGCCAAATAAATTATTTGATTAATAGGCTCTTCTTGTAACTACAAAATTTAAATATTAATGTAATGTTTGTATACCTTCAGCACATTCTCTAAACAGACCTTTTGCTCATTTAGTAAACACTTGCATAATATAAAATCCGTATGAGGAAAATTTGTCAATGCTTTCAGTAAAATCTGACTTGTAATCTCAATATTAAACTTGTGAGGGTTAAATTGATATAATTTTAGCACAGCTAAATTAGCTTCTAAGTCGTAAGCATTCTCTCGAGATTGAATTTCCACATAACGCTCCAATGTAGGTAAATTTTCAGGATTATATCTGGAGATACAATAATGTATAAATGCAATTAATTAACAAAATGCGAAAATTAATACCTTTCAATGCCAGTTAACATACCAGCAACAACTTGTTTCATTGCTTCTGCCATTTTAAAGATATTTCAATGTTTTTTCAATCTTAACCAAGGAAATTGCAGATGGTCAAAACCACATAAGTGTATGTGAGACAGGAGAAGAACCAAGAACAAACGGAGTTATAATTTGACAACTGAGTAGTTTCTTCCTATGAAATCATACGCGGGAAAATTAAATTGTCATTAATGTTTGTTAATTTTGTAGATAATGCAAACATATCGAAGTATATGTATGTGAAGACTATTACAACTGCAAAATCTCTGCATTTGTAAGTAATTTAAGCAGGTTAGGTTAGTATATTACAAATAAAACGTTCTAAATAGCATTATATAGGTAATATGGTATAGCAGGTGTGCAAGTGTAGTCAAAGTTATTTCAAACAGAGGTCGCAGATAGGCTGTCGCTGCATGCTGGGTATCACAAGTCATGCGCATTATTGTTTCTTGGCCGGCTAAATTTGTCAAAAACTAGAAAACAAATAGATTGTCAAAAAGTTTAATCCAGAATCATCATCTACATATTAGTTAAATAAGTCGAAAATGGCTTCCCTACCAGGTAGTATAGCTTTCGATGAATATGGCAGACCCTTTATTATTATACGTGATCAAGAAAAGCAGAGAAGATTAACAGGAATAGATGCTCTTAAGGTAAGGTTAGATTTGATAAATATACAGCAAATACACGAGTAATATTTTTTATTTTAATAAAACGAAATAATTATGTCAAACAATCGTTTTATTTCAGTCACATATATTAGCTGCTAAACAAATTGCCAATACTATCCGTACATCTTTGGGTCCCAAAGGTTTAGACAAAATGATGGTGTCACCTGATGGTATGTTTACCTTAATTGGTAAGAAAGTATGAATGGTGTCGCTAATTTTATGCTATTGTAGGTGAAGTTACTGTTACAAATGACGGAGCTACTATATTAAAAATGATGGAAATTGATCATGAAGTAGGAAAATTACTTGTACAGTTATCACAGTCACAAGATGATGAAATTGGTAATTGTGTATGTTTTCATTTAAATTTCTTCTCTAAAGAAACATAATTGTAGGTGATGGTACCACTGGTGTTGTGGTTTTAGCTGGAGCCTTGTTGGAACAGGCAGGTGTATTATTAGATCGAGGTATTCACCCTATACGAATTGCTGATGGATTTGAACTGGCAGCACAAACGGCTGTAGAACATTTAGATAACATAGCAGAATTATTTCCTGTTTCTGCAGATAATTTAGAACCTCTAATAAAAGTAGCAATGACGACTTTAGGATCAAAAATTATTAATAAATGTCATCGGCAAATGGCTGAAATTGCTGTAAAAGGAGTTTTATCTGTGGCAGATCTTCAAACACGAGATGTCAACTTTGAATTAATTAAAGTTGAAGGAAAAGTTGGTGGACGTTTAGAGGATACTATATTGGTGAAGGGTGTGGTCATTGATAAAACTATGTCGCATCCTCAAATGCCAAAAGAACTAAAAGATGTTAAAATTGCTATTTTAACCTGTCCGTTTGAACCACCAAAACCCAAGACAAAGCATAAGTTAGATGTTACCAGTACAGAAGATTATAAAGAATTAAGGAAATATGAACAAGAGAAGTTCACTGAAATGGTGAGATTAATAAAACAACATTGATTTAATAGAACTTCATTTTCAATTAATCATCTTCATTCCGTAGGTATCGCAAGTTAAGCAAGCAGGGACTACTCTTGCAATCTGTCAGTGGGGTTTTGATGATGAAGCGAATCACCTTCTTCTGCAACAAAATCTGCCTGCTGTTCGCTGGGTAAGTTTTTGATATTATTACATCATATTAAAATTACACTGTGTAAGCTCCCATTCTTGAAATATTAAGCATTAAATATTCAGAAATGTTACCTAACTGACCAATAAGTTACTACATTGAGATATGTAGGTGGTTATGCTCAAAAAAACAAGCCTTTTCCAATATGCAGGCTTTTTTAATAAGTATTGCTGATTGGTAAGTGAAGCATTTCAGGAATAATAGAAAGAAAAATACAGTAAGGTATCCATTTGTACTAATTAATTTTTTCCCTCAAATGGAAGGATATGTGACAGCATGCCTGATCCATAGAGGAAGTCAATTTTATAAATGCATGCAGTACCAATAACTATAAATTATTTGTCTATGAAAATCTTTCTCCATTATTTTATATGTAATGTATAAATTTATAATTGAATAGCAATAAAAAAACAGATTTATCTTTTTCTCAAAATGCACTAGTTTTATAGTGCATGCTGCTGCGAGATAATACTGTCATAAGGCCACACAATTACACACAAACTACTCGACTAGCATAATAGTCCAGCGCCTAAGAAGCCGTAAAAAAACCACAAAAATATAATTTGATGTTATTTTAAATTTCCTTAAGGGTGTACTGCTCCTATCTCATAACACGGTAAAAGTATTTCAAACATAATTTCCAAATTTGATAAAATATTTCATCGAGGATTGAATAAGTATGATCTAAGAAGATAGGCAGAGGTACCTACGAAGCCCGTTGATACTAATAATTGTACTGAATAATTTACCACAAATTTAAAAATATCAAATTTTACGCTATCTTGAGGGCATTATAAATAATTCTACATTATATACTTTTGAAAATGGATTTCGTAGGTACCTCCATTTAACATTAGTGTATATAACGAGCCAAAGTTTTATTTCTTTTCATTAATAATAAGGAAGATATTTGTGAACAAAGAAGCAGTAGTTTTAATAAAATCTATATAAAATGTTCTGCACGTCAGCAAACACAATGTTTTTTTCGCACGTCCACTTTGAAATACTGTATTTACTATCTCTTTCATAACTTTCGTCTCGCAGTCTACGATTAGATTCTAGTAGAGCAGCAGTACACCCTTAAGGCGAGATTTCGACCG
Source organism: Holotrichia oblita (assembly GCA_023690525.1). Taxonomy (NCBI): domain Eukaryota; kingdom Metazoa; phylum Arthropoda; class Insecta; order Coleoptera; family Scarabaeidae; genus Holotrichia; species Holotrichia oblita. Next base: position 88,984,493 of record CM043018.1, read on the forward strand.
ACCGCATGTTCAGATTCGAAGGGAGAATAAGGGTGTACAGATGCATCACGTGTTTCCCCTTCCAAACCAGAACACTGTCAACGAGCGAATATGTAAAACGAGATTTGTTTTACGATTATATTTCTATTGTCGATTTGAATAATTTAGACGTTTTCTATGTACATTTAAGAAACACGCAGGAAAAACGTTTTAAAATAAATTTAGAGAGATTAATTTCTTGCAACTAAGAGTTAGTTATATTGAGAGGTTTCATTTTTAGTTTTTGTTTATGTCTTCAAAAGGCGAAGTGATAAATCTGTACTTTTTTTGTTAAACGTTTTCCTAACAAAGCAAGTTAAAACATATGTCACACGGTGTAGAGTATTATTTCTATGGTGATTATGAATGAATTAAAAAATCAGGAAAAATAAATAATAAGTTATTTATACTTCGTTCCAGAATAAGGAGTGATTCAAATACCGCGCCAAAACTCAGTTTACGCAGTTTAAAATAATTTAGGTGCATAAATAACTATGTACAGCTACCCGCGAAAGTATTCGTCCAGGTAAAAAAATCGCTTGTTTTACAAATAGAAGATGAGAAACGATTTCTTTCGCCACAAGTCGATTACTAACAACCAGAACGGCTTAAATGTGGAATATTTCTCTAATAAGTTAATTATGAACAAAGTTACAAGCATTGAAGTAGGCATGGAAAAATTTACCTCTGCTTTGTGGTGAAAGTTGAATTAAATTTGTGTCACTAAAAGAAAGAGTATGATTTGTTCATCCAATATTCCAAATTTGGTTTGATTATCTGCAGCGATTCCAAAGTTATGAATTTTTTACTTTACGAAGTAGAGGCAAAAATCGCGTGCGACTCGCATTACAGAGCGTTCGCACGCGATTTTCGCGTCGTTAGTGATCGATTTGTGGCGAAAGAAATCGTTTTTCATCTTCCATTTGTAAAACAAGCGATTTTTTTACCTGGACGAATACTTTCGCGGGTAGCTGTATATAATAATTTTGTTCCTCATATAATTATATCATAATATTTTAAGTATAACTATATAAATAATGTGAAAATGTAATGCTAAAAGATGATAGCCATACAATAAATGATCCTAACGAAGTTGCAGAATTATTTAATAATTTCTTTGTTGAATCTGTACGTAACATTATATCTCAAATCACTGCAAGCGATCAATTAACAAACAACGTAATTGTCTCCACTAGTATGTATGTAATGCCGTATGATGAATATGAAACACGTGAGATATTCAACAAGATAAAAAGTAAATCTACTGCGGGTCCGGATGGTGTACCAGCCGATTTATTAAAAAAAATATCAGAATATATTACTATACCAATAACATATTTGATTAATCTATCCTTCACAACCGGTACATTTCCAAATAAACTTAAGGAATCGTTTGTTATACCTTTACACAAAAAAGGTTCTAAATTTGATATAAACAATTATCGTCCACTAACGATTTCATCCAGTTTTTCGAAGATTTTTGAGTATGCAATGTTGCACAGACTACTTGGTCATTTAGACAAAAATGATATTTTATCCGCTAATCAACATGGTTATCGTGTTAATCATTCGACTTTAACTGCAATCGATGCCTTTTATGAAATAGTTATTAATAGTTTGAATTCGAAAGAATTTCCTGTGGGTATTTTTTGCGATTTAAGCCGAGCGTTCGATTGTGTGGACCATAATATTTTGTTAGCTAAATTGGAATGCTATGGTATACGTGGCGTTGTGGCAAAATGGTTCGAAAGTTATTTGAGAGGAAGGTCTCAATTTACCAATATTCGACATAAAGTACACGGTAAAGTAAATTTTATAAAATCAGCGAGTATTCCGGTTGATCAAGGTGTTCCTCAAGGTAGTGTTTTGGGACCCATTCTTTTTTTGGTGTTTATTAATGATATTTCCAGCTGTCTGACAGATTTTAATTTACTGATGTATGCGGATGACACTACCTCTGTCGTGTCTGACCCGGATATCACCATAACCGAAAAAAATGCCAATGTACTTCTTGAAAAAATGCACAAGTGGTTTTCTCAGAATTATTTGTTTCTAAATACAGAAAAAACCAAATATATGATTTTCCATAACATACGAAACAAATCGGTTTTTAATACTAGTATCTTTTCACAGAATGTTGAACTGGAATGTGTTCAGGAATTGAGGTTTTTGGGGTTACATATTGACGATACGCTTTCATGGAATAGTCATTGTAATACTTTGATCGCTAAACTCAATACATTGTGTTACCAGATACGTAATTTAAGAACAATAATTGATTTTCAATCTTTGGTATCATTTTATTATGCGAATATACATAGTAGGTTGTCATATGGTGTAGTATTTTGGGGGTCATCGTCGTACAGTCAACATGTATTTAAAGCCCAGAAACGGGTTATAAGAAGTATGGCAGCAATAGATAGGAGACACTCATGCAGGACTTTCTTTAAAAGGTGGAATATTTTACCATTATCAGCAATTTTTATATATATATATATATAATCGGAAACCTTTCTACCGCAAGGTGTAAGGTATTATTTTCTTAATTCTGTTCCACGAATTTCTTCCACTCTCTCTTATCTCTTGCTAGTGCCTTGGCTTCTGTCCAGGTCTTGTTTTTTCTTTTCAGTAATACTGCTATTTCGTCGTTCCAAGTTTTCTTTGGCCGTCCTCGCTTTTTGGTTTTATGTACTCCTGCTTCCCATACATTTCTGACTTGCCTATTTCTGTTCATTCTGCATATATGTCCAAACCATCTCAGTTGTTGTTTCTCTATAACGTTTCCGATTGGTTCAATTTCTAGTTCTTTGCGTACTATGTCGTTTCTTATTCGATTCCTTCTCGTTATTCCCTTAACTTTTCTTAAATACTTCATGTCGATTGCTTGAATTTTACTTCTCATTGTATTCGTCAATATCCAACTCTCGCTCCCAAAGGTTAAAATGGGTCTGAAGATTGTTTTGTACACTGTTAATTTTGTTCTTTCGTTTACTTCCTTCTTTCCTATAAACGGGTTACTTAGACTGTGATATAGTTTTGTCGCACTGTTAATTCTCTCCATCACTTCTATTTCGTTATTTCCTTCTCTTTGTATTGACACCCCTAGATACTTGATGACTTCTACTTGTTCAATTTTTTCTTGGTTTATTTCTATATTTACACTTTTATTTTCCCTACTCACAACCATCACCTTCGTTTTGTTCGTATTTATTTTCATTTTTCTTCTGCCCAGTTCTGCTTCCCATATTTGTATATTGTTTTGTAAATCCTTCTCTCCTGCAGCACATATCATCAGATCGTCCGCGAATGCGCATTCCGATACATATACTGGCGTTAAATTGTTATGACCGATATGTACTTTTTTTGTTTTCTTTCTTGTCGCCCTAATAACATCATCCATTATCAGTGTGAACAGTAATGGGCTCATTACTCCGCCTTGTCTTAATCCATCTTTTATTTCAAACAGATCTGATTCTATGTTGTCTTTCCTTACGTAGTTTTTGTTGTTTCTGTATAGACTCTTTATTGCTGTTCTTAATTTTACGCTCACTTTTCTTTTTCTAGACTTTCCCATACGTCTTCTTGTCTAATTCTGTCAAACGCGTTCTGTAAATCTATGAATACCATATAGATCTCGGTATCTGTTATACTCGCCTTCTCTATCATTTGCTTTATACTAAATATGTGGTCTTGTATGCTTCGCCCTTTCCTAAATCCGCTTTGCGCTTCTTCAATCTGATGTTCTATCTTTCTTCTTAGTCTTCGTTCTAGTATCCTCTCATATATTTTGAATATTACGCTTAGTAACGTAATCCCTCTATAGTTTGAACATTCCCTATTGTCTCCTTTCTTGAATAATGGTACCGTTATTCCGATGCTCCAATCTTCTGGTACTCTTCCTGTATTCCAAGCCTTATTCAAAATTTGTGTTAACATTTCCATACTCCTTTCCCCTAAATTCTTTACCATCTCTCCTGTTATCCTATCGTGTCCTGCCGCTTTTCCTCTCTTTATGCTTTTCACTGCATCTAGTACTTCTTCTATTTTTATTGGGCTGTCTTCTCTTTCTTGTATATTCTCCTTTTTTCTTTATATAACTCATCGTTTGCCTCATTTGTGTTGTACAGTTCTTGAAAATGTTCCCTCCATCTTTCCATAATTTGTACTTCTCCTGTTAGTATTCTGTTGTCTTTTGTTTTCACTTGTTTTGATCTGTGTTGTTTACCTTTCCTCAAACTCTTTAATACTTTATAAAATAATTTTTGATTTCCTTTGCTATCCTGTTGCATTCTCTTCCCAAATTCTTCCCACGTTTGTTTTTTTGCTTGTATTATCATCTCTTTTACTTTTGTTCGTTGAGTTTTGTATTCTGCATAATTCTCTTCTGATTTATTAGTTAGATATAACTTCCACTTTTCTTTCTTAACTTTTACTTGATTTTTTATTTCTTGGTTCCACCATTTTGTTTGTTTCTTCTCTTTGTTTATTGAAGTTTTTCCACATATTTCTTTCGCTGCTTGTAGGATGTGGTCCCTGAAACATCCCCATAATTCTTCTAGCCCCATGTCTTCCCACTGGTTTGCATTTTTCCCTGTCTCTATTTCCATTTGCTGTCTAAAGTTATTTGCCACTTCTTCTTCTTGTAACTTATACGATTTTATGGTTTCCTTTATTCTTACTCTCTCCTGTATTTCTTTCTTATTTTGTTGCCTTTTTGATTCTAGTCGTACTCTTGCTTCCACTAAATAATGATCACTATAAATTTCGGGGCCTCTTCTTACTCTTACGTCTGTAATATCTTCTCTAAATGTCTTATTAATGAGTATATAATCTATGATTGATCTCTCGTTCCTTCCTATCACTTCTCTTGTATATTTGTGTATATCCCTGTGCATATAAAATGTATTTGTCACTATCATATTTTATATATGAACTTTTAATTCTAATATTCAGAAACAGAAGTGACTTCTCGTGCAATAGTGATGTTCACTCTTACAACACTAGAAAAGGGTCTCATTTTCATATACCACAGTTTAATTCCGACTTAGTGAAAAGATCGCCGCGTATTCTGGGTTTAAAAGTTTTCAACGCTCTGCCTCAAGATATTAAATCAAAGAATGGAGAAAAACAATTTAAGCACGCGATCAAAGCATTCCTTTTGCGAGAATGTCTGTACTCGCTGGACGATTATTTTAATTTGTGTAATAAATGTAATTTAGTTATTTAGTTTTATATGTTAACCAAATTTAGTAATTATATACAAATTTAGTAATGTATTATTATGATATGTAATATTGACTTATCTCACACATTTTTGAAATGTTTCCGAGATCAATAAAATTTGAATTGAATTGAATTGAATAACGGGAAAATGTTATAATAATGAAACAAAAATACAAAACGTTGAGAGGTTATACTTGCATACTAAAAAGTAAACAAATATGACCAATATCGCATACATTATTTTCAGTATTGAACTTGCCAGCGCAATAGCCAATAAAATCCCTCAAAAATAAGTAGGTTTTCGGCGCGGTATTTGAATCATCTCGTTCTTATTCTGGAACGAAGATAGTACAGTTAGGTCCTACAAAAATAATAATAAATTTATTCTTGAGAGTGAATCGAATATATTTAATTACGGTATGAGTAAAACAGAGAATGTTTAGGATGAAGCATACTTTTTTCTTATTTGATTCTTTTGTAAAAGAACATATTTGGCAGAAGTCGGCCGCTTAAACGTCACCAGGTCCGTATAAACTTTTGTGTCCTCATATTAATCGTTCCGTTTTGTTTTGTTTTTTTTTTTTTTGTTCTTTTCAATGAAAGTGAGTAAGTAAAAGGGTGATATAAGTAAATAAAACATACATGTATATTTTCCGTTAAATAAAAAGTGTACAAAACCAAAAACAAATTCTCTATATATATGATAACAAAACAAAACATGAATCTCTAATAGGCATATAAATTTTAAAAAATAACAGTATTTTCTAATTCACAAGAAACAAAAATTAACTCTCTATAAGAAAAAATGGATATTGGAAATTAAAATAAAACAAAAAAAATGATTATCGAATGTCTTTGTTTCTGTTGTAAAATTACCCATTGTCTAGAAAAATTATTCCAAAAAACGATAAACAAACCACAACAATAATTGTCACAAACTTCGTATAATATTCAACACTAGACAGAGTATGTATATAAAAAAGCGCACTATTCACCGCGTAAGCACCGTGTTTTCCAGCCGCGAAAGAGAGACGGAATTGGCCTAGTCCACTGAGAAGGACCTAAGTGGGAGCGTATTCCCCTCACAAGTCTAGGCGGCGATCCTTGCAAATTTTTCGGTACAAGGTGTTTTCTTAGACGTATTACTCAACTACAGATTTTTTTAGAGCTATTGGTATTTTTTATAAAATAAATGAAAGCCAGTTCTAGAACTGTACAGAAATATTTTGCTTTATTTTTTACCACACACTGAATAATAATATGTTGAAATTGTCTAATTTCAACAATATTTGCGATTTTTTATAAGAATCCCCTAATGAAACACATAGAAAAAGAGTCTGTACAGTTCAATAATAATTGTTTCTTTGTGACTACAAAAAAAAATCAGATTAATCTATCTATCAACAAAGGAGAAATTTGTCTAGGAAGCAACGTCGTTTACTGCTTGCATTTGCCAGCCGAAATCTCGCCTTAATATAAGCAAAACTTATATATTAATGTAATCATCAATAATTAGTTTACGCTTTTGTGTTCCTTATAAAGTAGGTATTTCTGAATTTTAGGTTGGTGGTCCCGAAATAGAATTAATTGCTATTGCTACTGGCGGTAGAATTGTTCCGCGTTTCGAAGAACTCACTCCTGATAAGCTTGGAAAAGCTGGTCTTGTCCGTGAATTGTCATTTGGAACCACAAAAGATAAAATGTTGGTTATTGAGGAATGTTCTAACTCGAGAGCGGTAACAATCCTAGTTCGTGGTGGTAATGCTATGCTAGTAGAGGAGGCTAAGAGAAGCTTACATGATGCATTATGTGTTATCAGAAGCTTAATTCAGGTAATAAACATGTAATGTAAAATACTTTATTGAATTAATTACATCATTGTATTTAAACTCAAGGAACCCAGAATTGTCTATGGAGGTGGTGCTGCTGAAATATCATGCAGTCTGGCTGTTGCAGCACATGCAGATCAATTAGCATCTCTGGAACAGTATGCTTTTAGAGGTTTCGCTGAAGCTTTAGAATCAATACCGTTATCGTTAGCTGAAAATAGTGGTTTGTCAGCAATACATGCATTAGCTGAGGTGAAAGTAAGTATAATTTTATATACAATGATCATTCTCATCGATCTTTATAACTAAAATTGTAATTTTGGTTGTTCTGAGAGCACTATAAAAAATTCTAAAGTTGCCAAAACATATCAATAAATTCATACTTCTCGACATAAAATATATATATTGAAATCTTGTATTACAGGCTAAACAAGCTGGCGCTGGTGATCCTGCATTAGGTATTGATTGCATGCAAACTGGAAATGCAAATATGAGAGAACAACACGTTATCGAATCTCTAAAATCAAAGAGACAACAAATCAAGTTGGCAACACAATTAGTGAAAATGATACTAAAAATTGATGATGTTCGTTCATCTAATGACTCCCACGGACTATAAAAGACAATTTGCTAATATTGTTCACTTACAGTAGCATTTAATTTCAATTTAATTTGGTATTAATCACACTTATCAGCTTGTATCTGTCACCTATTTAATAAACACTAATTTAATAAAAATCTGCTTTTAGGTACTTATTCTATAATTTTTTTTTACTTTTGGGAAAAACTGATACCTTCACCTCATCAAGAGCATTTAAGTAACCTTTTATGGACAGTTTTAGCTATCAATTTCAATGTATTCATTCTTATATTAAAAAATTCGTTAACTATGGTGGAAAAAACTAAAACATCATAAACCAGCATTAAAGTACCGATGTTAGACCATAGCTATTTGAGAAACACTGACTTGGACAATTAATATTATTATTAATCTAAAATTAGAACACGCCAATTACTAAATTTACGTCATATCTTTGTATGAAACAAAGACTTCTTAATAAAATGTATATGTAACCTACAATTTAGTCTAAAATTTAGATTAGATTCTCTAGAACGCTTTTCCTGACTGTTACTAGTTGGTACCGTCAAACGATTTCTGATGATTTCTCTTGTAGATCACATGTCCGTTTTCGGACTTGAAGGACTACAGTCACAAAAATAAATACCATTGAGGTAGAATAGGTAGGGAGACGACATCACGTGGTTAAAACGAGTACAGGTCGGCCATATTGGTACTACACTTACGTCAAACACGTAGATTATAGTGTATGTTTCATGTATGTTTGCATTAATTGTTTATTACAGTTATATGATATAGTAAACTATTGGAAGATATTATGGTTTCTTGTGCTCTACGTAGTTGCAACAGTAGAAACAGCGTTGAAAAGAAGAATTCATCTAAAATAACATGTCATAGGTCAGTGTATGACACAAAAACAATGTGCAGGGCCGTAATTGGAAAATTTCAATTGGTGCCCCTGTATGTAGGTGCATAAATAAACTATTACTTATTGAGTGTTTATATTGTCAAATATGCTTCATAGCCTCTCCTTAGTATACTAGCTCAATGATAAATACAGATTAGGACAATTAATACTCCATTTCTAACTATATATGACACTAATTGAAAATTGAATTACAATTTATTGCTCCGTGTTAATAATAATGGCGCATTATTAGGCGGCATTTATCCGAAGAATGCTTTACAAACCAATTAGTTACTAAGCGTAAAATCGTTGCTTTCGTAACCTTTTAGTTTTATTTATGTGTCAACAAGTGAACGAAAGTAATGGGCGAAAAAAAAAGTCAGATCAATTTAAATTATTAATTTTGCCGACCACGATCACAATAATTGAAAATTACTGGTTTGACCCATTCACTCAGTTCAAAAGAAAACGTCTATTATACAGTACTCGTGAAGGAAATAATACGCTCATTTATGTCTTTCTACACTTCATTGGCGCTTTGTATATAAAACTGGAATACATATGAGAAAAACTAATAGTTTCTTCGCTACATATACATAACTATTCCTTACAGAATTAGCAAATCGGTAAAAATATCAGTCGCTTGCTTTTAAAGCCTTCAAGTTGTGTTGAGTTTACTAGTTTTCGCTGTAAAGACCATATTGTAAAACATTAAAAAATATGTGTATTGATATTCATATATTGGCTCGTCCTTTACTTACTGTTTACCGATACTCGTATATAATTCTTCTCTATAAATTTACTTCCCTATCAGCACCAACTGTCGCATTAGTCACAGATGTCAAATGACTAATACATGACACAATTAAAAAAAAACCTCTGTTTTTTTACGCCAATTTAACGTCTCTCGTTAAACGCCAATAAATGTGGTTAATTACCTATATGGCGACCTACACAAGTAGACATATACATATATGACAATAAGATGATTTTCTTTGGGTAGATATATGGTTCGTAATGTTTTAAGTTTTTGAATTTTGTGCCATACATGAAAACTAATATATACAATTGATAGATAATATATACATAGATAGATAATATATACAACACTAGTGTAATAAGTGTACCGTAGCAGACCAACGATGGACCAACGTAATGTAAAATAGTTGTCATATTACAATTTATATTAATATATTATACAACGTAAATGTCAAATAAATAACAAAATACAATTCTCTTTCCATTACTATAAATACTACGGATACGTGCGAATGTAAAACAAACCGTATAGTAATGATACTTCGCAATACTGTAATATCTAGGTATGTGTATTACATGGATAGCGGAAAATACTTCAATATATGACAATGATATATTTTTTTATTTATACATAGGTACACATTTTGGAAAAAGTTGAAAAGTAAAAGAAAATCTTTTAAACTGAACATTTTTCATGTATAGTCGCCCAAAAAATTAACGTCTCCACCTTTCAATATGCGTATATAATATTATCTTCCATTTGCCGGCGTAGGTAGTTCGGTGAGTCTCGGATATATCCTACCGCCTAAGCCTTGAATATTAAACAGCAGAACAATTGCAGCAGGTACAAATATTTCCAGGGAAAAAAGTTTTGAATGCATTAGTATCAACTGCCGCTGAATGTGTGTACGATAATCAAAGCACGATATTCCGTATTTTAAAATATAAAGGCTTTCCGTATTCGTATCACTAATAGTAATTATCTCTAATACCTACTAAGAATAAAATGAGTTGTAATGGATTTGTATGACAGTTTTCTTATTTCAATATACGAATCGTACTTAATTACTCGTAAATTTTATTTTAATTAATCTGGAGATAAATATATGTAAATAGTTTTCTTGCGCTTTGTTCTAAACACACAATCTATAACTATTAATGATGTTTATACCAATAAGTTTATAATGTAAAAGCAGAATTACGTGACACCTACACAATTTGCATATTTGAACTGTATTAGTATGACCCATGAACTTATTTATTACCCATCTATAATTTCTTATATACAGTATACGGCTAAAATATATTGAAAGTTACAAGTCAAATCTTACTAACTTATTTAATTAATAGCATTATTTTACAAATTTAAAAAAATGACTGGGTTATAATAATTAAATACTGTATATACAGTCGGAATCACGAAAGAAGAACCCTGCGACTCAAATTGCCGCGTCTAGTAACGACACACATTCCGAAAATTATTGGTCAAGATACTTTAAAAGATAAAAACAACATAAACGTATGTCATTCGTCCGTAACATATCTGTAGGACAGACGTTTCGTTGACTTGGTGTCCCCAGCAATGTACAGTGATGTGCTTTAGTACTAACTGAAAGTGCCATAAAACTTTTTAAATTTAACCCTTATGTACGACGATATAAAGCCGACTGTCCTCGAGCGGTGAGTCAGTATTAAAGCACATCACTGTACAAGACAAAGATAGAATGTACCCAGAATGATATTTCTATACCAACTACAGATAACCGCACTTCGAGACGTATGTAATTTGATTAACGTTGCTTTACTGGTTGTCGAATTTCAAATAGGTTATGTTTATAATCTATCACTTGTATTATAACTGACGTTAACCTTAAAGTTTGACACTTTGTTATATGCGCGCCATTGCAATTTTGAAATATTACCGGAAGTACGATATCTAATATGACGCTGAAGTACCGATTTGATTCGTAAATTAATTTATTGATGACTCAGGGCTCTTCTTTCGTGATTCCGATAGTACATAGTGTCTCAAGCAGTAGTGGTAAGTCCCTGCAGTTTATGAGAGAAAACTAAATACATGTGTAATTCTCTTTATATAAAATTCATTAACATCAATGAAAACGTAAATTATTGACAAAAGAAACGCATTCACAAAGTACTCAAACTGTACTTATACTTACTATTACAAATATAAGTTTGTTATCCGAATAACATGGAAACAAATTACCGAACCGTAATTTTAAATTAGGCTAAATTAAAATAAATATTAAGAAGCGTTTAATAAAAGGTTTTGCGATAAAGGCCTCCAATATAAGAAACTGATCGGAATGATATAGAGATATAGGTAGTTGTATTCATTTACATATACGTTACATTATTACACATAATTATTTAATATAGTTGTAATCACGAAAGATGATCCCTGCGTCACTTACATATAACTCAATCAACACATTCAAAGAATAATTTTCATATCCGAATATGTATTTGTATGACAAGGACAGCCTGGATGACAGTTTGTATTTCGAAACTTTGCCTAGCACAGACGTACGGCTCGTGCAATTCACTTGAATAAGACAAAGACGAGATTAGTTCGTTGTCTGCGCTTAAGCTATATATTTCCGCTTCTTGACTTAAAAATTTGACATACATTTGACAATGCATCTCCGTAGACATTTGATGGAACTGTCATTGATTTCGTCCTTACAAATACGTATTTGTTTAACAATTTTTTGAAGTAATTTTTTTTAAACTATAATGGCAATACATAGTAGAACATTACGGTAAGTACAATTGCAACAACTTATTTTAAATATTTACGGCCTGTCAATAAATCCCCACGCACTTAACCCAAAAAAGAAAAATGTCACATTAATTCAGTGACATTTTAAAATCATAAATCCCTAACCTGAATAATATCTGGTCATAAATGATAACGTATTTAACAATATGTATTATTATTATAGTTCTCGTACAAAAAATATTGTACAAACTTCGTGCGTGAAACATTTCGCGAATTCGTGTCCATAAAGCGCTCGCCTTCGGCTCGCGCTTTAAACTGGTCACTCATTCGCGAAATACGATTTCATGCACTTGGTTCGTAAATAACTATTAGTTATGTAGGTATTCTTTAATAGTTGAGTATATTATTCAACGAGCATTTGATGATAGCTATTAAGACACGAGTATGAAAATTACAATACGAGGCGCAGCCGAGTACTGTAATACACTATTTATATACGAGTTGCATACACTTTTTTCTACGACCCCATAATATCATACGTATTTCTTTCATTTTTACTATATTTAAATCATATTTAAATAGACACAGAGAACTGTCAAGTTTAATTAACTTTTATATCTGTCAGATATGTAGTCACGGCCATATTGAATATTGGAATGTCGCATTCCTATTGGATATAAACTTGTATCGTATTGAAGAATATTCCTATTGGAATAAACTTGTATCGTACTGAAAATCTGTATTGTAATGGACATCATTAAAGTACAGGTTCAGCATAATAATAATAATAATAATAATAAATAATAATTCATGCCTTAGCAAATAAAGTATGGGAGTAGAAAAAATATATAATGTAATGTAATTTTGAATATATAACATTTACCAAAAGGAAACAGCGGTACAACTTTTTCAAATAACTTTCTTTCGTATTGTTAAAAGTAACACTTGCCCATTCACAATGAATTTTTCAAAATTGTCGCAATACTGATGATCACGTGAGACACTAAACTTAATTTTTAGGTTTTCCCATATGCAGAAACGATCTCCTATATAGTACTTTTGTAACTCTTATAATAAGTTTTCCGATATGTTGCAAACTTTATGGCCCACGCTGTATATGTGGATCTAAATGTTTCAAGATGAAAAAATACATTTCCAAAACGTTTTGTCACACTAAGGCAGTGAATTAATTATGTATCTAACAAAAATCGAAAAATCAAACATGCTTTTATTAAAATATCCAGCAGAATTTTATTTCAAAATATGTATTTATTTCACATCAGGTTCTCATATGTCAAATAATATCATAAATACAATGTACCAAATAATGTTAATAAAAGTATTTGCAGACAGAACTGGAACCCGGTGCAAATAAAAGCTATACTTATTTCAGTCATATCAACACAACTATTTCTATATTCATTTTCTCTTTCTAGAGTAAATAAAGGCATTACCATTTCTTTGTTATAGTAGCTTCAATACTGTTAAATCCGAAAAGAAAATGATAAATTATTCAGTTATCAATTACAATGATTTTTTCGATATTAGAAGTAGAAGGTGCATCTCTATCTTCAAGCTTCCTCTTCGGATTGCGTACATTTTCCAGTGATGGCGGACCTAAATACCTTCTAAGTGCAGCATTTCTTCTCATATAAACGTCTAAACCATGTTCTGGAATAGTTTCATATGTGTTCTTAATATAACATATCACATTATAAGAGGTGTAACATTTCTCTTCCTTTAAAGCATTGCTGCTTAACAAATGTGCTACTATATCTTCAGCATCTGTTTTTAGAATTTGTACTTTATATAATTTAAACCAAGAATCTAACAATTTAATTAAAGTTAAATCAACTTCCTTCTTCTTTGCATCATCTATAGTTTTATATATTTCTGTACACGCACGTTTTAGAGAAAAGTATTCAGGTTCTGCTGATCTAAGGCAATTATCACACATAGTTTTGCATTGTATGTTATTATTTTCCTCAAAATGAAAGCCTATTAATGCATGCCGACATTTTTTTAGATTTAAACTGTAGTTCAACACATCTGAAGCTCCTTGAATATCTTTTTTTGATTTTGCAAAACCAGTATGTTTTAAATAGTCTGACAATCTATATAACACTATACATGTTGCCGGTTCTCCATCTCTTCCAGCACGTCCTGCCTGCTGGTAAAGATCTTCAATTGTTTTAGGCAAACTGAAATGGATTACGAAACGTACATCCGGTTTATCAATTCCTAAACCAAACGCGATAGTTGCGACCACAATTTGATAAGAATTTTTCATCCATTTATTATATAGTTTAACTTTCACGTCACTAATTAATTGAGCATGATATACACAAACACTCACTCCTATTTTTCGTAAAGCTTTTGCTATATCTTCACATTCCTTTATTGAAATTGCATAAATTATTCCTGAACTACTTTGAAAATCTGTTATAATTTTATTAAGTAATTCTATACATTCATCGAATTTACTAGGTTTAGAAATTACCTTATAGCATAAGTTTGGCCTGTCAAATGGGGCTTTAATAACAGTTGCAGCTGCTATTTCTAACATTTCACGAATATCATTTAAAACAAATGTTGTAGCAGTTGCAGTTAATCCAATAAGTGGTACACCTTCAAAGAGATTCTTTAACAATCCCAAATATCTGTAATCTGGTCGGAAATCATGACCCCATTCAGAACAACAGTGAACTTCGTCAATTGCTATTCGATTCAAATTTCCAGCTTTGTAACATATTTGTAAAGCAGATACAAGTTTCTTACTTTTAACTAGCATCTCAGGTGAAATATACAACAATTTTATTGGAGGTCCTATTTTCTTATTCAAGTAGGCATAAACATTTTTCTTAGTTTCCGCACTTTCACCACTAGCCATTTTATATGCAATTATCCCTAAACTTCTCAACTTATTTATTTGATCATCCATTAATGCTATTAAAGGTGAAATTACTAGTGTTAACCCTGATTCAATCACTGCAGGTAACTGATAACACAGCGATTTACCTCCTCCTGTTGGCATTAATAAAATTAGGTCTTTCTTAGATAATGTTGCATTGATAGCAGCAAGTTGATGTTCTCGAAAGTTTTGTAAACCAAATGTTTTCATTAACACCTCTTTGATTTTTTCACTCCATGGAAATTCATCGATCCAGACCTCCCACGTTTCTTGCTCATCTGCTATCTTCTTATTGTAGATGTTTCTCAAATCATCTCTTTTTTGTTTTAATCCTCGAATTAATTGGTCTAACTTATCCTTCTCAAGAGAATGTCTTTTTATTTTCGCATTAATGGCCTCTATTTGTTTTAAAACCTCTGCACTCATTTCAGTAGTTCATTCGATAGCTTAATATGAATTTTGGTAAACTGTCCTGTTACTATCAGTAAGTTACTTTACAAACGTCCAATTATATATTATATATATTTAATACCGGGATTATGAGAAATTTATATTTTCATTCATGTATTTATTACTTACTATAAATTATTATAGAGTAGATTCGCGTATAATATAACCCCTATGTACGACGATATATGTATAGCCGACTGCCCTCAAGGAGATATTTCGCTTTCGGGTACAACTGTTGGAGTACTCCCGAGTTACTCCGGAGCACTCCAGTCAGGTTTGTGCGTGTTCGAGTATCACGAGTTTCATGCTTCGGTACTGCACCAATTTCCTCGTCCCTTTCCCCTGAAGCACCTACCGATTTTTTGGTGCTTCACACTCCAATGTTTTGTTTACGCAGGATCAGCTGTCACTTCTGTCAAACAGCAAATCACGTTCGGGTGGTTTCTGCTTCGGAATCAATCGGAGTACCGCGCTCTCGGAGCACTCCAAGAGCTTGATACACTGCACCCGAAAGCGGCTTTTGGTTTAAGGTTGCGTGGTCGAGTAAAATGGCGGGAAAAGTGCTCCATATACGACAATGGTAAAATTTTGATGCAAGATTTTTTAAAAATTACAACTATGATTGATGAAAAAAAATTATAGGAGTAACTAGCATACTGTTATCGAGGTAATGACATATTTTTAATTTAAATAATGTGGTAACTTCTAGCAGAAAAAAAATCTTAAAGTTTAGGTTTGTGTGTACATCGTAAGAAAATGCATTATATTACGAAAACTACAAATCAGACTCATAAACTGTTTATGTTAAGTACTAGGTAGGTAACAAGGCTATAGATTACGACAATAAAATTACATTAATCTGTTATAAATAAACAAAAATCTTGCATCAAAAATCAGTCTTCTGGCCAATTCACCTAAAAGTGTCGCAGCTCGGGATGTGCCAGAATTACTTAAAATGGATAGTGTAGCAATTTTTTAATAGATGGCGCAAATAATTAACAAACCATAAACAACAAAAATTATTAATAAATACGGCATAAAAACAAACTATAGGTATATTATAAAAGTAGTTTTAAAACTAAACCGCGATTTGTTTCTGTACTCAATTGTTATAAACCCATTTTTTTATTTAACCTAAAACTAATGAAATGCATCAGTGGCCGATGACGTCATACATAATTTTACGTCAACTTTAGATTTTTTTGTAAATATTACAAACGATGTTGTATGGATTGGCGTGCATCATTTCCACAACGTTCATAGAAAGAATTATCAGAATCAATTCTTCTTCAACTATTTACAATTAAATATGTATAGATTTTTGTAGAGTGCCTTAAAATAACCTTTTGAAAATGTTGCCGACACATTCAGTAATAATAAAACAAATGTTGCAATTCCGAAGAGAAAAAAATGGTAAAAATCGGAGCAAAAACAATAAATAGTGTTCTTTATGATGAATGAATAAGTTTCTCGTTTTAATAGAATAAGAAAACAAAAGTATTTATTATAATAACAAATCATAATAAAAATTTATAAAAACCTCCATATTCGAATTATAACAACACATAGTGAAATGTTTGCCTAATGTCATCCCAGAAATATGTTGGCTGCGTATGTGTGTAATATATTATGCTGTTTAGGTTTTCTGACTACTACTAGATATTTGTCATATTTGGGAATGTATAACCTATATCTCTGCCTATATCTAAAAAGAAAAATGCTTAGCAGCGCTGAGTTAATTTTCGTTGTTTATAATGATTATACTAATTAATGCGATCTTCCGCTGTTGTACTGTTGTTTCTTGTCCCACATTTCATTGGTCGTGTTCAGTTAGCATATCGGTAAATCACCGGTAGATACAGATTAGTAAAGTAGTGAACTGAATGCCTACATGGTAAATATTGTACTATTAGCATACAGATATTCAGTGCGATACTTCACTAATCATTACTTACCGCTGACTAATCAATGTGCTAACTGAACACGACCATTGTTAGAGTGGTGTACATATTTTTTGCCGAAGTGTGATTAGAACAAGCTTCAAGTTTTCTTTTATACAAGGTCAGCTGCTAAGAGGTCGTAATCTAATAACACTAATTATTAATTGTTATTGTCATTTTTCTTTGATTTAGGTATATTATTATAACAGTAAAGGATGTTTAAAATTATTATAACTATTATAGGTAGTATTGTATCAAAACTGTATAGGTATATCTACCTATTATACCAATTATAATCCTAGACCATATAAGGTTTCATTATTTTGCTTATGATTAGATTTATTTGAAAGTTTCGTTCCTTCTCGGGAACTTCACGACAAATACACGAACGGATTCGATAGTTTGATCCGAAATTTTATGACATATGACTTTTATATACATCTTTTTCCTGCATTTTTCTGCTTGTTTGATCTTTTTGGTGGACATTTTGAATATTTATTGTGAAATCCGTTATATCACAATTATTTTGAAAAAGCTAACTTTTCATTAAGAAAATATTAACTATCTCAGAAATTAACGATAGGGAATGGTTAATAAAAATGAAAGTGCATACCGTGTCCTTCTGTTTCTTAATATAAAATAAAGATGTTCCATTTAAGTAAGATGAGAAAATAATGCATTTGTGTTTTGAATCTCCCTATACACAGTTTTCGCAATATTAGCAAAATATCGCTTTGCTATAAAACTGTAACAATATAAAAAGGTCATTCCGGTACAAAAAGAATTTCAAGTTGTTTCGTGTAGAATGCACAGGATATAATTGATCACAACTTCTGAAATACTCGGTATAACTCAATGAAACCTTATATAAATGAACGAGGAAGATATGCTTAATTTAAATTTGAAATAATATATAGTGTATCCCATATAAAAAAAAATGT
Organism: Holotrichia oblita; assembly: GCA_023690525.1. NCBI lineage: Eukaryota > Metazoa > Arthropoda > Insecta > Coleoptera > Scarabaeidae > Holotrichia > Holotrichia oblita. The sequence continues at coordinate 89,002,794 of CM043018.1, forward strand.
ACCTATGTTTGGTTCACCCTGGCAATATGAAACGTCCGTACATACGAAAATAATTTTAAAATTAATATGCCTCACCCTGTATATCTTATTTACAATCCTTACAAATACTACACTAAAAATGTAGGTAACTACAATAATAACTATGCAATAAATAATTATAAGTGAGAGAAGTAAATAATTTAAGGTTATAGTACATAAATGTTTCCTAAACGATAATCTTCCAGAAACTTGAATATGAAACACTACACTTTATATAAACTAAAATCATCAAACACAAGATTGATTGAGCGGAAAAAGTGCATTCAGAAGCGGTTACTAATAGTTGCCAGCTGTCAAATCCAAACGCTCAATAATTACATATGTATGAGCAAAAAACTTGTGTGTTGGTTGAATAAACACAACTATTATTAAATTTTATATAATTTGCTGGTAAGGTAGCGAGGTAAATAGAGAGATAAATAGAAACGAGATGTAAAATAGCATTTACATATATGTATGTTACAACATTTGGCAATATACTTGGGTATTTTACGGTGTTTCTATATCTAATATCGTATCTATATACTTACATACCTATATCATCATATCATATATTGTATGAATATGTGATATGACGAATTCCACGTGAATGTTTTCAATTATAATTTCAATTTTCAACAGTGACATCTATTGATAGAAAGCTCGAAATACTTCCGAGTCTATAAACGCGGATAAAGTGAATACTATGACCCTCTATTGTCTGCTAGATTAATTATAATGACTCCCACTACAAATATCCTATCCCCTCCAATTGCCTCGTACCCTTAACGCAAGGAGCATATCATATAAGAGTGACTCATTCCACGTTAAAAATTGGACCCTACTAGCACACTCTGACGGGCATATGGCGTACTAAATTCGTAAACAACCGCGATGGCGGCATTTTTAAATTACTATATTTTCTTTTGGTACTAAATATGCTCTAAATACGTGTTTCGATCTTATTTGATCTCATCAGTGCGATATATCTATAAATATAGAAATCACAGACACGTATTTACGTGCATATAAATAAAAATTAATTGAATAACTTAATTTGTGTCTTAGACATGCATAAGCTGCCTAACCTTTCTCGAGTTTTGATTCTTGGATCTATCATTAGAAAACCGACAAATATCATCATGAAATTTCCTGATAATTAAACTCATAGATATATTTAACAATTGTTCTTGAACTAAAGGTTGATCGCTGTTAACACAAGTGTACCATGAAAAACTAACTTTTCGCAAAGTTACCAACATTTTTTTCTGAATAGAATTTACATGATCAAACGATTTCAACAACACAACCATTCTATCGTAAATGATATTAATATGTAATACCAAACTAAGAGTGGGATAAAGAAAACTAAAAGTATGATGGAGTTCTACATTAGCAGAAAATAAAGAAGATTTACAAACCTATCACGTTCAGGTAAATTAAGCTTTCTTAGAAAAAATCCACATATGTATGTAGATAAGGTGACAACTTGATAATTTAAATCATTTTCATCATTACTTGGAACATTTAGAGAAGAATCTTCTAATTCATTCTTATTGAACGTACTATTTCTACCACTTTCAGGTTCAATAGAAGTCATAAATGATTGTAGATGAGATATGTCCACTATCTTGCTCACAATTGAATCCGATAGAATGAGAAGACACAAAATTATTTAAAATACAAGTTTTAAAATTGGCAACAAATTGATGAAAACTTGGATTTGTATTAAGACCATAACACTGACATAATACACCAAGCAGATTCTCTAAGCGATCTTGATTAATGATCTTGTTTGCAAGTGTCCAGTTTATTGCACAACAAAATAAAACCTCGAAGAATATGAATCCAACTCACTTTCACTGGTAGTGATTTTATGACAGTACTGTAGGTAAGTTTCAAGTACGGTGTGCTACAAACTTACGTAACTTTCAAATTGATAGTGCTCAATTTTTTCAAGGCTTTCATACTACAATTTTAAGTATTCTGATTTACAAGTAACACAACAAGTCTATGATTGGAGCCTAAATCTGCATAACTTAGAACTTTGAATAGAGTTTAACCATACCTGTTCTCTATCATTAGAAGGGAGGGTGAAAAAATGTCTAAAATATTGAAATAATATCGACTTTCGCAACCTGGAATTTTACATTTGTATTTGTGTATACTTGAAAGTCTTAAAAATAAATTTTTACCTAATTATTACAATGAATTATTATTAGGTACTCCAGCAACAATTATTAAAATAAAACAAGTAAGAATAACAAAACTTACCCAAAACTTGTTACTGTTTTCTTTATAACTGATATAACCTCACAAAATAATTTGTAAACACTACTAATTTGTAGATATTTTCGTTACCATGCACTGTTGCCATATCGCACAGTTTTATAGCTAACCATATTTATTCAGATTTCTTGTTAATAAGAACAATAAAAAAACGTTTTTGTCACAATAACGCTAAAAACTTTCTCATTCTTCATATTAAAACCTTCTTTGATGTTTGATTATCATCCCTTTAGATACAAAGCTTACAAAGATTTGGCAACAATACAATATTTAGTACTCCATATGAATCAAAGATAGCGCGCACATCTTGCCCGAAATTTCAAATTTGAACGAAATGCCCGTGGTTTAACGGATAAACATCTCCTAGCGGTTCATAGCTTTGCGTCTGTAGGTACACGTTGACGTATACAACCAATTTTACTTATTTATACTTTTTACTTATTTATAACAAAATAATTTGGAAAGCTGTAAAAAATGCTGTTAACAAGGCATTATTTACGCCACAAAAGAATAATGGTGTTGTTGGAAATCAATTTCAATTTCACTACTGTTAATTTCATATTGCGATATATTGAATATAGAACTATCCGGTATGATGACATTTTGTTATGATAAACCTAACCTCACTTCTTTCGTAAATGGACGAACGGAAACGGACAAAGATCAACTTCAACCAACTTTATCCGTCAGCGGATAGACTGTGAAGCGCACTAAAATAACGCGTTGCGATTGGTCAACGGATACCAATGAACTCACCTTGAGTCCATAGTGAGTCAGTACTTGTCAGTACGTAACTATTGACCATCTCAACCTTATAGCGTTTTCCACTCGGACATTGCACTAAAAGTGCACTAACTCGGTGTTGGCTGTTCCACTGGTCTTAGCACTCGCTGCAAGCAAAAATGTTACGTGTTCCACTGGTAAATTTCGTGCTGCTTACGTAGAAGTGACGACATGTGAGCGTCACTACATTTGACCTTGAGTGCCAACGATTAACCCTAGTAAAGATAGGAAACTTGGAACGCCGGCATAACGTAAACAGCATCATCTACTTTTGCCGCATCAAACTAGAATTAAATCCTCTGTCAAGGCGGGAAATTCAAGTGTGGGATAATTAAACTTTATACATATTCTAAAATATAGCAACGTACTAAACTAAAAGATAATGTTACTAAATAAGTCATTTTACTACAAATTGTCATTGAAATATAAGAAGACGGTAACAATGTTAAAAAATTATTATTACCTTTTGCGTGTTTTTAAATGCAACTCGTGCGCGGATTTTACAATCGAATCAAAATTGATATTTCTTGTGTCCAGACCTCTCAATGTGCTATTAATCTTTTTTAAATAACTAAAAAACCACAATATTTATTATAATTCTGAGCAAAACATGAATGTGCTCTCTATACTCGTTACATACAATATCAAGAGAAAGGAACAGATATCCTTTCATTACGTTAAAAATTTTACCTTTTAAACCATATATAGATATTTTTGGTGCTTATAAGTCATGCACAAAAGTGTCCAATATCAAAATTATATACATACACAAAATTTCACCTGAAACAATATAATAATATTTACACGGAAATTAAATCGTACAAATTCTTACCAAAACACAAAATAAACAGAGAAATATTAAAGAAATTTGATCAAATAAAAAAACCATTCAGAAAAGGCGTCCATCGTTGAAGTTATCTATCAAATTACAAAAAGAAAGTAGAAAGGACATGTTTCCACATCAGTTGAACATGTAGAAATCTACTCTGAAACTTACGGCTTATTTGTATGCGTCAACTATAGGTTGCGCCACAGAATAACCAGAAGGGACACGACCCGATCATGGAATTTATGCGCATGACCGTAAATCGCCATGTTGAAAACTCACAATGTTTATGTTTACGTATTGTGTGTTTACTAAGGCTACAGTTATTTTTAATTTATTCTAAATTTCACTAAAATCTTATCGCCGGTGGTGTAGTGTTCGCTCCTGCAAAAACAATACGAGGGATATAGCTTCTTCCTGTACCCTAAAAATGATAAACTGTAAGTGTTTTGTTACATTGGACAACTCAATTTTTGGTCTTTTGCAGTGCTTTGGAATGGCTAAAAGTATGTAAGCGTGAAGATTTGTTAGAAAGAGGTATTAATTGGAGAGCTATATAATACCTATGTATGTGGAAAACATTTTGAAGATAGAATGTTTTTAAATTTCACGTAAAATCGTTTGAAACTGCATGCCAACATTATTTATTTGTGATCCAGCGAAACCATTAACAGCTATAACATTAGGTGTGAATTATAAATAATAACTTTTGACCAATTTATGCTTAATGTTACTGAGCGATGAAAGTATACCAATTTATTGTAAAATATTACAGTCGATGCATCACCGACAAAGTGTATTGTAGAGATGGATGAGACTGTACCTATTAGAGCACTTATAATGTTTTCAGATTGTTGTAATAAATATGTTACGTAAATAGCCTTTGTTTTATTATAAAGAACTAAGAATTCTCAAGTGTGCATTATAAGTTCAAGTAGTTTTCATCTATCCGTTCTTACAAGTTACGATAGTTATAATATCCACGTACATATGTAAATACATATGAATTTACTAATTCGTATTCCTTTTTCTTTCGCTTATTCTTAATTTGAAATACAAAGCAGATAAATGCAATGTGTTGGACATTGGACGTTAAAAAAACTAAAAATTGTTTCGTATATTTGCCTATAAAAAAAATTAATACACCATTTTTATGGTAACTGTCAACTATCAAAACATAAACATTGTGAGTTTACAATATGGCGGATTCGAATACAATGAATTCAAGGTCCTCAAACGACGCACCCTCGATAACAATAGAAAAATCAGCTGTTGTCCTTTCTGGTTATTCTGTGGTTGCGCCCACAGTCAAGTATCTACCCCCGTTGAGTGCGAAAAACTGGACCTCTCAAAATTGACGGGGCCACTTATAGTGCAATCTGAAGTTATTACAAATTATTCAGTTTATTGTACTTTCAATAAGCATACAGTGGGCAAGTGGGTATAATATATAAAATGTATATAATCAATATTTCATCGGGTAATCGTTATGGCCGAAAATATTGTACAAATTACTGTTAAATTTTGAAACATACTACTTTATATGTTATCCTCAGATACAGATAATAATACGAAGTGTTCATAATCATCATTCATGAAATACGGTTTGCGTATTTTATACGAAATATCTTGTCCACTAAAAGATCATTTTCAGAAGTGAATAATAATTAAACAACTTTCTGGTGTAATTCTTCATCTACGTTTACTTCATACGTATTACTATTTACTTTTATAGATTTTTATTTTTTTGCGATGAGCAGTTCATCCCAACAAAGCATTGAAGCCAGTTTTATCGACATACCTATATTACACGTATTGCACTAGCTCTGAGCGAGGGCAGTATCAGTGGTTACGTCATATGACGCTACTCTAGGGCAGTGTCGGTGCAACACGAGTTCCCCCAGTGGAAAACGCTATTAGTATTCAGTATGTGTCTTATGCAGATCCACTACATAGATGCCAGTTCGCCAATGACAAGTTAGGTTGGTAAGTCATTTTAAACAACATGACATTTTAAATACTTGTAGGTTAGGTTACTCTAAAATGAAACTATCGGACAATCGAGAAAGATTGTCTGAAAAAACCTACTTTCCCAAGTCGATAAGTGTGTACTTATTTCCATTTATGCGTCTGAAGTTAACAGTATACAAAAATTAGTGAACATAAATATATATGTCATTTTTCATGTTTATTTATTCATTGGCGTCCGTTTTTTTTTGACAAATACCAACCTTAAACACGCTCGATAATAAACCGAACTGACAACTTCGCCTTGATATAAAAAGAGACAGTTTATTACAAATCGTTTAAGATAATATGAGAGGTATATATCCCATAAGAGACCGTACTGAATAGTAAGGTTGAGACGCTCTAGTAAAGCATATAACTGTACTAGACTGTGACATATGGACATAGACATTGAGGTCATAGACATAGGTCATAGATGACATCTTTTCTTTTACGATGGATTTTACATTTAATGAATATGCCGATATGTATATGATGTATGTTTTTGTAATGGAAATGCTAACATGGCAGCACAGGAATATCACGTATACGGTTTCTAAATCGGAAACATCCTACTGGATACGTTTCCAGTAGGATGTCTCCGATTCGACGACTGGACCCTGGACCAACGTCTACGTGAAATTTGTTAGAGGAGTTAGAGGAAGAATTAACGCGGCAATATTAGAAATTACACCGGAAAAGCTAGAACGAGTATACAGACAATACCTCCTAGATTGCAACTGTGTTAGAGATGGGAAATACCGCTCCGAGGATGGAACGTTCCAGTACCGGTCGCGACATAGAAATACCGTGACAAAATACCGCCGACCGGTGCATTTTTATGTCGGGGTCATAGAATAATAAGTCGGGGTTGCGAAATAAACATATGCTCGGAGCGGTACTTCTCATTCCAAGCTTGAACTATTAATTATCCATTAAAAAGAAAATTAAAAAATAATCTCTAAATGAGCTTCGATCCCTAAATTCCATCGCTAATCGCGACAAAGTCATGAAACGAAGTGCTTTCTTTGTCGTGAAAATCAATTTTGACTTCTCTATACAAAGTGATGTTTCGCGGTAACAACCATGTAACAACCCACGTTTCTGTTGTTCTCTCTGTCCTATCGTTCCAAAGCAACCAGTTATTTCGGTATTGCGGAGCGCGACGCGACGCTCCAATAAAATACCGCTTCAAAATACCGTTACCAAGGTACTGACCCAACTACACTGACTGTTTACAAACGGACGAACATCACTTAGAACAGATGCTTAGGTAATAGTGATGCTAATTTGTTACAAGAGATGCGTTCGAAAAATCAAAACTATTAACTTTGTTTTAATAAAGTGTTTTTTTATTGCTTTGCCCTATGTATCAATTGTGTAATCCAATTTGTCGTTTGTAATTTCCGTTTGTCAATTTTGACAAGTATTCTATCTATTATTACGGTAGTATAAAACTACAGTGTTGCCAAATGGATGTTAGTTTCATGTGGTCCCCGAGAACGCATAAAGCATGAAAACTGTCGCTACGTGTAGCTTTTGGGACAATTTTGATTTGTATGAATTTCATCTGTGATACCGGTATGGTAACACGTGAGTATATTGGTTTACATCCTGAAATTACCTTATGTCACAGCTAATTAGCCAGACGCTGGAACAGGAGTAATATCATCTAGCATACGTGACGGTTGTAACTGTGACATTTGTATCGAGAAGGTCGTATCATGGTCGTTCGTATTCCTCGTGATTAATTTCTGTTATGTTATAATATAACCTTTAAATATATAAGTTGATCGCATGTTGATCGGTTTGCATATTTTTAAACAGGATGTTGTCTGCTTTTGCCGTATATAATTCAAATGCAGAATTAAAAAGTAGTTTTAAAAAGAAAAAGTTACAACAAAAATCAGTAGCCATAAAGAAGAAGAAAGTTGATCCAAAACGTGGGGCTCATTATGTAGATGGTGTTAAAAATAATGCTTCCCCGAAGAATGATGAATGTCTAAAGAAAACTGCTCTGAAGCCTAAATTAAATGCATTGAAGAAACACGAAAAAATCAAAGAAATGATTGTCTGTTCACCACCTCTAACATTGCAAGAATCTATAAGGAAAAAATTAAGAAAAAATAAAGTCAAAACAAAACGTAAGTCTATGAAAATCGTCGAAATTGATAGTGAAGTATTTAATAAACCATTAGATTTGTTAAATTATCTCTTAGCACCAATAGATATATCTGATTTTTTTAACACCTATTGGGAAACAAAACCTTTACATATAGTGAGAAATAAAGAAGATTACTTCAAGAATATTTTATCATCAAATCAACTTGATAAAATGTTAAGAGAAAATTTGTTGTATTATACAAAGAATGTTGATGTTGTCACTTATGAAAATGGTGAACGACAAACTCATAATCCTGAAGGTCGAGCAATACCCGCTAATGTATGGGATTATTATATGAATGGTTGCAGTGTTCGTATCATGAATCCGCATACATATAATCAAAAAGTTCGAGATTTGTTATCTACTTTACAAGAATACTTTGGTACAATGGTTGGGGTAAATGTATATTTAACACCAGCAGGAAGTCAAGGTTTTGCTCCTCATTATGATGATATTGAAGCATTTGTTATACAATTGGAAGGACGCAAACATTGGAAAATATATGCACCCAGGTAATTTTTATTTCATAGTTATACGTAGATATATACAGATTGGCCGGCCAATTATCTAGGAATAGGAAGGGATCCGATGAGTACGAGTGAATAGAGCATACATATGTGTGAATATTAAATAGACGAGTGTGGGTATAGAACGATCACTTGCGTTGTTGCTAGTCACGCGCTCAAGGGATCGCCGCACTCGTCTGCTTAATATTAACACATATGTATGCTCTATGCACTCGTACTTATTGGATCGCTACCTCGTCCTAGATAACTGCCCGGCTATTCTGTATGCTTTAGTACTGACTCACCCCTCGAGGGCAGTCGACTCTCTATCATCGTACATAAGCATTATATTTATAAAGTTTTATGGCACTTTGAGTCAGTAATAAAGCACATCATTGTACATGCCTACAACATAGAAAATATGCTAACAGGTTACCATTTCTTTCTACTATACAAGTTTCTACTAGTTGTGCAATCTTAAGTGTTTATTCAGTTTCTCAGTCAGTGTAAATATAAATCAATTCAGTTTTACTAACAAAATATTTATTCTAATTCTTCTTAAGTAATTATATAAACTTTTCAGATTACTGATACTTTTTGGGGTTTTGATGAATTTAGTACACTTTTTTAGCTGACTATGTATAATACATATAGTAAAAATCAATAAATAATCAACTAAAAAGACAATATCTTTGCAGAAATAATAATGAGGAACTTCCAAGGTATTCAAGCCCAAATATACCGAGAAAGGAATTGCAAGCTCCAATTAAAGAGTTAACTCTCCATGCAGGAGATCTACTTTATTTTCCAAGAGGTTTTATTCATGAAGCTAGTACAGATTCAGATGCTCATTCCTTGCATATAACTGTGTCTGTATACCAAAATACATCGTATGTAGACCTTTTAGAGAAATTATTACCAAATGCCATCAAGAAGGCAAGTGAAAATGATATTAGCTTTAGGAAAGGGCTACCTTTAAATTACTTAAAACATATTGGTATGATTAATTCAAATAAAAAATCCCCTGAGCGAACTGAGATCCTTAATAATGTGAAAGAGTTAATATACAAATTAGTTGATTATGCTTCTGTTGATATGGCTGCTGATCAAATGGGACGTAAATTTATGTACAAGCTCTTCCACCAAATTTATCAGTTAGCGAGAAAGAAAGATCAAGTAAAGAAGATGGTGATCGCATGAATGATGGTATAGTGAAGAATATTGCTTCATTTAGTCCAGATACGATGGTTAGGTTCACTCGATACTATACACAAAGATTAGTCCTAGAAGAAAGTATAGTGAGAATTTATTACTGCACAGAAAACGCAAACGTATACCACGGTGAAGAAGAACAATTTTTAGATTTGGATAATACTTCTATAGATATGATAACTACCCTACAAAATATGTATCCTCATTATATTACCATAGAAGACTTACCAGGTCATGACCAAATTCAGAAAATTCAAGTTATAAGTGATTTATGGGAAAGGGGTCTTATTGTTACCAAAAAACCGTTAGAGATTGAAGATGAATAAATGATTTCATAGAAAATTGTGTTTCTGTTTTTTATTCAAATAATAGTTATTTACAAAGCAAGCGCGCAAAGACAATTTTTCCAATATGAGCACGTATTTAATATGGCTGAATGTTAGAAATGGTCTTTGCACACATTATTTGCACAAGATTTTTGTATAACGGGCAGTTATTCATAAATAATATATTTATATCGACATTGCCCGTTTTTTTATAACTGCTGCTGCATTCATTATAGTTTTTTTCCTCTTATACTAAACCCGTCCGACCAATGGTCGCCGGTAAGGCACCGCAGCCTTCAAGCTTATTGTGCCAAGTCTGTGTATTCAAGTCACCCACTCTAACACGGTAGTCCTCTCCACTAATCTGAACAGGTCCCTAACCGAGTGGGTAAGGTATGTCTCTGAGTCTTCTTTCGTTCCCCCAAATAGGTTTTGTCTTCTGCGATCTAGTGCCTTGCAGTCGCGTAATATATTTAGATATAAGGGTGATATTGCACCGCGACCGTGGGTCTATTGTGCCCCGCGTAATATATGATCGATCGGCTGTCTCCGGTTCTATCTCGCAAAATTACACTTTGTGGCACCGTCAAACATACATTTCCATTTCTGACCCTCTCTTTGCGAGTTCGTCAGCCCTTACGTTGCCATCAATCCCTTGATGTCTCGATATCCAAGCAAACCTTGTTTCGGTTCGAAAGTTCCACCAATTCGCTAAGGTACTCTTACCAGCATCGAGGACACTTTCCGGCTTAGTAATGCCTTTAGTGTCGCTTGGCTATCAGACATGATGTGAATTCGTCTGTTGGTCACCGTTTTCACATTCATTGTATGTGCGCACTGGAGGATGGCATCTACTTCCGTCTGAAACACAGAGGCATATTCCTCCAATGCGTCGCTGTTGTGCCTCTTATTCTGAGAGTATATCCGTGCACCAGTACCATCAACTGTCTTAGATCCGTCCGTGTACCAGACTAAGTCTTGCTTTTTGATTCCAAGTGTATATTTGGCAGCCTCCGCCCGTCTGTCTGGTATAGACACCGTGAAGGGATTCCCTTACCTATCCGTTTCCGACATGCTCGGTTATCGACATATGCTTTGTTTTGACTCCTTTCAGACTCGGTATGTTGCAGCCTGTATGCCCCATCCTTGCCTCTCCCTGTATAAGCAGGCGCAACGGTGGCAACTCCAAGAGTGCCTCCATAGCTGCAGTCGGCGTCGACCGCATTGCTCCCGTTATTCCTTAAAGGGGCAAGTCTTTGCACCTTGCTCAGCTTCCGAGTGGCGTTTCTTTGATGCGTCTTTGTTCACCATACCAAAGCCGCATACGTTATTATTGGCTTTACCACCATGCTTGTATTTCCAATTTAGCATGATTGATCTTAGCCCCCATTTCTTCCTGTATGAGCGTCTGACAAGTGTTAATGCTCTTTCCGCTTTTTTGGTAATTCTATCCAAATGTTGATTTCAAGTAAGTTTGGAGTCTAGTGTTACTCCAAGATACTTTACCTCCCCTACCATCTCTATGTTAACCCCTTTAATGTAAGCGGCCTGTCTTGCGCTATAATGACTAAGTCATCCGCGTGGGCCGGTATCTTATGCGCGTGGTCGTTAAGCATCTCCAGAAACCCGACTGCAACTAGATACCACATGAGAGGGGACAAGGCCCACCCTGCGGACAACCCCTAGCCATTCGGGCCGTCAGAGTCTCGCCTGCATTATTATTATACAGTTTAGTAATGCATCTCTAGTGTCAACTTTAGTTGTGTATACTAAACATTTAAATCCTTCCCACAGAAAATAACCAGAGGATTAAGGCGTGGCAATCTAGTTGTCCAATTATGTGAACCATCTTTTCGTACATTAAGTGGAACATCTAATAGGTCTGGCAAATGATTTTGTAGAAAATTTAAGTATTCTTGTTTCGTAGGATGACCATTTAACATGAATGGACCGATTCATTGACGATTTAGCATACCACACCACGCACATTAACGGGAATCGGCATTGAAAATGATATTCCACGACAGCATTAGAATCTTCATCGGACCGTGGGTGTTCATTGTGAAGATTGTTAATACCACCCACCGCGGATGAAATGTGCTTCATCAGTGAATAGAATATCTTATACAGTCTTCGATTTTCACTTATCCAATTGCAGAATTGTAGCCTTAGCGCAAAGTCACCATCTTGCAAATGTTGAACTCAAATGAAATGGATCTATGTATATAAACAGTTCATGTGAAGATTCCTTCAAGTAGACGATTGTGTAATTTGAAACGAGTATCTGCAATTCGCCGAGTGTGCTTATCCTTGGATCATTTTCGACAGCGTTAATGATAGCCTCTTCTTGTTCAACAGTAAGCCCAAATTTCGTTCAGATATAATTCTCGCACTAGGAAAGATAATATTCGATTCTTCGGTAGAAGTAAAAACTTGTATAACCCTTTTATTTGGCACTCTCTGGTCCATAAAACAACGCTGGTATTCGACGTGTGCGATTTGAGCTTCTGTTGTAAAAGCTATATCGAATATCATATCAGCATATTAGCGATGAGATATGGGTGCGTTTAGCAAACTCAGCAGTTGACAGTTAGCATAAAATCTGCTTAGTTCTGATTAGTGAAAGCGGCGGTAAATTCGCTGAACGGCTTTGCTACGCCTGTCTATTCAAAATTTGAATGTCACATCACTGTCACATGGGCTATGTCCATACACTGCGCAAAGGGACTATTAATTTTGTGTTTATCTTCAACTTTGCAGTAAAATGGAAGAAGTAACTAGACTATTATTAACTATCGTGTAGTCATTTAAAAATATAACATTTTTTGTATTCATTATGACTGACAGACACAAACTGTCTATATAGATGTCAATTACGATCATTGTAGAAACTGCTTGTATGTGTAACTACTAGAATTCTCACGCTGACCATAAGCAGCATAATAAAATAGCGCTTACAAGATTGTACAGCCGCTGAGTGTCAACGCATCTTCAGCGTAAACGTTTAGCGATTCATTATTAGTCTCTACTATCTCAACGGCTGCACTCGCTAAACGCAACCAATGACAAGCATTGTGAAATCAGTTTAAAATCAAAATGATTTGTCAAAAAATACAAATGATAACTTTCCAGGCTATTTTTATTCAAGAAAGTTGATATTTGCATGTACAGTAATATCGTAATATTTTACCTGACAGTTATTACACTCGTCAGTAAAAGTGGCGACCATGGGTATGTTTCTCTCGGTGGAAGGGGTATATTTGGGGTATATACACATTCGAATAATTTCTCGTCTTTACATCCGTGCGCTGTAAGTCGTAGTAACCAAAGCAACCGCGCTAAAACTTTAAAATAGTGTGCAGCGGTGCCGCACAGCTGACAACACCGTAGCTGATACATACAAACATATCTACAATCTATTCTCAATACATAGGTATTGCATTTACGGATCATAAAATATGTACCCCTGTATTTCTGTAGCGGTTGAGAATAGGACCCATGTTTATACAAACTTTTACGTTTATTTTACGTCCCATAATACGTATGTAGGTTACATACATATCTAAAATATTGGCATATTGAAAGTCAAACCCATTCTATTCAACCAAGTTTGCTGTATTAGTTCCTGCAACGTAAAAAGGTTTGCATACATTCCTATTTACTACAACATACTCCCTATTTGATTGCTATGTCCATAGTCATATTCACAAATCACTACCCAGACATCTTATAGACGTCCATAAGATGTCTAAGTCCGATATACGGGACGTCTTATGGATGTCTGTTTACACCTGAAGGACGTCCATAAGATGTCGTATAGACATCCGATGTTACAAATGTCAACGTTTATAAGACATCGTTTTACAACGTCTTATGCGTATCTGTTTTGGACATATGTCAGACATAATTCTCTAGGCTTTGAATGTATTCAAAATAATGCACTAGATAGCGCCTGTTTAAGCCAACAGTTTTGATACATATATCTACCACAGTCGTCTTATGGATGACTTGCTATTTCAATTTTGCTTGTAAATTAACTAAAACTGTGAAAATGACTAAAATGAAACCAGAATTAAACTCAAACGCTGTCAAATCAAATGGTCAAACCGAGACGATCGCCATTAAAATTATCGCTTAGTTTCGAAGACGATGTGAGTTGGCACTGATGTATGTAGTATGTTAAAGTAAACGCTGATTGGTTAAATATGAGGCGAACATCACTTATTAAATTATATTAATAAAAAATTAAATTGACAATTATCAATGGTCGCATCATATACTTTTGAAACATGAATACAATGTCAAATACACCAGAGTGCTTCACTTCTCGAACTACCTAACTCGAATTTTTTATATAAAACGTCAATCTAAATGTGGTTTTTGGACTTTGAGAAACGTCTTATGAATGCCATACATGCGCGGGACGTCATTAAAACGACGTCCATAAGATGCCTTTTTTATATCTTTAGGCGTTCAGACATAATACAGACCTAAATAAGACATCCATAAGATGTCTTGTGCTGTCTGGGTAAGAATAGATATTCAACTCATCAATAGTAACGATTTTGCTTATAGGGGTGTGGAGCTGCCAGGAGACGGAAAGGGATGTTTGTTTAGTGGGTTGCAAGTCAAAAAAGCGTCGATAACAAATAGAAATTATTTTTATATCCAGTTTCTTAAAACATATTCGTTCATCCATTTTTGTCTAAAGTCTCATGTATTTACGTCATTGTATGGAAATACCTATAATGGGGGTTTTCTTTCGATGAACGGTTAGTGATAGGTTTCCGCACAATTTTATACCTATGCTTTTATTTGCTAATAAACACATAAAACATACTGGCATAGAATTGTTCGTTAATCGATCATAAACCGTCAGTAGAAAGTTATTTTTGTAAATAAAAATATACAACTATACTTATAGTTCTTATGCAAATTATATACAGAATAGTAATGTTGGTTGCCTGCCCTTTCGCGTCAATTTTTTCCCCTCACCGTCCCTGGCGGTTGGCTTCTTGCCACCAACTTTTTTGATCAGCTGATTTAATAGAGTTGAACATTTTTTTTAGGTGGTTTGTGGCCATATTCAATTTTTCATACTTATGAAGTAGTATCGCCTATTAAAGAGGGTGTAATGTTTACAATTCTCTCTTTTTTAATGTGTGGTGGGTGCTTAGTTGCAATGACTCCGTAAGCTGTATCGCTTGTCTGGCTAACACTGCAACTCTCGCGGTATAGTTTTAACTTCCACTTTTCTATTTATTGTCTCCAAGTAAATAAATCTATCACCTCTATATGTATATTAAATTCCTAATTAGAATTCTCTATTCTCCAACATTTCTTATAAAAAAGAGTATAGATAGTTGACGTGTAACAGAAAAAGAGTTATTGATAAATCAAAGTAATACGTATATTATTCTTTTCTATTAGATTGTTCTCATATTTTAAATGTAGGTAATAACCTGTATTAAGTTATTTTGGACAACTGTATATACTGTGTTAAACATGGTCAAAACGAAAGTTCCACGGCAACACATCGTGGCCGATCGTGGCGCAACGCAGGTTAGGTTCGCGCTGTCGCAGGCGCTGTGAACAAACGGAACAAACTAACAAGCCACGCAATCTGACCACAACAATGGTGCAATCGTTGAGGTTACGACAGATAATCCAACGTTAATAGCAATATATTGCAGGTGTAAATTGCCCGGTTGTATGATTAATGCAGTATAGTTTCGAATAGTTCCGTAAGTTAACAACTACGTAAAACAGACTTGCTAGTTTCATTTTATTAGATAAATGTTTAGCATACGTTTATCCAAATAAGGCTGCACGTGAAAACAGTATTAGTTAACTTTAAAACACTTTATCAACCTTATATAAATAATAACTTATTCCTATATTTCAATACTTTGACGATGCTCGATAAAGTAAAGATTGAAGAATTGATTAAGGAACAAGGAGATATTGTTAGACAATTAAAAGCTGCTAAGGAGTCTAAAGAAAAGGTGAGTACCTATATTGTATGTGAAAACTTTGGGTAATTAATCATTGCAAAATGCACAAACGCATACTTTCTAATTTACTATCCTTGTGTGTAGAATAAAAATTATCCACTCAATCCATTCACTACGTTTGAAAAAACAATAAGCACTCATCATTTAGAACATTTGAATGAGTATTTACAATCACGAAGTTATTTAAGTGGATACATGCCTACAAATATTGATTTTGAATTTGCTAACATCTTAAAAAGAGTTACCTACAGCATGAACCAGTATCATCATGTAAATAGATGGTTCAATCACATCCACACCTTTGATGAGATGGAAAAAAAACAATTTGATGTAGCTAACGGAAAATTTTTAAATGATTTATTGCAATGTCTATTGGATGCCCAGGTAGGGTAATTTTCTTACACTACTTTTTGGTTTATTTTCACTTAGCGAAGAGATCTTTAAAATCAAGAAGGAACTTTTCCAAATACCTATAACGATGCTCTATTATTTACGGTCAATATATCGGTTATCACGACCTGTGGGAGTAATACAATTTCAATATTACAGATATATTTCGAATGCACCACAGGTCAGTGACATTTTCTTAAATTTATTATTTTGAATATGTTACAATTTAAATTAAAATCATTTCATTCAATTACTGTATTATTTCATTTTCAGATAGCTGAGGAAGTAGCAAAGTTATTAGAGTTAAAAGCTCAACTAAGTAATCAAGAACAAGCTACTAATGGAGCGCAAAAGTTTATACTTAAAACGCCCAAGGGTACCAGAGATTATTCACCTCAACAAATGGTGATACGACAAAGAGTTCTTGATAAAGTAGTATCAGTATTTAAGCGCCATGGAGCAGAATCTATAGATACACCTATATTTGAATTGAAAGTAGATACTTTAGTGCATTTTTAAAGGAATTATTTTCATAATTACTTGTTTTATAGGAAGTACTGACTGGTAAATATGGTGAAGATTCGAAATTAATCTATGATCTTAAAGATCAGGGAGGTGAAATATTGTCATTACGTTATGATTTGACAGTACCTTTTGCTAGATATTTGGCTATGAATAAGATCACAAATATAAAACGTTATCATATCGCTAAAGTTTACAGAAGAGATAATCCATCAATTGCAAGAGGAAGGTATAGAGAATTTTATCAATGTGTAAGTAATTATTGGGCAATAGTACCTAAGTCTACTGTAGAGCATCCAAATATTAATCTTTATATAAAATCATTGAATTGTATAACAAACGTTATATTCTATTGATAATGAAAATTTTATTAATGTTAATTTCCTGCAAAAGTCATACAATTTTGTATTAATATACAGCCTGCTACATTTAAAATTAATGATGGTTTCAAGTAAGCAAGAGACTGATGTAAACGAAATTTCATTTATACTCCTTACTGTAAATTTTTTTGTCTGAAACACGTGCTTTATTATGTATTGCAATGGAAATATCAAAGGCTATTGCACTAATGTTACACTTTGTATATTTCTAGAAATCATTTTATATTTAAATTTATTGGAACTTGGACATGGTATTGTATGAATTTCTTTTATATTCTAGGATTTTGATATAGCTGGAGCATATGATCCAATGATTCCAGATGCTGAGTGCGTGAAAGTCGTACAAGAAATCTTGGATTCCCTAGACATGGGTTCTTACACTATAAAACTAAATCATAGGCTTCTACTTGATGGAATGTTTGAAGCTTGTGGTGTTCCTAGTAGCAAATTTCGGTCAATATGTTCAGCAGTTGATAAACTGGATAAAGTATGTATTGCGTAAATCACCATACATCATAGTATTACATAATAGGAAAGAGTTAATTCCTGTACTGAGTTTAAGCATCACCTGAATGAATATATCAAGGGAGGCATGTAAACATATAAAACAGAAAGGCATTTCACTATTTTGTAGGTGTGCACTTTCTTGCACGCCTATTTCCAAGACCATTAATGCCCACAATCTAAGTAATTGTGTAACAGCCCATCTTGAAATAAAAGAGAATAAAGTGAACTATCATTTTAAATCTCGTTTTTAAATCTTATCTGGACAATGTACGATAAAATACATGAATTTTGTGTAAGTGGAAGTATATTAATAGTTGTGTACATTAATAGTTTACCAATTAATGTACAATATGGGAATGCAATTATTTCAATCAAAATAAATATTTACTACAAATGTAAATTAAAACGTATAAAATAAACAACAATGAAAGATATTAATATAATACTAGAGAGTATTTGTAGTTAATACATTTTCATGAGGTCAAATTTATAAAAATCTAAACATTAGAGATGCATATCGTATTTGTGTGATAAAAGCTGGTATATAATTTGTTAATTCAGGACTCCTTCTGTTTGGTTTATAAGCATTATAAACATAATTACATAAATATATGACAAACGAATATTCTTTCTTTGTTTAAAATGCTGTCGTTTTGCGTGCCGAACAGCTTGACAATTTTCAACAATTATCTTTAATAATACTAATTCATGCCTGCATAATTCTACATCCTCCAGCTTACCTCAATTACGCGGGGCAGCATTGTCTGTTATTATTACACCCTACGGCTGTAGATCGACTTAAGATGTTATCTTTCCGTGATTTTTTTCGCTATAAAATGAATATCGTTGACTGTTGCTAAGGGATTCCAACTGTGTGATTGGATGACAGAAATGTGAGTGATATAGTCAGTGGAATACAAGTAATTATTTTTCTGCCAGTAAATTTGTGACAAACCAGTATCGAGGTAAAGTTGAGTATCCACCAAACCGACTTTTTGCTTTCGACAAAGTCACTGATTTTGTGCATTAAATCCACTATTGGTGTGGATGTATAAAATACGATTTACCACTAAGTGAATCTGCAACCAACTTGGTATTTATTTAAAAGGCGAAAATCGAAAGCTAAAATTGGTTTGGTGGATACTCAGTTTAAGATTGCAAAGTAGAATTTTTAAATAGCTAGAAATTTTGGAAAACATATTTGTGATCATTTCTTAGATTATTTTATTTTATAAATAACATCTTTTAGTATAAATATTTTGTAAATTTTTTATATAAAATAATCTTGAAAATATTGATTTTTCCGATGTTTGATAATTCCGTATATTTCTATTTTCAACAAAATTAATATACATATCTATATACAATATTATGTATATTTAAGGGTTCCTTCATTGAAACCAAATGAACAGTCACATTGCAAATACAAACTTTAAAAAAATTGCTTTACAATTCAGGTACCTATACTTAATAAATATATAACTCAGATTTGTATCTACTTTAGTCATTTTAACATTCAGGTACTATTTCATTTTATTTTTATTTTTGCGGGGAAAGTTACAGCGTTTCTAGCTGAATTGCTTGTTAAATGGGTTTCCATAGCTTCTTTATATTACCTCGACGTAAATCATGTTACAATGATAATTGTGTCAACAGGGTAGATCAACGGAAGTACTGATCCGGCGAGATGTTCCACCTTCGTCTACGCCGAGCTTAGAACGTTGACCTTCGCATCCTGCCACAACGCTTAATCAGTCGCTCTTATCACTGTCTTTATCGAGTTGAAATGTTGTTAGTAAGCGTCTTGTAACCAAACATCAGTTACAAGATCTAAATAATTAGTTTAAAATCTAAATATATTCAACAAAAGATAAAATGTTTGTTTTTTCCATGATGATTACAACAAATAACAATTCATCAATACTAATTGGTAATGTAATTTTTATATACCGCTAACGCAGATATTATGAATAAACACGTTGATAGTGCACTGCGCTCGTAAAAAAATTTGACCATTTATGTGTGTGATTAAAAGATTGTCTACTTTAGATTGTTTTGTACCATATATATTTCGAGGGGATCTGCGGTATCAAAATAGTACATTAGACTGCAAGTCTTGATATATTCATTCAACCAGCGGTTTAAGTTAATAAAGTTCCGTATTCTAATTATATTGTTTATAATTTCTAGTCGCCTTGGGAAGAAGTCAAGAAAGAAATGATTGATGAAAAAGGATTGTCTGAAGAAGTGGCGGACAGAATTGGCACGTATGTCCGACTTAATGGTAAAAGTGAGCTAGTGGAACAATTATTGAAAGATGAAAAATTATCTAAAAATAAATCAGCTATCGAGGGACTTGAAGCAATGAAACTTGTTTTAAAATATTGTGGTTTATATGAAACATCTTCTAATATATTATTTGATCTAAGTTTAGCCAGAGGTTTGGATTATTATACAGGAATTATATATGAAGCGGTATTATTAGGTAAATATTTCTGTTTATACCTTTTACATTACATACCGGGTGATTGGTGAGAATGGCCTATTAAAAGTATTATACAAACGGAACGGAATTTTAAAACAAAATTTTGCAGATGGATATAGTTGAATATGAACTATCACGCGAAAATACTTTTGAATAAATATCACTTCCGGTTAACCGGAAGTGGGGATCCACTTCGATTTTTTAAATAGCATGCTAGAAAATAAATTACAGATTCAGCTTCTATGATAAAATTTACACATATTTTATGTATCATACCCTATACCTAAATACCATGCCTTCTGAGTTATTCGCAATTAAAGAAAAAAAAATGACAGATACCGATGTTATTTTGTAGTGATATTACGTCACGTAGGAGTAAAAGAGATGAATAAAATTTTGTATACACATAGCTGATAGTACATAATTACACAACATTTTAAATTCTACTCTGTAACATTATACAGGGTGTTTAAAAAATTAGTTGCTTTTAAATAAGTTCAACCTGCGAAAAGTAGATTTTTATAGGTATACATTTTATTAGATATTCTGTTTCTATGATATATTCTCTGTTAATCCCTATTAGGTGTGCGTATACCTAAAATGGAAGGTGAATAAGTTATAACGATTTAATTAGTTTCTGTACCTAAAATGCCCAGATATGTCAATTTACTGAAGCAAGGGTGCTTAGCTCATTTGTTTTACATACTTACTTGCCACTTATTTTGACGTCTGTCATTTTAGTTAGTTGCTCTCGTGTACACTGAGAGACGTAGATCTCCACCAATACAATAATTAGGGTAAACAATGAGAGTATTTACTTTACAACAACAAAAAATTATTATATTTGATACCAAACATATTGTAATCTTAGTATTTGTTTACAATTTTTATTCTACCTGTAATAACAATGTTTTCGCTTCTGTACAAAACATTTTACTCAGTATATAGTTTTATAATGGATTAGCATTGAGAATAGACCAAATCAAATAATCATGAATTTATTTATTATGGAAAGTGAATGTAACCAAGTAGTAAAATAAACGTATCGAATGTTTAGTAAAAGATACTAACATTTACAACCAATGATCAGCAAAAATTTCTAAGAATTTTTGAGATATAAAAAGTTTTAGCAACCGATATGTTCGTAGAACAATATGGTAAAGAACAATATCAATAAAAAAATTTAGATTATCTAAAAATTCTCGTAGATACTCTCAACAAACGGTATTTGAATAATCAACATAAAGTAAATTTACATCAAAGGTCTAAATAATTAGTAATAACAAATTAGGTAAAATTAAAATAATAAAATAGATAAGATAAAAGATACAGTAGAAAAATTACAAGAACAACAATAACATAAATAAATAATCTAAATAAATGGCTCGATATGGCAACCGTTTCTATTGAGGCATTCTATATTCAGAGACGTATTCCTATAATTCTTACTCTTCAAATAGCATCTGGTATTTTTTGCCTAAACGTAAAATCTTCCCAGAATTCAATGGGAAGATTTAACGAAAATACGATTAACAAAATGACAGACGTCAAAATAAGTGACAAGTAAGTATGTAAAACAAATGAGCTAAGCACCCTTGCTTCAGTAAATTGACATATCTGAGCATGGTAGGTACGAAGACTAATTAAATCGTTATAACTTATTCACCTTTCATTTTAGGTATAGGAACACCCAATACGGATTAAAAGAGAATCTATCATAGAATCAGAATATCTAATAAAATGTATACCTCTCCATTTAAAAAATGTACTTTCCGAAGATTGAACTTATTTATAAGCTACTAAGTTTTTAAACACCCTGTATAACGCTACAGAGAATAACTTCAAATGTTGTGTAACTACACAATATCAGCTATGCGTATGCAAAATTTCATTCATTTCTTTTACTCCTACGTGACGTAATGTCACTATAAAGTAAGATCGGTATCTGTCCCTTTTTTTCTTTAATTGCGAATAACTCAGTAGGCATGGTATTTAGGTATAGGATATGATGCATGAAATATGTGTAAAATTTATCATAGAAGCTGAATCTGTAATTTATTTTATAACATGCTATTTAAAAAATCGAAGTTGATGCCCACTTCCGGTTAACCGGAAGTTACATTTATTCAAAAATATTTTCACGTGATAGTCCATATTCAACCATATCCAACTGCAAAATTTTGCTTTAAAATTCCGTTTCGCTTATATAATACTTTTAATAGCCATTCTCACCAATCACCCTGTATTTATCTAATATTTACGGCTCAATGTAGGCGATTCTATTGATGGCGGGGATGTATCTGTGGGTTCAATAGCTGGTGGTGGTCGATACGATAATTTAGTGGGTATGTTTGATCCTAAGAAAAAACAAGTCCCGTGTGTTGGTGTTTCGATTGGTATTGAAAGAATATTCTCCGTAATGGAGGCAAAACTGGCTACAACAAAGGAGAAAGTGAGAACTACGGAAATTGAAGTGTATGTAGCATCAGCGCAAAAGAATTTATTTGAAGAAAGGATGAAGTTATGCAATGAATTATGGAAAAATGGATTTAAGGTAAGTTTTTAATACCTACATGAAATCACGATGATGAAATACCCAGATTTGTTACACAAAAAGGTAGGTATTCAGATCATAGAGATAGTATATTAATAATAATTCCTTAATATCACAGATAATTGTAAAAACAACATATTAAACTTGATCATGTTGAGAAGATTTGCTATATATTTTACAGCAATTTATTACACACTACAATTATTATATAATTTTATTTCCAGGTTGAACATTCCTACAAACGCAATCCAAAGCTACTCGCACAATTGCAACATTGTGAAGAACAGGGTATCCCCTTGGTACTTATATTAGGTGAAAGTGAGATTCAGAAGGGTGTAGTGAAACTGCGGGATGTTATAAGTAGAGTTGAGACGGAAGTTGAAAGAAGCAAAGTTATGGAAGAGTTGCAGAACCGGCTCGTACGATTTAATAATGTTCCATGATAACCGCGAATATTAAATGTTATTTATTGTATATTTATTAATATAAAATTAACATCTAAAGGAAAATGATACATTGAAAATATATAAGTTAAGAAATAAGCGTTTTATTATTGCTTACTGTCTTAAAACAAAATTTAATAAAAATACTAGTACTGAGGTGATAGAACTATTAATTTAATATGGTCTAAGTATTGTAACATGTGTATAATTTGGGAGGAACGTGTAAAACCATAGTGTATATCAATCCAGTACCGCCGATACCTTTTTTAATTAATAGATTTTCCAGTGACAAAAGTATGATCTTCACCATATTGGAATCAAGTAGAAACAACACATTACAAGTAAAGACATAAATTACAACTTTTTTCTTAAAAATTGGATAGTTTGCAAACCACTTTCAGGTGGCTATGTGCAAACAACTGAAAGATTTCAAGATTGATTTAATATGATCGCAGTTGATATCATACATGTAGTGAACTATTTTGGATCATCTTATTAGTAACAACATTTAATATAGCTGTTTGTTTTATTCTTTGTAATCTACTGTTCACTTTTCTAGACCAAGTAGGAAGTGTTTCGGTATGTTATATATATTTTTTGTCATTATTTTATGTGTAAACATTCGATGATATTTAATTGTCCGCTAATTCTCTACAATACGTTAGTGACACTCTTTTGTTAATAACTAAACAGGGCATTTGCTTACCACATGCAACGCAGGGGATATTTGGAGCGTTTTCGGGTTTGCGATTGGTCAGCGTACGGCCGAAAAATAACAATTTTGAATTGCAAATCAGTATGCAGTCGTATCGTATATAAATATACCACCATTGGTGAGCTCACTTAACTTTCCAATGGCGAATACAGTGCGTTTTTTTTTTCTTATAATTTAAATGAAATGTGTAAGCAACGTTTTCGTTAACTTCTATAGTTTCGCCCAAAAATCCCTACATACAGCGATGTTCAAAAGTTGAAGGCCACACTATCACCTACTTTTTCTTCTTAAAATTCTCCTAACTGAACTGGTACCTATCTTCGTGGTGGGGTCTAATGCAAATCAATTATTACTATGCAAATTTGTTACTCAGTATATATGTGTCATGTGTGTGATTCTCTCCAATAAAACTAATTAGATACCTTAAATACGTATATTTACAATCAGCCTTAGTATAATTGATATACAGGGTGCCCGGATTTCGTAGGGACAACATGGGTAACTTTTTTACTTGAAGACATAGAGAGACGGTTAAATTAGCAAAAAGGTGTAGGTTCAAAAGCTCACTAAGAATCCATTTTAAAATTTTACTTGTCATGCTTCATTTGTTTAATATTGAAGAAAAACTGAAATCTCATTTCTTTTATTTGTCGTAACTTTTTTGTTACTTGAGATATTAAGATGCGGTTCGAAACAATTCAAACTGTAATCTAAATACTTTCATTGACGCTTAATAAAACAAATTTCTTGTGCGCAAATTTTTAGTAATCTCACCTAACCTCAAAATTTTAAATTGGAACTGTGCAATTTTTGTGGCTCTTTTAAAAGGAGATTTTTTTCTGAATACAATCATGTATTGCATGATATGGAAATTTTATCAATATTTGGAAAACTAAGCTTGTTCTGATTACAGGGAGACATCACAACTTTTTGTTTATCACGTTATGTGTGAAAACAACAAGGTTGTCATTATACGAACCTGTCAGAAGCATCAATACTTCAATTTATAACGGATAATTTTGAAAAATACGATGTAATTTGTTCGCATATCAAAAGCGTAAAACTAACATTTAATAACACAAATTTCATGTGTGCGTATTATTAGTAACTTAAGCTCACTTCAACATTTTTTATTTGAAGTATGCAATTTTTGTTGCCCTTTTCAGAAAACATTCTTTTTAACCAATTGTTATAGTGATATGGTAACCCATGTTAATTCAAATACTTGATAAAATAAAAATACAAATGTGCTGCTAAATAATGAACAACAATAAATATACTCAAATAAATCACCATCGTTTACAATGCAAAGTTAACACCGTCTCTGAATATTATTTATTACTTTATGGATAATATTGGAATTAATGGTGTTAAATGCCTCAAGTATTGCTTCTTGCAATTCTTTAACATATGTAGGACCATAGATTTTATTTTTAACAGTACCCTACAAAACATATCAGAAGAATTCAAATCAGGTGATTTTGCAAGCCAGCGGATATCGTGCTTTTTACTAAAGTGACAGATACTGTCCTAACGTCATCGTGAAACTTACTGCAGTGATAAGTACGATGTTATTGTTCCCTGTGAGTACATTCATGATGGTGTGCTTTTCTCATAGATAGCATGATAAATAAAAAGTTGAGATTGCTTCCTAAGAAGAATAGGCTTAATTTTTCAATTTTTTTTTCCATATAATTGCGATACAAAATTGAACTCAGAAAAAAATTACATAGTTCAAATGAAAAATGTTGAGGTGAGATTAGGTTACTAATAATACGCACACATGAAATTTGTGTTATTAAATGTTAGTTTCACGCTTTTCAAACTTTTGATATACGTACAAAATACATCGTATTTTTCAAAATTATCCGTTATAAATTGACGTAATAACATTGACACTTCGGACAGGTTCCTATCATGGCAACCATGTTGTTACAGATAACGCGATAAACAAAAAGTTGTTATGTCTCCCCGTAATCAGAACAAGCTTAATTTTCCAAATTTTGACAAAATTTCCATATCGTGCAATACATGATTGTATTCAGGAAAAAATCTCTTTTTAAAATAGCCTGAGAAATTGCACGGTTTCAATTTAAAATTTTGAGGTTAGATGAGATTACTAAAAATTTGCGCAAAAAGAAATTTGTTTTATTAAGCGTCAATAAAAGCATTTAGATTACAATTTGAATTGCTTCGAACCGCATCTTAATATTTCAAGTAACAAAAAAGTTATGGCAAATAAAAGAATTTCGAAGATTTCAGTTTTTCTTCAATATTAAACAAATGAAGCATGACAAGCAAATTTGAAAATGGATTCTTAGTGAGCTTTTAAATCTACACCTTTTTGCTAATTTAACCGTCTCTCTATCTATTCAAATAAAAAAGTTACCCATGTTGTCCCTACGAAATCCGGGCACCCTGTATATGTTGTGATTGAATTCTCCCACAACAACTGGAGATTAGGAGTTATCACAACAATATCATAAAAGCCAAACTTGTAGTTAGTTTCGTAAGATGCTTTTAAAATATGCAAATATTATACCAATTTCTGGTCTATCGGAAGTAATATTTATTTGAAAATATTTTCAGATTAGAGTTCATATTCAACTATATCCAACTACAAATTTTTGTTTCCAAATTTTATTCCGTTTGTATAATGCTTCTAATAGACAGTTTTCACCAATCAGTCTGTATATAGAGATTCAAAATGATTGTTAATTCAGTTCCTACAGGAGGTTCCTATAGTAGGTATACGATATACACACATGACACATTTTTGTTGTTTGTGACTCTATACCTACGCCACTGTAAGTCTCGAGGATATACTATTGAAGTAAAGGAATATTAAAATAGTAGTATTTATTGAAAAATGGTAACATAAAAAAGTATAAGTTAACTATCACAATATAAATTTTAATATAATGTTCTTACAAAAATACTTTAACTGTATAGCTATGATACAATTGAATAAAATAAACATAAACTTTACATATACTTACCCCAATAAAATTAAATAAAATATAAATAAAAATCTCACTTGTGTTATTTTGCGTTTAAAGAGGTTTTGATAATTTATCATATCAAATATATCACTTCCTATGAAAACAAAAAAATTACGAAATCGATATTACTAAATGAAATCTATAAATATTAATAAATATCTATGTTTAGCAGGAATATGCGTTAGAATATAAATATTTTACTAAATTGCATTGATAGAATTGACATTCTTAAATCTATAAAACACATTTTATTATTGTATGAAAAACTAATAGATACTAGAAGTTGTAATAATGCAATACAAATGTTTTTGAAGATGAATCGTCTTCTAAATAACAATGAATTTGAGAAATTGGGCTCCCATGAAAATTGCGATTTCGTATAGTGATTAAGATTAAAGATTTTTCTTTAAATGTTAAAATTAAGTTAACACTAGAAAAATGTTAAGGCAAGAATAGAATATTTTTGTTTAGACTAAGACTATATAGTTATATGTAATTTTTAACTAACAGTTAGGATATTAATGTAATATACCTACTCGCAATAAAGAGGAAAGCATATGTACAACATTCTTACTATATAAAAGTAATTACAAATTAGCATATTTAGTTGAATTTCAGGATTATCTCAGCGAAGTTAATTTCCATTTCAACAGTACATAAGATAGTATTCTTAAAAAGAATAATATTATAACTAAAGCTATAATATCATTCCAAAATTGATCGCCCCTCATCGCAATTTCTTCAAGAAATTGTTCAGGATATTTATAGTGGCAGTATTTATCTTCTGGGCAAAACATTGTTTCTCGATCTAATCCGTAGATAGCGCCTACGTATCCTTCGAGTCCGTATCTCAAATAAGAAACGTAACTACCCCAATAAAGGTACACTGGAAGGTCTCTTAGGGTAACACCAAAATCCAACAAACATCATCATAGGCACTGCCAGCGTTGGTCCAAAAATGTACCATTCTGGAATAAAAAGATAATGTAACCAAAAATGAAATAACTACCATATGAAATACTTACTACAACGTTGCAGATGGCACCAATCGCAAGGCCAAAGCTTTGAGCCACAAATATAACTAACAAGCTAATTAAACCAAACATAGCCAGTCTATTCATTTCCTAATGGCTGCGCAGTAGATATGTACACAACTACAGTGAAAATCAAGCAACAAAAAACCTGGAATTAAAATATTTTAATGTTATAAAAAATATATCTGTTGGGTCTTATTAAATCTTACTGAAATGGTATATCGATAATAGTAATACAGAGTAGTACATTTTTAGTGAATACCATCGGTTGAAATGTTCTTTGATCAAGATCGACATTTCAGTAGGATCTGCAAATAATTATAAAAAAAAGTTACATTGTGATAAAATAGCAAATCAACACAGTTAAAATATTTGATAGAATTTTTTCTAAGAATGTGATGTACAGTGGCCAGCTTTTAAATCGACACCACCGCAAGCTAACGTCGACCTTATCTACTAATAATAATATCTACTATAAATCCTAACTGAAGGTCGCACAACGTAACCCCCTCTACATTGCTATTAAGGTTTAGGAAATTCCGTAACGGTATCGATTATGCTGCTGTCCACTGTACATACATATGTATTATACGTATATATAATATGATTTTGCTCTACAGCTTTTTGTCTCGTGCGACAAGAAATACTTAATTTAACGTAGGTACAGAAAAAAGTGAATTATGGTATACTTATGAAAGAAAGTTCGCAATATGAAATTTAAAAAAACTTTGAACTCTTGTATGTTGACTAATAAGGTTCTACGATGTTAATATTGGTTATTATATTCATCAATAACGCATATGCTGACTGTTGGGCTAAAACTTTTTTTCAAAAGCGACTTGCGAAAATGCCTTCAATGAGTTAAAAGCCTTTTAAAAACACAACTTACACACACTGAAACTACACCGCAAGAGTTAGTGTTGGTTATTATATTCATCACCCACCACATTAAAAAAAAAAATAAAAAAAAAAATAAATCAATTAATTACGTGTTTGATGGCGAGATGTAAACTTTTTTATATTCTGATTGTAAACACACAAAATAAAAATTGAATAATAAATGAATCGTGCTATTATAGATAGGTCTTAGCGAAACCAGAGCTGTGCCAGTTATAGACAAATGAAATTAACTGTTTTACTAGATACATATTTCGGATACTTGTAACTGTAACTGGTTACTTTGAAAGTATGATATAACTGTATTCGTTTTACAGTTACTTCCTCAAATACTTATGTAACTGTAACTGCACAATAAGCAGTTCCTCTGTAGTACCTAATATACGTAACTGTAACTTTAATGCCCAGTACAGTCCTCGCCTAACTGAGAAAACCGTAGTGGTAGAGGACACAATAAATTTGTAGAAAAGATTGCACCGACCACAGTTATTGTTCAGGGTCAGAGAATAAACACAACTGGAAATCTTGTAAAATTGCAGCGACACAAGATTATTTTTGACAGTACCAGGAA